>CM044441.1:121809272-121856270 GCA_024363595.1 Xenopus borealis | reverse complement strand
TTTTTTTTAAATGGGGTTGCTTCTCCTTTAAACAGTAAAAATACAAATATATTATAAATATATTGTGTGAATGTTAATTATAACGCAGGCATATAAATATTGTATGTCTGTTCAATTTTATCAATTTCTGCTCACCTGAAGCATCAAGACACCTGAATGCTCCTGTTTTTGATGGGGAGAAAATACTTGTATTGTTTCAAGTCAGCTCAATCAGATATTCTAAACTAAAAACTTGTATGACAAAATGTGAAGCACTATCAATTCATATCATTATCAAATGTGTTGATAAAGCTTCTGAGATATGAGGAGTGATTTACTTGGACCCTGGACAAAAGTGTCAGTGCACTATGGGTGGCAAAAGTATGGTGGGATACAGAAAACTCCTTGGAGATGACAAAGTGGCTGGGAGAAACCTTGAAAAACAACAGAACCAAATTCAATAGGGGGTGGCATTTAGTGAGTCCACTCTGTGTGTTGCTAATGTCTTCTTGCCAGGAGAGGAAAGGAAAAATAACAGAGAAATATGGCCAGTTTGAGAATAAACTAACCATCAATATAGTTTTTCTTTAGGATCAGTAGGAAGTGGAAATGTATCTGGTGCAGCTTTATCTAGTGTTTCTTAATGAAGCTGCATATAAATATATAGGTGAGTAAATAACTTGGTTTAAATAGCACAAATAGTTATAAAAATGTACTTGTTAATGTGGTCCAATTCTTCTCTGCTTACCACATGGGGACTTGCAGAAAAGAGAGGGTGCATAGCATGCCGCACATAAGTCTGCACCCTCTTTTCTACCACTGCCAATTTCAACCACACCAACTTTGCATATTTCCTCAGAGTTGGTGAAATTACTTTTCTGGTTCTCATACCAAATTTATACTGTTCTTGGGCAGAATATGTTGAAAAATCTTCTTTAGAAACAATATTGCCCCTACTTTCTGCAAAACACTCTACCCAGGGACTTCTGCTGACAAAGTTATTGGGAAAGAGGCAATGTTTTGGGAGACCCTGTTTCCAGGGGACAAATGGCCTAAACTGTTTCCTGTCTGAGTAATTCAGGGACTTACTCTCTGCTGCCTCTGCTGGTGATAAACCTGATTAGGAGCATTTCACATAGGTAGTCACCCTGAACAGACAGAAGCTGACTGATTTATAGGGAATCCCATTCACTGTTTGTGGTTAGATGAGTATTGCAGGAAAGTGGATATCGCTGTTAAACCCCACCTCTTACATTTTGTTCCAAGTTTAATGTTTTGCCTCCCCAGAACTGCTGTAAATGAAGTGAAGAGTTGGCTCAATTGTTGAAGAAGAAATAGTTTTCAGGGAGAAACAGATTAATGCAGCGCAGGGTAAGTGGTGGCTTGATGCTTACGGGATGCAGAATAAATGTACTATAAATAAGGCCTCATTAAATGCAGTAAATGCACAATAATGTGTACTGTGTATAAATCTGTACACGCACACGCTTATGAGCTGTGACCATAGCCCTTTAAAACCGGAAACATTAATATACATATTATTTCCTCTATGGCTACTTGCTCTTAGGAAACACAATCTGCAGATTGTATGACTGGCTTACTGTTTTCATTCTGATGCTTTCCTTATGGCTGAACAAAAGAAATCTGTGCAGTCTGCAGCACTTGCCTAATTTATTTGCTATTTTAGTATGTAGATTCATCATGTGCCCTGTCCTGATGTAACTGAAAGGATATGAGCCCATGGGCAAGCTGACATAAGTGTTGATCACTCTTTGCCCTATATATATATATACACACATGTTACATGTTTTATTTTTCTCCATGTCCAGAGTTTCTGTTTCAGGGTTTCTGTCTGCTTTTCATTATCAGTTAATACTTTTGCTTCTGTCTGTGCAGTGTAATACATGATAAACCACTGTATGTCAACCAGAAGAATAAACCAATGGGTACTTACACAACTGCTGTACCATGGCAATAATTTTACTATAATAAAGCAAGTTTCAATGACTGAATTTCAAATTCAGTTCTGGTACAGGTACTGGATCCATTATCCAGAAACCCATTATCCAGAAAGATCTAAATTAGGGGAAGGCCAGCTCCCATAGACTCCATTTGAATAATTTAATTCAGTTTTAAAAATGATTTCCTTTTTCCTCTATAATAATAAAACAGTACCTTGTACCTTGATCCGAACTAAGATATAAATAATTCTTACTGGAGGCATAACAACCTATTGGGTTTAATTCATTTTTCAATTTTATTTTAGTAGACTTAAGGTATATTCATCCAAATTATGGAAAGATCCCTTATCTGGAAAAGCCCAGGTCCTAAGCATTCTGGATAACAGGTCCCATACCTGTACAAGCCAAAATGCGATTGAAGAATTAGATTAAAGGTGTAATTTAAGGTGGTTTTAAAAAAAATTATACACTTTTATCACACATCAAAATATTTCCTTTTTTTATCTTCAAAAGGGCCGTGGGGATCTAAGGTGTGTTTTAAACCATTGATAAAATTTTCCCTCTATTGCCACTTGACTTTAAATAATTCCAAAATGTGATTGAGCCACATCTTCACAGTAGCAATTGGGTAAGGATGAAGCATGCCCTAGTTCTGGGCTCTGAGCATTGCATAACATCAATTGTTTGGAAGGATCTTTCACAATGAGAGTTGTGCCTATTAAACTGGATACATTCTGGTTTATAACAAGCACTACCTCCATAGTAATAAGTAAGTGGTGAATTAATCCATTAAGCCAATGTAAAACATGGAAGCACAAAGCATCCAGTGCCAGTTTGTAATATTATTGTATCATCGTTAAGACAGAAGACATAAGCACAAGACAAGATCATTTATGTATTGCATGTGGGTTGGACTGACTCATTATCCCAAGGAATGAGACACGGGGATGTGTAATGGGTAATTGCAGTGTTTGTTTTCCTAAATGAGGCTTATTCCATAAAATGATTGATTATTATCACCCTGCCTCACATATAATGGAAAAAAGTGCAATCTAAAAAAAATCAAATCTCACTTCGACATCTGCTTTAAGAATGATTTATGAAAGCATCCTCAGAAGGCTAAAACATTTGCACCATAAGGGTTTTTGCACACTGCCTGCTACAAGTAACAGCAGGGATTGAAATAAAGGGTATCAACAGTGTCTGTAAGTGCTGCGAATCTTTCAGAACCCCCAATTATTGTTTAAAAGAAGTAACTAGCACATAGAGGGTTAGAGGCAGCCACACATGGCTAATAATAAGCCTTCATTGATGATTCTCTGAATTTGTTTCATTATCACTACACTGGGGCACCCACTGCCTGCTGTCCCATAGCCCTGAAGGTAATTTACCTCTTATACACAGTTACCACCATTACAGGTATGAAACCCCTTAGGTAGAATGCTTGGGACCTGGGGAATTCTGGATACCTTAAGTCTACTACAAAATCATGTAAACATTAAATAAACCCTATAAGCTGGTTTTGCCTCCAATAAGGATCAATTAGATCTTAGTTTGGACCATGTGCAAGGTCCTGTTTTATTATTACAGAGAAAAAAGAATTCATTTTTAAAATTTTGAATTATTTGGATAAAATTGTTTACGAATTATGGAGTCCTTACCTGTATCAGTTATTAGGGTTTCCAAAGCAGTACATTCATTTAAATGAAATACTATGGTTTGTGTGTGATTCTACAACAGAATCTGGCAGGGTAAAAATAATGTTTTGAGTAAAATGTCAAACAAAATGTATAACGTCATCCCTATTTAATTGTGTTTGCTTAATATTAAACTGACAAGCATAACACATCCTTGATTAAATCAACGCTGCACATTTGTATGTGAGAATCTGCTGGTGAGTGAGGCTGGGGGGCATAACAGCATATTATTTCTGCAAGCACTACCAGACACATTAACACCACACCTACTATACATCCATGGGGTTAAATATCTGCCTACTTGACCTCTGGTAGTAAAAGGTCACTTGATGTTGCACGGCCCACATGGGAAACCTCATTCATGATTTTTTGTCAATGGGAGACTTGTGAACATCACTTCCAGTTTCGGTGTCATTTACGTCACTAAAGAGGCAATAAATATCTGAGAACATAATTGGATGTAAGAGTCATTGTTGTAATAGCAAACTCTGCCCATTGCTCTGAAGAGCCATTATTTATTCAATGAGCAGAGGAGTTACACGCAACAGTTGTCAAGAAAGCGTCAGCTTATTAGGCAAGATCTGCGTGATCCCTAAAGAAGGTCTTAGCTATAAAACCTGGGTTCAAGACTTCTGTTTGTAGACAATTATTTCACCAAGACCACACTATGACAGCATCTTAAGGAAGACAAATCATCACACGGAGGCACGAACATCACTTACCTTCCATGCTACAGTGGGATATAGACCCAGCAGCAGTCGAGCACCTTCCTGGGGAGACCAGACGAACTCTGTCAACAAGTAAGCTGAACTTTTATGCTGTGTGTGTTGAATCAAATATTTGTCATGAATCTATAACCATGTGAAACTTTATCAAATGCATAGAGATACACACACTTTTAGCGAATGTTTTATGAATCTTGTAACAATTATTGATGTGCAGAACTTTAATGTTAAATGTATTCCTAGAGATTGCTTCTTTCAGCTTAAATACAGTGTAAAACTCACTGTGCTTGAGTACCGGGGAAACTAACTCTGTCCTCTGTTCCCTCCCCAATTTCTCTTTTTTCTTCCTTTTCCTTTTCTTGCTTAGCTCTCCTCACTACCCTTTTCCTTGTGCCGTTCCCATCCATTCTAGGGATCCCCTGTGCATCAGCTATATCTGATCTTCGATCTTTGGAGTGTAATATGAAGTTCCAGCTGTGGGTGTCTACAGGAATCCTACTGGTGTCTCTCCTCCCCTGCCATGAGTGCCGAGCTTTCAGTAAATCCCCAGCATCTTCTCCTGGAGCTCCCCTGCCTGCTCTGTCCAATTCCCAGCCCATTTTACTTCGTATGGGGGAAGAGTATTTCCTACGCTTAGGCAATCTCCATAAGTATTCCCCAAGCTCGTTTGCAGCCAGTCGGCTTCCTGAGGCATCTGCCAGTAACTTTGTGAGAGCTGTACAGCAACTGCAGGCTCAGCAGTGGAACAGCCAGCCAGGGCTGAGGGCGGCAGCTTTGGATGGAGCAGACAGCCCTTACAGTGCTCAGGAAGAGCCCACAGAAAAAGCTAAGCGTGCAGAAGAGCCTCCCATTTCCCTGGATCTGACTTTTCACTTGCTCCGTGAAGTCTTAGAAATGGCAAGAGCTGAGCAAATAGCCCAGCAAGCCCACAGCAACAGGAAACTCATGGACATCATTGGGAAATAGCACATGTCTCATTGCCAAAGAGTTCTCTGCATTTAGCACAAAAGGTGATGTACCATAAAGCTGCCCTGAAACCATCTGTTTATTTTCTTTACAGCTTCAACGTAGCAGGTTGTGCATCTTAACCCCTTTGCTTCCAGAGGAACCAGTGCATGGTGTTTCTGGCCCCTCTGCAAGCAATAAAGGTTTCCTGGGATATACAGTATTTCTTTTTGTTCAGCATGCACAGGGTATATTCAACTGCAGTGAAAGGCAACAGATGTCGTTTGTAAATATATCCTTTTTATTTTACAGTCACAGGTTATTCTTGTGGTATATTTCCTGAGAAACACCTATTTGGGGAGGGTTGCATTTTAAAGTCTTAAGGGAACAGCTAAATCTCTCGAAACCTAAGGGGTTTTCCTCTGGGAGGGGAAAGAATTGTTGTAATTTATTTTGCATCAAAGTTTATTGTATACATTTCCATAATAAAACATCTATTCAGCATTGGCACAACTTGGGTGTGTAACATAACATTTAATATCTATATTTTTTAATAAAATCATCAAAGCTTTATGTGTTTATTACAGTTTTTTTGGTAAGAAGGTGTGCTGTGCATATCCACACAATTTTGTATGGAAATAGATGGTCCTAAATTCTGAACTGAACCAAGATTGACTTTCTTGCACCCACATATATATGAAATACGTAATAACAAAATATCCCCAAGCATTGGTATGTTAATGTAAAAGCTCCACCAACAAGATTAGGAAGGAGTGAAGCAAGGTTTTTTGGAATATGTGAATTATATTGAATTGTAGACATTTAATTCACACTGACACTTTAGGTATTGTTACTACAAATGATATCACAATGTTGGATAAAGACACACAGAGAAGTAAACAATAGACAAGTGATGATAATCACTCACTAAAAGAGGCCCTTTGGCAGATTTTCCACAGTACCGATTTTCCTTGAAGAGTGGAGAGTTATAGTTCCACAATATCTCTGTATGAGGTATGGAGAATATGAAAAGTTCTGTTGTAGCCACATCTGGATGCTAGAATGGTTTATGTTTTAAACCACTAATGACAGAAGGTTTGGTATGGACCAATGCAGATTTCCAAATGAAGTATTGATATCAAGTTAAGAAATAAAATAAAACAAAGTAACAAACACAACAGGGATGAAGAACATTCCAGTGGGATCCACCAGTGCAGAGTTGCAAATGTCATGTTAGAGAGTCTCTGATGAGCCTGAGTTACTTGGGTACAGTATTGAGCCAAGAGAAGGAGAAGACATGCTTTGTACCACCTGGGCTGACTGGTTGGTCTGGTTGGTTTGCCACTGTCTGTTCCTGGGCTTCTCCTTGGACAGATGCTACAGTCTCATTCTGAAGGGAAAAGATATAAGCGTGAGTTAGACAGCATGGGAACATCACTGACTGTTTATTGAGTGTATGTATTCCTATAAGAATCCATTATCCTTGAACATTCTCCATTGTCTTACTGGAACCCCTTAACAATTGTAAAATGGTGTTCCTCTCTACTGGTGTGAAGAAGCTCCATATTAAAAACAGTAGTATATTTCCATGACTTCTCTATGTACCTCCATATTACGAGGGATTATTCAAGGGACCAAGAGGATTGACAAGTAGTACCTTTCTATAATTCAAAAACCAAACAATCTCTTGTGTTTATCATTCATGAGGCTAACCATCTTCTGCTCTTCTGTTTTGTTTGCTAACATGAACATGCTAAAGACAGGTTGAATATTATGGGAGTATTAGTTCAGGCTTTCCCTATTGTCTATTTCAACTAATCAACATTCCAGTGCATCTTAATACATTCTACCTGTCATTAAGAAAATTACATATATACAGAACCTATACCCTGAAAGGCTGGGGTACCTTTGCAAATGAATATATTCAGATAGTGATTCACTAGCTACTATTAATTGTATTACAACTATAATAACTGATCTCTGTCTGTGACAGACAGAATTGCACAAAAGCATGGCATGAGGAATTATTTACACATAGACTGGAGTTACAATGAAGGTATTAGAGCACAACAATGCACCAATCGTTTTAGGTTTCCCTTTCTTTTTCTTAGCCTAATCATATGAGAGTCTTTGTAGTTAACTGAACAAAAGAAGACAGCAAAACGTTCTTAGTGCCAGTAGTTTGGACCTGGAATGACATTTTGTGCCCTCTTAATAATATTATTAATATAATAATAATATAATTAATATATTAATAATATTGGAATTATATGTCCCATCTGAATAAGGATAATAGAAATTGTAGTTCTACATTTGTAAGGCCCAAGTGGAGACTCTCCTCATAATATAACTTCCACTGAAATATACTATTTAAAATGGTTTATATAGTTTGACCCAGTGAATTTAGAGAGGACTTTTTAAATCCTCATATTTTTTCAACAGGAGGTTCGTTATTGTGTATAATAATTGAGACACACAAGTGACATCATTAAGGACTGTTTATAAGTGACACCAATAAGCACATTTTATAAGCAGGTTTTTTCCAGGTCATTTATTGCTGGTCTGTATACTTACAGTATATTCTCATTCATTCAATATACATGCTTGAATATTTTTGTGTAGTTTTCTGTTGCATGAATGATCTAGTGTTCATCCTGCAATCCATCCAAATCATCCAAATCACTTTTCCAACTTCTAACAAATTCTTCCTGTTCCTTCCTTGCTCCATATCTAGAGGATGCTTCCCAACACCAACCACTGCTAGGTGCCATTTCTCCCTTTATTTTAATCTCAGTTGACACAATTGCATTAATGTAACCTTTTCTGTATCACCCCCCTTTTACTCTGTTTCATTCTCTTTACTTGTACCCCTACATTTTTTCTGTATGGTTTTTACCCATGGGCTCACTTACAGTAAGTGGGTTTTGACTAGGGAAACTAATCACAAAGGTAAAATCAATATATTCTCCATTTGCAACTGAAGGACGTCACACACACTTGCAGATATTCTCATTTCAAATATGAATATATGGCCAGACCTGATCTATAGCACTACTGTGTGCTTGTTAAGTTAATGGGCAGAAAAAGTGCATCTCACAGTCCTTTGTTTGTATGGACCTTTCCCAATGCAGTGATGGAGCACTGTCTGTTTAACCTGGCTCTTCAGAGAGGGATATGAAGCAATGGTAGTTGTGACTTTATAATCTGATATAAACCACTTTGATTTGAACCATTGAGCAATTATTAAACAACATTGACAACTATTGCATTGAGGAGCAAAGAAATAAAATAAGGGTGGATGGCTCATGGGATATTGAATAATATGAGCTAAAGTAGGGCCTGGAAGTATTTTATAGCATCTACTGTACCACAATACATGCAGAATCTAAGGTTTGTTCACAAAATGTATGGTGAGGGGTCCTACACAAATACAAATGAAAGCTTCAGTTATGTGAACACTGTCGCTATACTGAGGCACACAACTAGGTCTGCCTGTAGATCTTTTTTTTTTACATTGTGTCCACTTTTTTTTACAGAAGTGGACAGCACCTACCTGTCATGTTCAAAATTTAATAAGTGCCAACCCTACCACCATCACCCAACCTTCCTGCCCAAAACTAAGGTTATAAATACAGAGGAAGCAGACCCTGCACTTGAAGGAGGTCCCAGGAATGTAGGGGGTCTAGTGAGGCTCTAATTAATGAGCAATTTTAATATGTCTTGGTAGAATAGGCCAACTCATCAATATTTTGGATTCCAAAATTGAATTTGCTGTAAGGCACACCAACATCTATTTACACCATTGCCCACAACTGCAGCTCTGCAGGAATCTCAATGCATTGGGCACTGTGTCCCCTATATACAGTATACTGCCTTAAAATACCTCTGTAAAGTATATCTCTCTCTTCAATGAATACTCCATGGCATGAAATAAAACTCAGAATATTAAATTTAGGGGCCTATGTGACTGTAATTTGAATGGATTAAATAATTTCTCATAATTTGAATAATAAGTATGTTTTCTAAATTATTTTATGTCATAAATAAGCTTTATTTTCAGCAATAGTTTTGCAATAAAAATATTTGGACGGTAAAAGAAACAGAAATCTTTTTTAAAGTAGTAGTATGACCGGTGTTAAACTAAGAGATAGGACATTTTCCATGGACCCCCAGCAACAGAGGTGCCTTCAGGGGAAGATAATAGATAAAAGTAATATATTTCTGTTTATACATTGTTCCGATCCGGGTGAACGCAGCTAATTTTCCATGGACCCTCATTTTCCATGTACCCCCAGAAACAGAAGTGCCTTGAAGGCAAGACAATAGATAAAAGGCCACAGTATAATACATTTCTGTTTATACATTGGGGATGTCAACCTTCCAACTAGGGTGGATGCAGACAATTGTAGTCCAACAACAGCTGGAGGATTGAGTTGGACATTACTGATTTATACATTTTCCACCCATTTTAGATGGGGGCTCCAAACTTCCTTCATTGCCAAGGGCCCTTTATTCTCTGAATCTGACCCCCGTGTGTGAGGCATCAGGAGGTTTAAAGCATTGGTAAGTGCAGGAACGGCTGTATTATTAGTTATTGTCTTTCCAGGCTTCCTTTTGTGTTCAGCATAAAGAAATCCCCACAAAACCACGATGTGCTGTGTGTTATCTATCTAGGGAAATAAATCTGAGATAATTCAAACTCCATACTTTTTCAGAATGTAACCATCTATTGTTCTAAATCTGTTATTTACTGTTAGCTGTTTGCTTCGAGCTCGTTATTTATGTTATACCATTTCTACACAGGATAGAACATTATTTTAAAAATGTTGTAATTGAGATATAAATATATTTTGAGCTGTAAATGAATGTATAGTTTTTTATACTCTCTGTGATATCATTTAGATTTTTTTGCAGATATTTTATATTCCATTTTTAGTTTCAGAAACGTTTCATATAGAGATAGAGATATATACTGGTGTAGTAGAACTGGCTCATTATCTGTCACATTGTGTTATTTTGTACATTAGCTAGGCACTCAGAAAACTTAAATTGATCATTTATTTGTCACTGCTGCTGAGAAAAGAGACCGTGCTTCTGCTTTTAAGCCATAAGAGCAACTGACTTCTAAAGTAAGGAACAGATAGGGGTTACTGTGCTTGAAATACATACTAACATACTTTGTAAGGCTTTAGTCTCACTATAATTCTTTGCTCCATCCACATAATTCCCTTATTGAGTTTAGAAATAGTGATGGGCGAATCTCCCGAGATTCGCTTCGCCGAAAAACGAATTGGCGAAAAATTCACGAAACGAGTCGCGGCACGCTCATCGCGTCGTTTCCGGCGCGCGCCGCTTCAAAAACTACGCGCGACTCGTTTTCCCGGCGAATTTTCGCCAAGCGAAATTTCGCTGGCGATTCGCGAATTTATTCGCCAGCGGCAAATCGCGGGAATTCGCCGCGAATTCGCCCCTGGCGAATAAATTCGCCCATCACTATTTTATACTTCATAAAGGGTAACCGCAATGTATTAACATGAATGATTCGAATTTCGAGAGGTAAATTGAACCAGTCCAGTGAATTCAGTAAATTCGACCGAATCGAATGATTCGAATAAAAATCTATTCGAATATTCGAATACTCGACTATCAAATTACTTCCCTTTTTAAATTTTTATTCGACTGCCTACTTCGCCAGTTTCATTCTGCCAAAGTGGCTTTGGCGCATTTTAAAAATTCAATAGAATGGTTAAAAACATTCGAATCGTTCGATTTGAACGTTCGATTGAATTTCTGGCTAATGGATTGTTCCATAATTTAGATCTTCATACCTTATGTTTACTAGAGAATCTATGTAAACATAAATTAAACGCAAACTGTGGTTTTGCCTTCAATAAGGATTAATTATAGCTTGGTTGGGATCAAGTACAAGGCACTGTTTAATTATTACAGAGAAAAAGGAAACCATTTTTAAAAATGTGGATAACATGGAGTCTATGGGAGATGCCTTTCGTAATTAGGAAGCTTTCTGGATAACAGGTTTCCGGATAACTGATCCCATACCATGCTCTACTGCTACCTAAACAAATGTTGCACCTCTATTTACATAACCCTTGCATTATAGGAAAATTTGGAGGGTTAACCGCAAGCAGACTTTTCTTCAAACTAATACCATAGAAATCTATGGGCAGAATAGTAGAACCCTTAGGACCAATGACATTATCAGATACACCCTGGGTAATGCGCTCTGCACCTTGCACGGGATTAAGAATCTAGTGCCTCCCACAAACCAGGATTCAATGCCTCTGTGTTGGTTTAATGTAATAGCTATGGTTTTTAGTTAACCATGTATTTCAGTATATGAGGGTAAAGGGGTTATCATGCAATTGCTGTGATTTCTGCTTTGGACTACATAAACCACATATACTAGTGGAAAGAATCACAAACCAAAAATAACACAATGTAAAAAGTTTTCTGCAACAGATGAATAGGCTAACTCATGTATTACCTGACCTG
Organism: Xenopus borealis; assembly: GCA_024363595.1. Taxonomy (NCBI): domain Eukaryota; kingdom Metazoa; phylum Chordata; class Amphibia; order Anura; family Pipidae; genus Xenopus; species Xenopus borealis. Next base: position 121,844,450 of record CM044441.1, on the reverse strand, counting down.
TATACCAAAATAAAGCATAAAGATCTTAAACTAAACCCTCATTGGCTGGATTAAAAACTAAATAAATCACAAGCTTATATCTCTTTTTCAAAGGGATGAGTTTATAAGATTCACAGTTTCATCATGAAATGTTAATTAGTTAGGGACATGAACTATAACCAGTGTACTTATTCATTTGGGTGACAACTGCTTTATTTAACCTTGATAACTAGCTAGTATATTCCAGCAAACATAGAGATTGGTTCATTTTTTCAAAGATTCAGCAATAGAAAAGTTGCATACAGTATAAGTAAATGCAGTGATAACTTGGCCTTGGTTGTGCTTGATTAATTGGGCTCTGGTGATAAGGGCATTGTTAGATATAATGTCACCCAAGGTTCTCACCTTGACTCTAGGCCAATGATCCCCAACCAGTAGCTTGTGAGCAACATATTGCCCGCCAACCCCTTGGACGATGCTCCTAGTGGCCTCACAGCAAAGGCTTATTTTTGAATTCCAGGCTTGGAGGCAAGTGTTAGTTGCATAAAAACCAAGTTCACTGCCAAATACCACTTAGGGGCTAAATTGGCAATAATATCCCTTATTTGGCACCCCAGGAACATTTTCAAAGCTAGTGTTGCTCCCCATCTCCTTTTACTTCTGAATGTTACTCATGGGTTCTAAAGGTTGGGGATCCCTGCTCTAGGCCATCTTATATAGGTAATTATATCATGGAGGTGGGGTGGATAAATGGTCGGTGCAAGTCCATCCATAGGAATTGCCCCACAAAGGGAGCCCTTGTAAAATAATATAGTATTTGAGGTTTTCCACCTAATAATAGATTCGGATTATTCAGGTCAGGGTTAACCCACCAATGAATGCTGCAGAGCTGACTATCTAGACAAGAAGTACAGATCTGTGTATCCCAGCCCTGTTCAAAATAAGACACTTTTGTTTGAGCCTGTGTCATGTGTCATGGTTGCACAAGCAAGCAGTGGTGTAACTACTCACTGGTGGGCCCTGGTGCAGGATTGGCACTCTGGCCCCCTATCAGGCTCTCCCCCTATGAATTGCACATTGGAGTTCTCCTTGACTCTCTGGCGGGCCCCGAGAGGGACCCCCTGGTAGTTACGCCACTGCAAGCAGGCTAAAGATGGGAGAAGTAGGCAGGTGGCACCTTGCAGGTCCTAGATTTTATTAGGCAGGGACAATCGAAGGTGCTATATCTTACTATGGGCCTGCAGCAAAACATGTCAGAGTTTGAATTGTGATGTTGAAAAAGACATTGATGTTGCAAATGTAGGTTGTTGCCATTGATCTTTAGATCTTTAGACAAGTTAAATCCCTCATCTGATCAGCTGTTAGATCTGTACAACACATCTCTTCATTAAGAAAAGGTTATACTGCTCCTTTACATTATGGTTTTTTTAAGGCAAGAGGAATTGTATATGACTTTTTTTGCTGAATTCAAGGATATCTCTATCTCATAACTGACATATGCTTAGCACAAAAGTTATTGCTTGGTAAGGCCAAACACTCTACAATTTTTATCATCGCCGTGCCCCTGGGGGCAGTGTTTCATTGCAATTTACAGATGGTATTACTTTGAACTTTGCAGAGAATGCAATATTGCAGCTCCCATTCATGTTAATAAATTTGAAAGGTTAGGAATATGTTTCTCTGAACTTTGTAGCTTAGACGGGGAATATTTCCCCCTTGAGATATGAAAGCCACACTTTCCTCTATACAAGTGGGAATTCTCTTTCAAGTATCACAGCATTTCAGTGCAGATGGACATATAACAGATATGATAATTATGAAATATCCCTTTGAGAATTGAATATTACTCACTTCAATAGTGCCCAGTTTAAGCAGCAGAACACAGTTTTTTAAGGGTAACTTCATTTGTTTTTAATGTTCATTCATTTCCTACATCTACCTCTGTCCTTATTAACAACCTTCTATTGGTCCTATCTTTATAAACAATGCTCCTTTAAAAGGTGTTATAGACTCAAGCAATCATATTTATTAGTATGGCAGAGTGGCTTTTATTAATGGCGTCTTCGTTAAACTTTCATAAATGATCTCACAAGTCACACCTGGTCAGTGAACTTCAGACACGCCGTCACATATCTGTAGCTTTTTGCTTACCCTTCATTAGCAGGTTAATGCTCTTTGATTTGCAAGTGAAAAATAGGAAGATGTGGTTCTTGTAAAGAAGTCAGACAGAAATATGAGTCATGGAACTATAATTAACTAGTTTTGCAAAACACAGCTGAGAAAGATAACTAATCCTGACTCGTTCAATAATACAACAATGACAGCATCGACTCATTTGCGATGCATAGTCTGTTATGCTGCAATATTAATTTTATTTTTTTTTACATCTAATGAAGAAAGAACTAATGTATTATTTACACTAGGTAATATAATTACAGGAAACTTTTTTATTGTTTATTTCAATAGTAAAAGCAATACCATTTGTATTCCCTGATTAGTCCCCTGGATCCACGGGTAATGCTTGCCAAAACCAAATGCAACTGAATTTGTAATAGTTTGATACTTGGGAGGCATTGTTTTTAGTTTATGCTGAAAGGGAGCTGAAATGGAGATCTATCAGCAGTTAATCCAAACCCACTGTCAATCTCAGGGAGACCAACAAACTTGGTCGGCTGCACGTCCCATGCCAGGGCCCACCCCCCTCTAGTTACGTTACTGGGCATGATCATCTAGAAATGCAACACTTTTTAAAACTAGTTGCCACCATTCCCCAGGGAACAACTTCGCAGCTCTCTTTATTCACTTTCAAAGGATTATTAGAGACCTCCACTAATAAAAATGGAGCTCACTGCTTCCTCAGTTCCTATGATTCCTATGATCCTGATTATTTTCCACCCCAATCCTAGAGGCCATAAGAGGCCAGCCTCATTTATGGAGTTTCCTTGTAAATATAGGGACAACTTTAATGCTAACTATTAAAGAGCTTTTGTTACAGACTATGTATAATAAATGGTTCTAAAATGCAGAATATAGCAAAGAGACTCATTTGTAAATGGCAGGGGTTAGGTGACCCTTAGGAATTTAAAGGGCCAGTACTTCAAAAATTAAAATTTTTTCAATTCAAATTGAATTTTGGGCTATTCGAGTTGAAGTAGCCCAAAATTACTTTGACATTCGATTTTTTTATATTCAAATTTTATTTGGATATTCACTTCGACCCTTAGTAAATGTGCCCCCAAGTATCTCCAACCATGCTAGTCTGTAGGAGATTATCAGTATCAGAAGTATCCAGGTTCTATTCAGACAGGTGCATCAAATGGCTAATGTACACCAATAAATGCAGGGCCACCATAAATTTGGTACAGGGGCCTGTGTTGGGGGGCTTCAAGATGGATAAGAATGATTTTGGCATATCTGGGGAGTGGCTAGGGCCAAGCCTGAATTTCTAATTTGGCCACTCCTATGCCAGAGGGTCCGAGTGCCCACCCCCCCTCCCTTCTGTCCTTCCCTCGCGGCAGCACCAGTTCCTGTTGAAGCACTGGGAAAGAGCACAGGAGAGTAAAGAGCTGCATGTCCCCAGTGTCCCTTGAAAAAAATAGAATGAGGTTACTTGGCATGACACCCCTATAATCTTGCCACCCCAGAATGTTTTTTTCACTGGGGCCCCTATTTTACTTGTTAGCATGGCCCACCACCTAGGAATTATAGAGAATAAAGACCCAATTAACTGAAGCTGTAACAACTCACCAGTAAACACTTGGGTTTGTTAATCTGATCTGAAAACATATTTGCCTTCATAGCATTTGAGGGCCTGAATCATGTAATTCTCTCAGGTGAACATGTTGTTTGAATAAAGAAGATTTTTACTTTTTTTACTTGGCCTGTACTTTGGGGTTTGTTACAGTGCAAGCCTTTTTTCATCTCTACGGCCCACCCCCAGAAGACCCAGGTGCCCAGTGACCTTAATAATATGCGGCTTTATGGTTACTGAAGGTGACCCTGAAAAATACATAAAGAATAGCAAACAATATTTAAGGGGCTATCTGTGACACATATGTGACTGCTTTGAGATGAGGAACACAACCTCTGTGCATTCCATTTTTTTCTGCTTTAACCTTTTAAATGCCATTAATGCAAGAATCAATGGCACCACCATGCTGGCACCTTAGACTCTGTGTTTCAGCTCTTTGATGTACAGTATGGTGCTCATTTGTTAACATGGCAACTAGTGGCATAGATCAAAGGGCCAAGCTCCAGTGCTGAAAGGGTTAATGCTATTTAAGGCATTGTAACTCCTATAGGTGCTCTTGCAGGTCTTAGCAGGGATACCTTGGAGGGTGGCAAAGTATTATTTTGTGTTTATTTTTAACTTAAAAAGGGGGGGGGGGGTTGAATGAATCTGTTAAGGTGAGAGAAAGAGGAAGGACATATATTATGTGAGGCAGCATCAAAGGGCATTATTGGCAAGAAGATGAATTGTGTGAGCAGGTTTGAAATGGAAAATGATTGCCTGCTTAATGTTGATAATCATTTAAAAACCTGACTTGCCAAGAAAAGCAAAGCAAAATCCATGAACCAGGGTCTGACAATTTAAAGGGCATTGTTTAAACCCTGACTGAATTGATCTCTTAATGCACTCACATTTGTAATTTTTACTGAAATCCTTACAATCAACACACACCACTAGATGTCACTCCTCCAGTTCCCAGCTCTCTTTTGCTTAGCCTACTGTACAGCTGAAATTCTGTATAGACAAATTACACACACAGAAAGGGTCATTTAAGAAGCAGGGTGCAAAGGGCAAAATATAGTTGCAATTCACCCTGGGAGCAAGCACCTAGAGCTGCAGGACCTTGTGATCCGGAATGAAATGTGGACCAAGGATCTGTGCTTATTGCATGAATACAGCACTGCCTTTATCAGTGACACTGTACTCATGATGGACAGACTAGAAGGGGCACCTAGGAAGCCCCCCTATCTAACATGTGTTCTGTTCAGGGAGTGTGAGCAGCTGGAGAGTGCAGAGTGCAGAAGCAGAGTGCAAAATAGTCTTGTGGTTACTGCCAGTACATGGTAAGCATTAAGTTAACTTTTGAGTCAACTTTTAGCATGATGTAGAGAGTGATAGTCTGAAAAATTTGCAATTGGTTTTCATTTTTTATCATCTCCTTTCTTTTAGTGAACACATGTTGGCTTTTTATTGTTTATATCAGCTGGTTAACTCCAGATTGTGGTTTAGACCGAGCACTGGCACAAGGGTTCTTCTAGCAGCTGGTCAAAGGCACAGCATGAGTTAGACTGCTGTGGCTAGCCCGCTTTGTTGCTTTAGCAAAATTATTTCTCTTCAATATCAAAATGATAAAATACAGAATTAATAGCACACTGCAAATACTGCAAAAATACAGTTTAATGGAGTCATACTGATGACAGTCCTACAGTGGGCACGGAGTTTAGTTACGCAAAGATTATCGTTTGGAAATCAGTGGGAAATACAACAATGAAATGTTAGTAAATAAACAAAATAAAGTCTTTCGTACCCATGATAGTAAAAATCATATACTGAATCTGATTCCAGAGATGACGCAGAATGAAAAATAAAGCCAGAATTGATAAGCAGAAGGCTAACTCCTGTGAGGGAATAAGAAACAGTCTTCACAATTGACATTTATACAGTCTCTGTATAGATATGGTATACTATAGAGTAAAATGCACACCATCAAACTGGCAAGCTCAACAAAGAACTTCCTGCGCGTTACATTTTAGTATCTGAACTGCTGTTTTGCTTTGAAGCACGATTTGGCTTAGAATAAATATCGTTACTGCCTTATCTTGACTTTAAATGACATTTTAGCATTGTTAAGAGCTTTTCTTTGCGTTAAGAGATCAATGTAGCTCACTCTAAACTGCACTGTCACTGAATTTCGAGTCACAATCCTTTTTTTATATAAGGGAATGAACAAAAGAACAGTATGTTGGTAAGGTTATACCACTGCAAGGGGAGCACAGTAACAATTGTTGGGTAATATCTTCTGTCCCACTGTAGACTTTTTTAATTACTGAGGGTTTCCACTGTTCACCTTATAATATTTATGAACTCAGGGGAACCACTGCCCATGTCTCCAGTCATTGGGTAGGCATGGGGATGAGTTATGTACACTGCTGGCTATACTGTATGTATGAATATCCTTACGGAACTGATTGGGTCCAGCACCATATTTAGACCTTAGACCAGGGATCCCCAACCTTTTGAACCCGTGAGCAACAATCAGAAGTAAAATGAGTTGGGGAGCAACACTAGCATGATAAATGTTCTTGGGGTGCCAAATAAGTGCCTTGATTGGCCATTTGGTAGCACCTATATGGATTGTCAACCTACATTCAGGCTCTGTTTGGCAGTGCACCTGGTTTTTGTACAATTAAAACTTGCCTCCAAGCCTGGAATTCAAAAAATAAGCACCTGCTTTGGGGCCACTGGGAGCAACATCCAAAGGGTTGGAGAGCAACATGTTACTCACAAGCTACTGCTTGGGGATCACTGCCTTAGACCTTAGTTCTAACATCTATGCACTAATGCCTTATGAAACAATAGGTGGTAGCCTTTCCCTTTATTTTTATTTAGTGACACATCTGAACCATATAAAACCAAGGAAAAACAGTGCTAGGTTATTGGGAACGATACACACATAACTACAGAAATACATTCATTATACATTGCCAAGCTGGACGTAGCGAAAAGCATGTAACAAAAAAGCCTCTCACCATGCTGAAGCCAGCTTTCAATAATATATACAGACTTTCAATAATATGTATATATATAGATATATATACAGTATATACTGTATATATACCAATGACAGAGAGATGAAAAGTTAATCACAATGAGAAAGCAATTGTTATGGTGGTTGGCAAGTTGAGAATCTTGCCTCAGGTAACGGCACCCTGCAGGTTACAAGGCATGGCAAAAAGCTGTTCCAGGACAATAACTTTAAACTTTGGCTCTTATAGTGCTGTTTGAACTAACATTGCAGCCCCCCCATGACCCACCCTGATGCTAGAAAGCAGGGTGAGGGTGTAGCATCAGGAAGGCTGCAGAGGGGCCAGAATTGCAGATCCTTGAGGAGGTGGTTTCAATGTTGGAGTGAGAGGAGGAGCTATGAGAGAGGTTGTGTGACTTTTATCTGGCAGTGGGACCACATGCTACATGGATTGAGAATATTCATTTTCCCACATTTCATGAATCCACTTTTAGCTAGGTATTTTGCAGAATATTGGTTAGCAAAAAGGCCAATGTAAACACTATGGGGCCTATTTACTAACATTTGGATTTCCTTTTTCCCATCAATTGTATTTTTAGAGCATATAAGACAATAAAAGAAGAGAAAAGATTGCTGGGAGAGATGGAGAAGTGTTATACAGATGAAGAAGGTAGAGGCACCAGAGATGGCTATAGAGAACAGGACAAGAAGAAAATAGCACAAATAAGAAGAGAAAATGATGGGAGAGAACAATAATAGATTTAGGAATGGTGAGAGAATTATATTCATTAAATAATGTAGGGTAAAATAGAATATGCTGGGGTTATGCTGTGATACGACACACAACACACAGGCACAGTGCTGTGTTTTCAGAAACTAAATTGTCAGCCAAGAAAAGTCAGATGCACAATTATTATTTTGGGTGTCCCTACAGGCCATACACTTTATACTGGACATCAAACTGTTCATAAGAAGGAAATACCAAAATGGTAATAGCAAAGTGGCTTTGTTTTAAAGTGGGTGAAACCATGGTGGTGGGTGATATAGCAGATACGCCTTATAATTATGGGAGGGACCTGTTTTGAGGACACCTTGCTACATGTGGCACACATAGCATTCCTCTGCTGTTTTAACCCCAATTCAAAAATTGGCGTAGGAATATATGATTTAAGATCTATGCAACTGAGGACAATAAACATTCATGTTTTGGGTCTAATTTTGCACATACTGTGTAATAGCAGCATTTGTTTGCAGTAGCTCTCTAATGACACATTAATTAGTACTGCTCACATTAATTATTTTGGGCCTACACACATGCACACACGTTATATTAATACTAATGGGTTAAATGACTGCAAGTTGTGATTAACTTTTCATCTCTGGATCATTGAAGGGCCCGGGAACCTGATCCTTTTGCCTTTTTGACACTGAGCACTTCATCTGTATTGTAATTATATTTTATATTTATGTGAATTGTATTTCTAATAATGTACTTATTGTTACTTATTAATGCAGTGACTTGTTACTAATTATTGATTGTTTTGCTGTACAGAGCATTGCCCTCAAGGAGCTCTATACAAATAGAAATATACATACATACAAATACCTATACGGTTTTGTTTTTATATGTAAGTGAATTATATCTTTACCTGTAATTTAACTTGGGTGGCTATTAGTTTCTCAAGTGAGACATTGGTCTTGTGGGTTTTATTTATGATGTGAAATTGGAGCAAACCACCCAGCTTAATGGTAATATTGTTATATTATTATTACTTATATATTATAGGCCAGATTTACAAAATTCACGTGAAATGATCGAAGTTCGATCAAATACGATCGAATACCGATCGTACGATTTTTTTCGGAGGATCGAATATGCAAATTTGCCATCTTCGATCTTCGAATACCGAATTATCGAATAGATCGAATGATCGGATATTCGATCATTCGATGATCGAAGGATTTAAAATTTTAAAATCCTTCGACTGCCTACTTCGCCAGATTGAACCTACCGAATACCAATAGAAGCCTATGGGAAACCCCCCCCCCCCAAAGGCTTCTTTGGCTAAGTCCTGCTCGAATACCATTCGTATGATCGAACGCTTCGATTGTTCGAATCGTACAATTTTTTTTTCCGAAGGAAAAAGTAGGTTTTTTTTCATGAAATCGAACGATCGGTATCCGATCATACAATTTCATCGAGAAATCAAATATCGAGCAAAATGATAGCCTAAAACTATTCGATAAGCATTCGATAGTCGATAGCTTATCGAGTTCTGAATAAATTCGTAGGATTTTTGGGGAATAATAGTAAATTTGCCCCTATGTGATATTTTTAGAATTATATTTATTAGATGGTGAGTTCTAACTTTCACCCACTGATAAATACAATTCTAAAAATCCCATAGGAATGAAAAGAATGGGGTTGACTTTTTCTTTATTAAGCTAATGAATAAATACATCTGCCCTATAATGTGGCATTGCATATTGGCTGGCTATGTAACAATGGAAATTGAACAGGGCTTACAGTTTAGTGCTGTTGTTTTTGTTCTTTTATACTGTATGTGACGGTGAAGGGGCCAATCCCCACTTATACTGGCTACTGAACAGATGAACTGAGAAGCTTGGATGTGCTGGCACATAGCAAAATAACCAAAAACTCATCATTGTATAAGAGCTTATAGGTCTATATACTGTAGATATTAGTTTAAGTCTAGGCGTGTGTGGCTGAGCATTCACTCTTATTATAGAATGTCCCTTTATTCCTTTCACTTATTAAAAAATATTACCAAGAAATATTTTTTTGAATGTTGATGGGCATTAAAATGGGCATGGTCACAATAAAAGTGTAGTGTGCGAGAATTGGTTCAATAGAAAGAAAAATCAAAGGTGATAGGTGTAACTTAAACCATTAGGAAATAATGGTAATTGTAGATTTCTTTTTTTTTTTATTAAAAACATTAGGCAGGATCTTATTTACCTATTTATGTATTTATTCTGGGGGGAAACACAAACTTAATATATGAAGGAAAACTGTTTGTATGTCTTTCTTTCTCTCCTGGAACCCTTCCACACTCTCTGATTCCAGGGAATATCTGCTGTGTGTATGTGTTTCATGTATCCCAGTCACGTATTTGTTATTTAAAGGGCATGTCTTGTTTTACAACACGCTCTCTTGCAACTGTTTTGGAGAAAGAAAATGTATTATGTTTTGATAAACCTGATGATTGACGAAACGCCAGCATAAAAATCCTGCAAGGCTTCACTTGGCCCTTTTCCACAGGGAAACTGGAAATGTAAAAGGATAAGGGATTTTAAATAGCCCCATGATAAAGCAGTTCTATTCCTGACAGCATTGTGAGGTAAAGGCTATTTCTGAGTTCCACTGGGGTAATGTTGTTGATAGCTATTGGATAAACTGAGTGTGTCCAGAAGTCTTAACACTTGTAGATATTCAATATCATATTTCCTATGAAATGGCTGAATTTTGATTTGTCTGTTTTGTCCTGTCTTGTTGTTGGTATTTTGCAATACAATGTGTAATATTGTAATGCAGTATTTAATGATGTATTTCAGTGTTTACATGGTATGCATAAATTGGAAGTATAAAAAGCAACGAGATGCAGATAAAAAATGCATTCATTCAGTGGGTAAATGCAAATGGATCAAGGTTATTTGCTAACCAGGGCAAGGCTGGCCTTGTACCACTAACCACTAGTACTAGTACTAGTAATCATACATTTGCCTTCATTATACCAGTTATGGATGACTGACTAATTCATTCCAATACTTTTTTTGGATAACTCCTTTTAGATATTTTCTTTTTGAAAACAAATCTGTGAACAGTGTAACAATCAAGGACAGAACTAATGGTAGGCATGGTAGACACGTGTCTATGACAGAATTGGGGGTTCAGTCACAAGGGAAGATGGGGCAGACAGACCAGGGGAAGTAAGGAAGCAAATGAGTAACAGCCAGGAGGGGAAGGAAGGTAAATTCATTTAAAAATAGGGACGTGTTGGTATCAGTGAAGCGAAGCTGCACGTGAAATATAAGCAGCTGAAAGCTTTCCAAAGCCGCCCCCAGCCCATCAAACCTTAGCAACAGCGACCCTCCAACACCATTAAATCATCTTGCTGAGTTGTTTCAGTTACGCTTGCAAGGGCCTTTCGTAGATGATAACGTTTTAAAAGGCACAGTACACCAAGAGACAGGAACCTTTTCTTCAATAAAGAAAACTTTTATTTTCCTCACACAGTCACTCCAGTATCACATCAACAGGCAATGCTTCAGCTGCCCACTCCAACCAGGACACTAGCCCTCTTTACTTACAGGATTTTCTTTCAGGTATTACCTTTCCAATACCAATGAGCTTCTCCTGTTCCACTGGCCTCGATGGGCTCTCACTATCCTCACCTGTCTTCAGCAACCCAACGCTCTCCAATAGCTCCCCCTTGCTACTCTGGACAGGACTTTTCCCGGTGGCCACAGTCCCACAGCCCTTCTTTTACTATCCTATTTTCCTATAACTCCATCCCTAACTGGTAGAGGATCTACCGGAAGGCTAGTTCCACTTACTCCTGGTTAAGGCTCTTAGCTGCCTATTATTTACTCAGGGCTTGGCTCTTCTTCCCTCCAGCAGATGTTCTTCACTGGACCACGCCCACCGATGATCTGCCACACCTGTGGTATCTTGCCCCTATTTATACTGGTTTTCTTCCCATTACATCATTATACAACTAATAGAACCCTACTGCTCCCTTGTGGCCAAACCTGGTAAACACACTTTGCAAACTACAATTTTCAACATTCCAACTTATGTACATACACATATAATGGGCATTTTCACACTTTCACTGTCATACACTGCACTTTTCACATGACATGATTTTCATCCCCCTTACACGCTTGGCTGGGGTGGTGTGATCCCTCCATAGGCTGGAGTCTGTTTCCATTTGTAATGAGCCTATGGAGTGATGGCTCCGCCCCCCAGCCTAGCGTAACTAAAACAACTCAGCAAGATTATTTAATGTGTCAGAGGGTCGACATGAATAAGCATCACTGGGCTGGAGCAGGTTTTGGGAGGCTTTCAGCTGCTTATATTTTACGTGCAGCTTCTCTTCATTGATACCAACACATTCCTATTTTTATAGGAACGTATAGTAGCACTTTAAAGGAGAACTAAACCCTAAAATTGAATGTGGCTAAAAATGCCATATTTTATATTCTGAACTTTCTGCACCAGACTAAAGTTTCAGCTTGATCCAGGACTTCAAACTTGTTACAATCTTGGAAAGTGTCTTACAATTTGAATTGACACCCTATTTTGTTGCAACATTTCAGGGATTGGAGTTTAAGATAACCCCCAAAGTTTGCTCAGGTGCAGTAACCCACAGGAACCAGTCTGCAGGTAGTAGTTGCTGGTTACCTGTTTAAAACCAAACACAGCCTTTTATTACATATGGAGGTTAAATGTTAGCAAGAATGAGAGAAGCAAGGTGCTAAATGTGCATCTTCTATATCACTGACAGACATACTATTTTAAAGGGATACTGTCATGGGAATTTTTTTTTTCAAAATGCATTAGTTAATAGTGCTGATCCAGCAGAATTCTGCACTGAAATCCATTTCTCAAAAGAGCAAACAGATTTTCTTATATTTCATTTTCCAATCTGACATGGCGCTAGACATATTGTCAATTTCCCAGCTGCCCTAAGTCATGTGACTTGTGCTCTGATAAAATTCAATCACTCTTTACTGCTGTACTGCAAGTTGGATTTATATCCCCCTCTCCCTTCCACCCCCACCCCCAGCAGCCTAACAACAGAACAATGGGAAGGTAACCAGATAGCAGATCCCTAACACAAGATAACAGCTGCCTGGTATATCTAAGAACTCAATAGTAAAAACCCATGTCCCACTGTGACTCCTACAGTTACATTCAAGAGGAAAAACAACAGCCTGCCAGAAAGCATGACCAGGGGCAGCTGGGAAATTAACAAAATGTCTAGTCACTTGTCAGATTTTAAAATTAAATATAAAAACATCTGTTTGCTCTTTTGAGAAATGGATTTCAGTGCATAAGCCTGCTGTCATAGCACTAACTGATGCGTTTTGAATAAAACATTTTCCCATTACAGTATCCCTTTAATATGCATTTGGGAAAGGGAAGAACTGAAATCCTTAAAGGAGTCTTAATATCAACTGGCTATGTTAAAGGAGACACATAGTGTAAATAATAAGAATGTACCAGTGCATTATACTCATTTAGATATAGAAGAATTGTGCTTTAAAAAGTAGTGTTTCAGGCTGGTTTATTGAATATTTCTGCAAAAACCCTAATAATTCCTCCCTTCCACTTCCTGCTCCCTGAATTCTCAGGCTGTGCAGGGGAGCTGGCGGCTCTCAGCTCACTGCACTGTTGGACAGGAACCAATCAGCAGCTAGGAGGACCTGATAGGGAACTGAGGCCTGTCTGTGCTTGTGTGACTGCAGGGCTGTGATTGGCTGTCCCCCTCCTACTGTGCTTTTGGCAGGTCCTGTTAGGACACACCCACCCCTCATTTGAAACACAGACAGGGACCAGAGAACATCTATAGGGAGCTCCAGTATAGGGGCTATTTTTAAAGATAATATTAATTTTTAGCACCATGTAAGAGCAACACCATATATTACTTATAACTGCCTACAAAATTAGGGTTTTTTCTTTTATCCTTTTTCATTTATGTGGGCTCATTTTGTTGTTGTGGGGCATATGCAGTTCACTAATGCAGGACACAGCAGGATGTTGTAAGATAAATTAGTATTGTAAATCTTTGCAAAAGCAAACCTGAGAGCCAACAAAACACATTTATTAGCAAGCAAATGTTCTGCGCAGTATAAGAAGCGAATGTTTTCCTTATGAAAGGCTTGTACCTATCTTACACTGTCAAACAATTGCAACATGGAGACAATCACTGACCTGTGGAATTGCTGCTGATGAGCTGGTGTCCTTACCAGCCTCTGCCAAACTTTCTTTAAGAGTTACTGATGACAAATCATTCTTTACAGCTATTTCCTTAGGAGCTGATTGATCTACAGGACTCAGAGCATCACCCAACTTGACTTTGTCTGTGCTGGATTCTTGTTGTGCTTGGCCCTTATACCAACTAGGATAAAGCAAGGGATCGGTGGTTTCTGTTTCTGACAACACTTGACTGTTAGACTCAGAGGCCTGTTGAATATCACTTGGCTCAACCTCAACCTTTATTGGAACAGATAAAGTAAAAAAAGAACAGTTATCTTTTGGCAAGAATGAGGAAACTTAGTCGTCTGAAAGCTAAACGTGTTCATACAGTGTATTGCTTTTCCATTTACTAATGAGAATGAGCTAAACCAAAAGCATCAAACTGCTTTGTTAGATAAATTGAATGGTTTTAATAGAGCCTTGTAACATTTCAATTCTGTACCCATCATCTACATTTTTTGAGTTGCTAAGAAAGCAGAAAAAAATGGTGAGTAAATTTGATAAATATTTGGATTGTGCATTACTGGTAATGTTATTACCAGCACTAGTCATTTTATTCATACAGATAAGTAAGCCTCATGATGATGTATTTATATTACAGGTATGGGAGCCATTATCCAGGAACCCATTATCCAAAAAGCTGTGAATTATGAAAAGGCCGTCTCCCATAGACTCCATTTTATTCAAATAATCCAAATTTTAAAAAATGATTTCCCTTTTCTCTGTAATAATAAGACTTCTGCCTGGATTGTTGTAACTATATAAAGAAAGTTCAACATGGGACTTTCCAAGGGAACTAAGGCCATGGCAGCCCTTGCACAGAAAGGCCAGGTCTTCAAGAACTTGACACCACAATGATCAGCAATGATGTAACACCTGGCTCATACCCAGCTGTCAAATGGAATCTAGCCTAACAGTGATACAGTATAATGCTTCAATAAAGAAGGCTGGGGAATATTTAAGAAGGGGAGACTAATTTCATTATAAAAATGGCTCATTCAGATAAAAATCAAAGCATGCAAAAAGACAGGAGAAAAAAAAATTGCAGAATACTGACAAATGGAAAAATACAAAACACTGTCAAAGAAAATTAGAACCATACACTGAATACAGTGTAGAATATAACCATTATTAGCAATTTAAAGTAAAATGGCCTTTTAACAGTATAGAAAGATGCCCCCAATTTATATAACTCAATCCCATATAGTAGCAGTAGGTTCTATATAGTGTAATAGGATTTACCTGAGTGACAGCAACAGATTGAGTACTGAGTTCAATTTCTGGAGGTGGAGGTAGCACTTCAGCTGTGTTATTGAGTTCAGTGGTTTCAAGCTGGGATGTCTGTGCAACTTTTTCTGCTACATCTTCTTCCCCTGAAGACTCTGTGTGGACCCCTTCAGAATCTTCACCATCTGCTGCTGCTTCTTCTTCCTCCTCTTCTTCCTCTTCTTCTATTTAATAAGAAAATGAGAAGAAAATCTACTTTGTTCAATGTATTTGATATGGAATAGTATTGGGGCCCATAAGCAAAAATGCTGGGCCTCCAGTCTCAGGGCTGATCGAATTCAATGGAGTAGGGGCACTGAACTGCTTCTCTCAGCATGCAAAAATACGCAAACAGTTGGAGCCTTTCTCCTACTCAATGTAAGTGGGACATGTATTTTTACTATTTACTATTGCTGTTCTTAGACAGCTACCAGGGAGCTGTTATCTTGTGTTAGGGAGCTGTTATCTGGTTACCTTTTCATTGTTCTATTGGTAGGCTGCTGGGGGGAAAGGGAGGGGGGGTAATATCACTCAAATTTGTAGTAGTACAGCAGTAAAGAGTGACCAAAATTTATAAGAGCACAAGTCACATGACTGGGGGGCTCATGGGAAACTGACAATATGTCTAGCCCCATGTCAGATTTCAAAATTAAATATAAAAAAATCAGTTTGCTCTTTTGAAAAATGTCTTTCAGTGCAGAAGTCTAATGTTAACTGATTGATTTGAAGTAAACCTGTTTTCCATTGACATTATACCTTTTATATTGGTGTTCGTTTATTGCTGATGTAAATGTATTAAAACAATGCAAAAGCGCTCAGAGTACTCTGTCAATTCTATTAATTACTGTAACTATTCATATTATATATTTCCTAGTTTACAAGTTATGAGCTGTTTTTAAACTCTACTAAGCTAATAAACATCATAAAATAGTATTCATGTTATTTGCAGTTTGAAAACTGCTAATCCCCAAAAAGTAAATTGCAAAGGTGCTCAGTAAAGTGCTTTGAACAATTTCACATTTGTTTGTTTTTAGAATTTACATTTTTATTTAAGGGTCCAGATTTGGCTCAGCTGGACACTAAATATCTGGCCAAATCCAGAACCAAATCCTGGCTTTGGTGCATTGCTCTAATAACCCGTTAGCTATTAATAAACAAAGAATTGGAATTGACAGCAATGTCTCACTGACTGCTAATGACAAGAGCGTATTAGACAAAATAGTGAGCACTAGGCAATAGGCATAATATTTCTTCTGTATAAAAGGATTAAGACATAATGATGGATTTGGCAGTGTTTGCTCACAGGTAGGGTTTATGGTAAGGCCACGAATTTAGGGATTATTGGGCAACATCAAAATCATATGAAACACATTATGAAAGACACTATTAGGAAAATATTCAGTAAATCCTTAATGGAAATTTATTTCAGAGTATAGATTGGGCAACAGTGTGTAATGGAAATCAGTTACTATAAAAATCCATTCATATACACAACTGAAGAATATATTTCTTTGCCATTTTGTGGTATGCTAATAAAAATAAGCACAAGCACAAATAAACAAATCCTTTAAAGTGGACCCGTAACCCCCAAAAATAATTTCAATATCCTATTTTATCACATTAGTCAAGCAAAATGAACATTAATTACGCTATATAAATTATTTTAATCTTGTTTCCTTCAGTCTGGGAAACCATAAATCTAGCAAGCAGGCAGGAGCCATTTTGTGGACACTGTTATTAAGGCAAGACTTGTATCATCTCAGAATCTTATTTGTGCACCAGAATGGGGGACCCGATGTCTATCCCCATGTCCTGGCTACACAATTTAATGGTTAAGAGAACTGGGGGAATGTGTGGGGAGCAGTGACATCTAGGAAGTGCTGAATGGAAAGTGAAAGTAATTATCTGCCCCGCCTCTATGTCTAAGGCATAGAGGAGTGGCAGACAATATTTGATTGACAGCTGAGATTTTTAAATGAGCTTAAAACAGCTATGAAAACTTTAATAAAAATTTTAAATTGTATTTCATGTTAATTTTAAAAGGACTTTTATTATACAGATTTTTGTGTCTCGGTGACGGGTCCACTTTA
The DNA here is from genome assembly GCA_024363595.1 of Xenopus borealis. Taxonomy (NCBI): domain Eukaryota; kingdom Metazoa; phylum Chordata; class Amphibia; order Anura; family Pipidae; genus Xenopus; species Xenopus borealis. The sequence goes on along the minus strand of CM044441.1, from coordinate 121,827,354 downwards.
AAGGTGTAACTGTATGTGTATTTGCATTGGAATGTATACTTATACGAAAAATAGACATTGTATACCATAATACAGTAATATAAACATAATAAAAATAAAAGCCAGCTGTTTATTAAATCATTCACCTACATTACCAGATCAGAGTGATGGTGGTCAGACCGGTCATGTTGCAGCTAAAGAGTATGAGAGGCTGAATTTATGTGTTAAAAAAAAACTAAAAAGCTTGATTGTGTACTTATGGGTTAAAAAACATTTAGAATTGTATAAGAAAACTTGATTACACTAAAAGCATTTCTACTGTTCATTTTCAACAAGTGTGACTTATTTGAAACACTTGAATCCTAGAATAGTTTAATGTTGAACATACGCCTCCTGTTGACTTCTACAGCTTTTTAGGATCTTTTTAATATTTAATGAATATTTGAGTTTTGGAAACTCAAATTCAAAAATAGCCAAGATTTTTTTTTTTACTGCAAAAAATTGATTTCAAATGTTGATGAATTTACTCTATAGGGTTTTTATTTTTTGGTAGCTACACAAGAAGGAAGATTGAGCGGAGGATGGTGGTAGACTTTACTAAAGAGAAAGTGACACTTATTAAGGAAGGTCAATATCAAGCTTGTTTTACAAGAAAAGAGGGGGTTGCGGTAATAATTATATGCAAATACATTCAAGTCAATACTAAGAAGTCTCTGCGGCTTCTTTTATTAAAAGTTTGTACTGAGAACACGCAATGATTCCTTAGGAAGAATGGAAAGGAGACTATAGCTTCAGCACATGAATTTGCAATGGAAACCTGTGCTGACTGTTCCTTAATTCCAGTATACGTGGATTTGAAAAATATTCCTATATCTAATGAAAGTAGTATTTAGAGGATAAGATATAACTAAGACTAAGCAGAATGCATAGGATGAGGCCAGCATTTATTGTTCTCTGATTGTTCTCTGCCTGAAGCAAACGCCTACATACAGGGCCGGATCTAGGGGTAGGCAGAAGAGGCACCTGCCTAGGGCGCAAAGATGTGGGGGCGCTGGGCAGGTGCCTACTGAAACATTTTCTGCCTACCCGCTAGACTTCAGACTGCTTGCTTCCCTGCTGCTGCTCGCTCTCGCCCCCTCCTCTCTCCTCCCCTCCAGCACTTCCCCCTCCCTCCATCACGCCCTCCCATGCCCTTCCCCTTAGTTTCTTTTCCTTCTCGTGCGCCAGTTATGATTGCGTGCCTGCATGCACCATACCGAGCGTGCGCCTGTGCACACCATTCCTAGCGCATGCATGTGCGCGGACCTGGGGCGGGGGTATCCAATGGGGTGCCTAGGGCGCCCTGTGAGCACGGCCCGGCCCTGCCTACATACCATCTGCTAGTCTCGATGGCTTGTAATTCAAGGTTTAACACTGCATTAGGAGGCAGATTTATTAAGGGTCGAATTGAAAATTCAAATTTCAATTTATGGTCTAAAACTGTCAGATTAAACTAGTGAATTATAATTTGATTTTAGGGTTTTAACAATCTCTGTCCCTTTAAGAATCTGAATTAGACTTTTTGTCACCAAAAACCTGCCGAATTCATGTGTAAGTCAATGGGAGAGGTCCAGTGACCAATATGAAGATGTTTGTAGCCTTCCTGACATTCAAGGTTTTTAGAATTTGATTCGAGTTCTTGGGTCGTTAAAAGTCCTAAAAGTTAAAAATATAAAAAAAAATGTAATCGAGTTTATTAGAGTTTTAAAAAAACTCACATGAATTGGAAATTGGACCCTTGATTAAGGTGTCTCTAGGTATACAATCTATAAACAAGCTAAAGAATGAACTTTTTTATGTGAAAAATATAGGAAACATCCCAAAATACATGATGAAAACCATCAGGCTGCAGCCATTCTAGTAACATACCTCTATAAAAGTCAATTTCTCGTATTATTCTTTCTTCTCTGTTTAGATCCACTGTGAAATGATCCATGTTTTCGTATCCAGATTCAACTTTTTCCATCTGAAATCCACTTGATGCCTCTGTCATTCTGAAAAGTAATTTTTAATGCATGTTCAGATCAGAAACTGTGCAGTTATTTGTGGAAAAATGTGTTACCCCTAGGGTTGCCACCTTTTCCTGAAAAAAATACCGGCCTTCCTATATATTTATCTTTTTTTCCTATTGATAACATTGGGCTCAAACATCAAAAATACAGACCAGGCCGGTAAAATACCAGCCAGCTGGCAACCCTAGTTACTCCCCATGGGGCAAATTGGGTAAATAGTAATATGGCTTTTTATGATATATTAAATATGAGTGATGCTGCAATGAGTGGAGTCCTAGGTTCAGTTTCAAGCAGGACTCTACCTACAAAGGGTATGTAAATTCTCCCCATGTCTGTGTAGGTTTCCCATTAGTTCCCCAGCTTCCTCCCACACTCCAAATACATACAGACAAGTTAATTGGCTCAAGATAATATTGACCATAGGGATAGGAATGTGAGACAGAATGTGATAGCATCACTGGGTTCATAATCTCTGTATAATCTCTATAATGCACTGCGGCATATGTTGTTGCCATAAATAAAATATAATAATGGGTGTACATCGTTATATAAAGCATACTTACTTCTGTAGCAAGGTTTTCGAACTCTGTAAAAATAAAAATAGGTTATATCAGTTTCTGATTATAAAAAAACAAGCAACTTAATTTTAAACTTCTGAATAATAAAATGTGACTCATTTGCAAGATGCAGATATAAAGTTGTGACACATGAACAGATGAGCTGGATAATAAGGCACATTTTACATTTATTCATTAATATTTCCCTGTTATTTCCAACAACTTTTCAAAAAGTTTTATTAATGAAAGGTTTGTGCAATATTCAATGAAAACTTTGCCCAATAAAGGTGAAGGTGAGATTTGGGGATAATGACTATAATGCCTAATCCTTTAGATATCCCTGAAAGACTAACCTGAAGATCAATTAAAGGAACACCAAAAGAAATAACATATTTTAAAGTAATGAAAATAGAATGTACTGTTGCCCTGCACTGGTAAAACAGGTGTGCTTGCTTCAGAAACTATACATGATTTAATATAAACTAGCTGCTGTGTAGCCATAGGGACAGCCATTCAAAGCTGAAAAGACAAAGGGTACACAGCAGATACCCGATAAACACTGTAGAATACAATGGCATTCTATATGCTTATCTATTTATCTACCATGTGTCCTTTACTTGAATGGCTACCCCCCAGGCTACACAGCAGCTTATTTACATAAACTATAGTCAGTGTTTTTGTGTTTCACATCAGTTTTACCAGTGCAAGGCAACGCTGCACATTTCTTAATTACTAAAAACACTGTTACTGTTCCTTAAGGGCTCTTCCACACGAAGAGATTGCAGGGAGATTTGTAGCCTGCGACAAATCGCCGCGTGTTTGAAGCAACAAATCTCCCTGCATCTCTTCCCCCAGTCTTGCGCTTGCTTAAGTTAAAGTCGCGTGTGCCTATTCACACGCAGCGCGGCACTTTTGAAAATCGCGCGAAAATGCATTGGCGAGCGATTTGCTAAAGCGCCGCGCCGCGTGTGAATAGGCACATGCGACTTTAACTTAAGCAAGCGCAAGACTGGGGGAAGAGATGCAGGGAGATTTGTTGCTTCAAACACGCGGCGATTTGTCCCAGGCTACAAATCTCCCTGCAATCTCTTCGTGTGGAAGAGCCCTTAAGATCAGATTTGGAGTCATGTCATTCATACATTCAAATTAGGAAGGGCTGGAGGGTGAATATTGCATAGGTGCCTGGCACTGGCATGAACAGAGTAGCCTTGCATTTGCCACTGCACGGTTTTCGTACGATTGTTATTCGATCGAGTTCGATCAAACTTCGATCATTTCACGCGAATTTCGTAAATCAGCCCCTTAGTGTTATTCAATCCAAGGCTATGGTAACTGACCCCCCCCCATGTTTTATTTGACTCTATAAACAGCAATAACAATAATATTGATAGACAATAATAGTAATGTTATTGAGCTGAACCTAAAACTCATTGTCTGGCCATACAAAGACAATTTCACTGGTTCTTTACATCAAGAGTAGGTGTTTATGACAATTTGGGGGGGGGTTGTAATAAAATTCATAAATGTAAAAGTACAAAACGTTGACTTTCGCTATGTATTCTTCATTGGAAGGTTATTACACTGATAATTTTAATTAGGCATAGGCCTGCTTAAAGGTGGCACATTCTTTTGGGTCAGTGGTAATAACTTTTACAATAATACTTTTACAAACACAAGAATTGTGCATACCTGTAGGAATACTGCTAATTCTGGCTCATCCATAAACTGAATTCCTGATTCAACAAGCTTTGAAACAGCCTCCATGTGGCTGCCATATTTAATCATTAAAGATCGGACATGTTCAAGTCTTTCTTCTTGGTCTCTGGTGATTGCTTGGGTGAGTTCCCCCTTTCTTTCTTCCAAAGTAGCATACAGGTAATCAAATCTTTCACATAGGTGTTCTTTTTGCCTTTTACTATTTTCCTAAATTTGAAAGATATAGTGATATCAATATCTACATGTGTATCGAAAAGTGATGCAACACATTCAAATGTATATTGGAATGTTAATATATAGAGAAACAATTGACAAACAGCGATAAAGGCCACAAGATAACTGAAATGGTCTAGTTGAATTAGTGTTATTCCCCCCCCCCACGTGTATGCCCTTAGTTCATAAATGACATTGATGTTGCCATTGTGCAGTACAGTGTCTCTGCTAAATTGTTCAGACAACAGACTCTGTGCAGGTTGGGGGTTATTTACAATTTGTTTCAGTGTTGACCCGTGTCTCCTAAAACCTCCTTTTATACAAAGGGGCCTTGACTTGAGGAATGATAGCATAACCTATCAAATGTTGAGCAGAAGCAACTTGCACAAAATGGAACCTTCTCGAGTTTAAAAAGGGTGGCCAGTAAGTGGAGAGAGGCTGATGAAGCCAAGCCAAGTGAAGTCTCAAAGGCAGAGGAAGGTAGGGTAAGTTGAGGGAATCACAGGTCATGCAGGCATGGAAGTTTAAAAAATGTCAACAAGCAGAGGTCTGATCAGTACAAGCTGAGTCAGGCAGGGGTGGGTCACAACAGCAGGCAATCATCAAATTATGCTGGGCTCACAAGGTATGAAACTTGACAGCCAAACACTAAGGTGCATGGTCAGGACCCTTAAATAGTCTCAGGGGCAGGGGGACATGACAAAGTAAATCAGTGAGTTAAGACTAATATTCCAGAAGCGTCTCATTAAATCTCTTATAAGACCCCTGCTTGATTAAGCAGCACAATTTTGGGTGCCAGTCCATAGGACAAATATGAAGGAGGTAGAAAATACAAAGATGTGCAAAGGAACAAAGGAATGGAACAATTATGTTACAAAGCTGGTTCTTTTAACTCTGTAGAAAAGGCTCTTGCAATAGGAAACATCCCTTTTCAAATATGCTATAAGACCTTATAGACAAATAACTGGTGATCTTCTATCTAGAAATATAAAGAGGGCAAAAACCCTTTAAACTGGATTATCTGAAACAATGCAAGTGGCTTTTCACCTTCATGCCTCATGATTGTGTGAAATACTTGAGAAATTGCCTCCTGGCTCTAGTGGGTCCAATGCATTAAAATGCACACCATTGTATGTGCATGTTGGGTATTGTTGCAGGTCACTGTGGGAACCATGGAATGACACTGACAACTAGAAGGTTGCAAGTGCAAACAGCGTCCTTGGACCTAAGTACCTTTAATGAATGGCTTCAATGTGTGCAACAACATTTTAGCATGGCCACTACAGCTGTGGTGCTAAATGAGCTTGTATGTCTCATAGTTTTATTATTATTATTATTATTATTATTATTATACTATCATGTTAAGAAAAGTATTTTGATTGGCATGTGGCATATAGTTGATTTACTGGAAGCAGAAGTCCTCTTTTTATCAAAGTATTTTGCTTATTTTCTTTGATGTCTCTACACAAATTTAATCTGTTGCATAAACAAACAACCATCAATGTACTCTGAGGCTTGCTCTTTCTTAGTGAAGGTTTAGATATTACTTTCTCATGACTTCAGCCAGAAAGAGTAAATAAGTGTATTTTGTTTGTAAGGGTATTCACTAGGTTATAAATGCCTAAACCATATAACTCAAACTGGAAGTAGTCACACCTTAAACCTTCTGTTACCTAAATGTGGTTCAGGCTTGCGTGGCTGCTGCACCCAGAGAATGCACTGTAATGGACACAAAGGGAGATGGAAAATAACTTTTTTAGAGAAAAAGTTTTACCATTTTGCTTTTCTGTTTTTAAGCTCCTAGGAGCCAGGCGTTAAGGGAAATTAAGTACAGAGATGCTTGAACACTTGGCTTTCTTCAGCCAAATTGGACAGATTGCAGTAGAATAATTGATGACTTAGGTAGTGTTTTACTTGAATTCATAACGTTCATTGGGATTCGTGATTTAACTTGTGACTGATTGGCCTAAAGCAATGTGAAACAACAGACCTGAGAGCAAGACAGACACAGAAACAGATGATGCTCTCCTCTTGCCTGAATTTGTAAATGCCAGGCAGCAACCTGTTGATGATTTCTTAGCTTTCATAGAAAAAGGACATGTACCCATGCAAGGAGAATTATTATAAAACGAAATAAAGTTTATCAAGAAATGATCGCCTTCATATCTCATGAACACCATATTTTTTATTCAACGGAGATCATTGCCAAGTAAAATAAGATTTTTATTATTTTGCTTTTTATGAGGGGAATTGTTTTCATGTGGATTATTGCTGTTAGAAGGTTGCTGGCATTAAAATCAACAGACATATATTTTTGTTGAAAACTACCGTGTATGTACTGTTTTAATGTAGAAAGTAGTATAATTTTCCTTGTTATAGTCATTTCTGGTGATTACATTGAGCTGCACTTTATTCTTATATTTATGTGCTTTTTTCTATTTTATTCTTAGCAAAGAGCAGCATACTTGTTTTGTTTTATGGTTGGAATCTCCATTCAGTAATGTTATCTTTCTCCAGCAATCTCTGCAGACTCATTTAGACTTCAGTTTCTGAGTAGATGATATCACAATTGGTTACCTTCCTTAGTTTCTTGGTGGGACATTCTACAGACAGAATACCACAATGCTTGAGCCCATTAGATACTATATAATTATTGAATTATGTTGCAGAAAACAGTGAAGTCAAGTTCTTTCCAACAACCAAATCAACAACAGCAGCTCATAATTGAGCTTCCACAATCTAACAGATGTTACGTTATTCTTTTTTGCTATAGATGGGTATGGAACCTGTTGTCCAGAAAGTTTGGGACCTGGGGCTTTACGGATAATGGATCTTTCTTTAATTTGGATCTTCATACCTTAAGTCGACTAGAAAATCATGTAAACATTAAATAAACCCAATGGGATGTTTTTTCTACCAATAATGATTATTTATTTCTTAGTTTGGATCTTTTACAAGGTACTGTTTTATTATTACAGTGAAAAGGGAAATAATTTTTTTAAAATGGTATTATTGGATTATTACTTTCCATAATTCGGTGCTTTCTGGATAATGGGTTTCTGGATAAAGGACACCCTACCTGGTGATTTGTTGACCACATTACAAATTACTATCATGCGAGGCCCATGTTTCACAATAGCTTTATCAATCACAAGAGATGAAGGAAAACGAAAAAAATCTTTTCATATAGGTCAGAGGAAGGGATGTCCAGTAGAATTATGATAGATATTGTATAGAAATTTGTGGAATATATATATATATGTTATGTGGTTGGGTCCCTAATGAATAAAGACTGAGACTAATTGCAATGACGGAAGAGTGAAATTTGGGACTACATATTATAGTACCTCTGAATGTATAAATTCATATCTGCCCACTGAGAGATCCTTAAAAAGGAAGAGAAACATAGAACCTTAGTTATGGAAAAATGCTACATATACATAATAATATGGCAGCAAACAAAGTAAATGGTCGTTATTGCACGTCTTGAAGTGTGCCACTAGATAGAGGGATTACTTCAGAAGGACCTTATCACAGAAGGAAATATATTGCATAGAGAAACTTTATAAGTAGCTTTTTCTAAAGTGCTGTCTCTTTAATTTGAAATGGGGATTGGGTTATTCATATTTGATATGAACAGTATATGTGGAATTATTTACAGTAATTCAGTTTTTTTTTTGTTTCCATAGCAGGAAAGATGTATGAGGAGGTTTCCTTGTCTTTGAGAGGGTACATAATGTAATCAGCTTCATGATGGACATCATGCTATTTATTTGGTATGGCTATGACATTCTATACATAGGTGTATTTGTGGTTGAAGTTCAAGCCCTTTAATGACTTGTATCCAGTTTCACTTTGGTGAAATGCGCAGGAATAAGGGGGATGCCCACTTGAAATGTCTGTGCTGAGATCTCAATAACAACACTGCACATGTCCATCACATTGGCAAGTTCTGTTTGATTTCGTATAATGGAAATATTCATGGCTCTTTACTGAGTGGAACTCTGCACTTCAGCACCACAGCCGCATGTGGACTATGGTTTGTTATTTATAACCAAACCTAATGTTTAAAAGCATTTTAGGAAAGAAACAACATAATACTTGGAACGCTACACTGCAAAATGATGTGTTTTCACGGCAGTTGTTTTCTGCCTTTTATTTTAGCAAAATACATTTTGTTTATTCCTTACATATTCCAGGAAATCATATTCAATGTTCACCATTTCTTGGTGAAATTACTATTTTCAGTTTTATCATCGCTTCTGCAGTAATAATGTTTCATTAGTCAGTAGGTAATCCTGTTTTCTGATACAGAAGTATAAATGTTCACTCAGTAAAGGGCCTAAAAGACACATTTAAAAGTCTAAATACACACAATAATAAGTTCCCCCCTTGCCAGCACAGTTTAACCCTGCTCATCCCCAGTTTGGATCTCATGACTGAATATTCTGACCAGACTCCTTTTTAAGATTGACCAATTGACCAATCCATGACATACAGTAATTTGCTTAGAGATCAGCATGAAATTTCTCACACCAGCCCATTCATGTAGTGATTAGACAAGGTGGGCCAAAAGAGCTACATGTCCTAATATAACATCTTGTCCTAATATACATTACATCTGCTATATATACCCCTAGGGTTAAATGTGTCCCTAGTTAAAGAATTGCATATCCACTGCTATTGGCTAGGATTAGCTGTGACCACATCCTGACTCACACTGGTATAGTCAGCTTCTTCTTGCCTTCCACCTGAGGACAGGGTGGATGTGTGCTCTGAGCCTATGCATGGGTCCAGTAAAATCAGGGACACAGCAACAACGTGAATGAGGAATAGAAAGTGGGAGGTGAGCTCCCAGTAGTAGTACATTCTAGGAGTGTAAGTCAAGGTTGAGCTAAAAAGAGCAGTTCTGAGCTACAACGTAGGAGTGATAGATTGGAGGTATCTCTCGCTGGCCATATTGCCTGTAGTATAAGGATCCCAATGGATAGGGAATCAGGAGAGATGATTTCCCTGAGGTTGATCTGTGTAAGCGGGGGTATGACTATGTGCCTGCCAAGTATGTCCTAAAGGAGTGTCAGCAATGTGTAAAACTGCATGTGATGTGACTGCACACTTTTCCTCTGAACAGTGTATGTGAGTAAACCTGGGGTCAATGTCTCTGACTATTAAATTGTTTCTTTGTTTGCACCATAAGAACCTCCTGGCGCCCAATCATTTTTATATGCACAGCAGCCTGTTGGAGTTGTAGTTGCACTACACCGTTATGGGAATCTTCCACTTAGCAAAGGCCCTAGCCTGATATGTGAGTCCAATGTAACACATGCTCCTATCACTAGCTGGACATAAACTGTGGACGGGATAGCCCAGATTATCGTTACATTATCATATGTTACCACATCCATAAGGAAACAAACAGAATAGCAGATAGCACTGAGAAAAATACATTATGGATTGTATACAACGATCACAACCTACATGCATTTGCAAATAATTAATTAATTAATTAATTAATTAATTAAAATATGAGAAAATTACAAAGTATGCCGACTCTAGGAATCCATAGTGATAATGCTTTCAAACAGCTGACCAGTACATACTACCTTTTGTTTATATAGGTAACTACAATTTTCAAATATCCCCACTGTATCTCTGAATACTTGGCTCTGTAAACTACTCTTTTCACTACACAAAGTCCAAGGAAAGATGGCACTCTGATCAGGAACAAGTTTATTCGGGAAACAATGCCCTACGCATTTCGGGAAACAATCCCTTAATCATAGGCCTATGATTAAGGGATTGTTTCCCGAAACGCGTAGGGCATTGTTTCCCGAATAAACTTGTTCCTGATCAGAGTGCCATCTTTCCTTGGACTTTGTGGAGTGTTTTAGCAGGGGGACGCTGCTGACTGAGCACCTGATCGGGTATGTTTGGAGCAGAACAATATAGTGGGCTTTGAGCGGTCACTTCTGCCTGTTAAATACTCTTTTCACTAGTTTTCTGCATATTTAGCTAGGAGGTATACAAAACTGTATCGCATTTTGAAAACTGGCAATGTTCATATTATTAACTTGCCAACTGCAGAGGGCATACCTTCCATCTGTGATTATTTTCCTCCTAAGACATAGCTGTTCTTGATAATGGAAGAAGCAAGCACAGTATAAAACATGTCACATAATAACTAATATTTAGGTGAGTTTATGTGTGTGTCCTCTGTTGGCATCTCTAAAGTGCAAATTGCAGAAGCTGATGTATGGGGCTGACTTTTACAGATGGGCTCATTAAAAATAAATTCCTTTAGCCTAATGGCAACCATGAGTAATATAAAGTGGGGATCCCAAACAATCCAGATCCTGAAATTAGCTCAAAAAATGTAGAAAAATCCAAACAATCTGATCATACTTTTGGCAACCAATTAACAAAAGTAAAACATAATATTACTGGCTTACAAAAACCCCTGGGGGCAAATTCACTAAGAAGTGGAAGTGGAAGATTCCCATAACGGTGTAGTGCAACTACAACTCCTACAGGCTGCTGTGCATATAAAAATGATTGGGCGCCAGGAGGTTCTTATGGTGCAAACAAAGAAACAATTTAATAGTCAGAGACATTGACCCCAGGTTTACTCACATACACTGTTCAGAGGAAAAGTGTGCAGTCACATCACATACAGGCGAAAATGCACTAGCGATGGCTTTGCCACACTTCGCCAGGCGAATTTTCGCCAGCCCGCCGCTAATTCAACAAAATGCAAATTTGTGCTCTGGGCGGCAAACGTTAGTGAAGTTGTGCTACCGTTACTTCACCAGGCAAAGTGCATTTACGCTAGCGATGCCTAATTTGCATACAGCGCAAAGTTAAACATATAATAGAAGTATATGTTACAGCCACTACATTCCACTACACAAGCCCAGGAAACCTTTAATAAATAAAATAAAGTTGTCCTATTGCCCTAAACATGTGCCCACTGTATAGTTGTGTTGCCATATGTTAGGAAATGTAGAAAGAGGGTAACCCCCCAAAAAATTACGCTATTTTTCAGACTATCACCCTAAAAAAGATAATAGAAACCAGCGTTTTTTTTGGACTGTCAAGTTCTTATTTTCAAATTCCTATCTATTGTATTGAAAGTCTAGCGCAAGAGGTAACATTCAGTAAAATGGGAATCTTAGTGAATTAGCGTAGTTTCGTCCCTTCGTCAGTACGCAACTCTGCCTGGCGTAAGGGTGGGAAGTTGCGGTAGTCTACTTCGCTAGCAAATTTTTGCCAGGGACGAATTTGCAAATTGACGTCACCCTGGCAAATAAGTGCTAGTGTTAGACGCGTCGCACTTTAGTGAATTTGGTACTGTATGTGCTGATTTCTGGTTTAAAGTGGAATTAAAAGAACGGTGACATCTATAAATGAAAGTGAAATGATAATGTAATGTTGACCTGCACTGGTAAAACTGGTGTGCTATTTTTTGCTATATCATTTATATAAACAAGCTGCTGTGTAACTATGGGGGCAACCATTCAAGCACAGGACACACATTAGATAGCAAACAGTCTAGCTGCACCAGTGCAGGCCAACAGTACAATGTATTTCCATTCCTTTCATTTTTAAGTGTTACTATTCCTTTAAAGGAATTATGAAATTCTGCATACTGGCATTCTGGCTGCAGGCCACAGGTCAGCTCTCTATAAAGCAGCATTTAAATGTATTGTTCTGATAGCTTCATTCCTTTATATCCGTCTCTCCTGCCCCCATATGCTGATGCTGGTGCATGGTGTCAGAAACACATTTTAGCAGAATAATATATCCAAATAATAGATCCCATACTTGTATATGGAAATTAGACCGTCCAAAGCCCCCCCATCCACCAATCATTACTCATTCCCTAGAGTCATGGTTTATCCATCAATTTCACTTGGAGCACATACAGTGCTTTCTGACCAGTGAATTCCCCCAAATGTGTCTCTTTATAAAGGGTGGGTAGTCTCCAAAACCAGACTGTTATGTGTAATTATTATAGCATATATTATATATTATAGTGTACAGAATATTTTACATAGCACTATACCATTATAGATGGAAATCAACGTAAAAATCTTTTATTGGAATGAATATGCAGAGCTACTAGGAAGCTTCCAGCCAATATAATGATAGTATGCATATGGAAGACTATAACCATCAGACTCAAAACGATATTAATGCACTACTATGGCAGGGTATAGCCATTACAACATGCACGTCAGGCATAGAGCATCATCCATTTGATTTTCCTAACTTTCAATTTCCTTACTAAATGGGATGTTATTTTTTTCATTGGATTTATCAGAACTTTGCTGACTGGAATATATAGGAAAGACAACCAGAGCAATGCAAACTAATGCAAAAAGTAGGCAGGTCAAGAGGAGAAGCCAAATGAAAAGTAAGACCTAATGATTAGAAAGGAGATTGCTTGACCCAATACCATGCACAAAAAGTGAAGGTGGCAATTTGGTCATTTATTAGGGTTTAATCATTATGTAAGATATAAATGCCAGTGCTCAGCTTCCATATTTATTCTTGGGTCATAAGTGTTCTTTTTTATTTTATGTCAAGCGTCGAACAAAAAATTACATCCAAAAACCAAAGATGTTCAGCAGTATTGCACACTGTTACCTCTTGCGCTAGACTTTACTTCGCCAGGTCAGACCTGGCGAAGTTCAATACGATAGATAGGAGTTTGACTTGACAGTCCAAAAAAATGCTGGTTTCTACTACTTTTTTTACTACTTTTTTTAGGGTGATAGTCTGAAAAGTAGTTTTTTTTGAGGGTTACATATGGGAACTCAGCTATACAGTGGGCACAAGCCTCCTCTAGGCTGCCAGTCTACATTTTGTAACCAAATAGCCAATGACAACCCTTATTTGGTACACTCAGAAATGTTTTTCATTCTTGTGTTTCTTCCCAACTCTTTTTACATGTGAATGGGTAAAAAAGGTTGGGGCCCTTGATGTTGAGCATTCCTGTCAGCATTTCTCCTCCAAAAGCACTCTGCAGTGGTGAAAAACAGCTGCCCAATGGGGAATGTACAGTATACGTGCTCCCATGCTAGTGATTAGCCTGTCCCATCTGCCTTGCTCCAGGACAGAAGAATTAAGACAAGCTTGGGCAAAGCTAGGCTTTGCTGATTTGGAGGCAGAATAGACTGGTTATGGGAACGATTTTATGCAGTAACATATGGCACATCTACCACATGGATACCAATAAGAAATTTGCTATTATTAGTATATATACTGCCCAGTAATACAAGAATTATGATTTACATTCTTCTCTCAGTTGACTTTCCTTGGAAATATGTAGGCTTAATAGCTTAAAACTGATCTTTTCATTGGCAGATGCCACTTGAAAAAAAGAACTCCTGAGCATTTCACTGTGACACAGAACATGTGTAAAGCATAAAAGCATGTTTGGGATAAAATAGGACCTCAATCACCTTATGGAAAAGGAAACCGTACTGATGACCTCAATAGACAAAATGTGCAAATGAATAAGCATTATCAGTTTAATTTCATCCCTTAATGAGTAACCGCATCATACATATGAATGTCATTACTTAAAACTAGGGGGACATTTAGATTGTTTGTCAAAATAGAAAAATAATCAGGTGCACTTTTGGTAATTAGTGGCTTCAACTCATTAGCAATGGTTTCTTTTTACAAAATGAGCTCCTGATGGCACCTTTAAAAATCTTAATGGAATACAGATAAAAGTTCTAGCAAACTGCAGATATGTTTTAGCTTTGAGCGATTGCATTAAATACAGACGTGACAGCCAGACTGTACACTCTCCTCTGCACAATCAATCTTTATTTAAAATAAAGCGAAGGAAATCTGGTCTTGCAGTCCCAAGGTACAGCATACAAAATGAGATGACTCATAGAAAACTGATAAACTTTTTGATGATGACTGTTTAATAGCGATGGTATTTATAGTATAACAGTGGGAAGCTGTATGTTCGAAACACCTGCAAAGTATTACACTTACCTCAACGGTTTTGCAAGTCTCCTCCAGTTGGCTTACTACTGCCTGAATTCTGTCATTACATCCAACCAGTATTGCAATGCCATCTGAGAGTTCAGACTGAGGAATAGAAAGTGTAGAATTAGTCCTATGGTTAGATAACATTTTCAATAGGAAATAATTACCCCAGGGATGTAAACACAAGTAGAGACGTTGGGTTTGGAGGCCTTGATCCAAATCCTCAGCCAGAGGTAGAGAATCACATCATATTCACAAAATAGAGCAGGTACTCAAAGATCCACTGTTTAAGTATATGGGTTAGAGTAACTGTTCAAAGTTGATTTTTATTTAGGTTTACATGTCCATAAAAGTCTTACACATTCCTTGCTGCAATGCACTTAAAGGAGCTGTTCACCTTTAAATAAACGTTTAGTATGATGGAGAGAGTGATATTCTGAGACAATTTGCAATTGGTTTTCATTTCTTATTATTTGAGTTTTTTAAGTTATTTAGCTTTTTATACAGCAGCTCTCCACTTTGCAATTTCATAAATCTGATTGCTAGGGTCCAACCTAGCAACCATGCACTGATATGACTAAGACACTGGAATATGAACAAGAGAGGGCTCTTAATAGAAATATGAGTAATAAAAAGTAGCAGTAACAATACATTTGCAGCTTTACAGAGCATTTGTTTTTATATGAGGTCAATGACCCCCATTTGAAGGCTGGAAAGAGTCAGAAGATGAAAAAAATTAATTCAAAAACTAAAAAAAAAAGAAAACATGAAGGTCACTTGAAAACTTTTGTAGTATTAGCCATTCTATAACATACTACCCCTTTAAGTAATGGTTTATGATTAAGTGCCTTCATGCAGCATGAAACACGTAAACCTTAATAAAGATAAACTTTTAAATGTTACTGTAACCAACCAACAATGTATCTTTGTGTACTCTATTTTGTGAATATGAAGATAACATTCTCATGCATTTTCACCCATGTATGTTTTTTATATTTATCAACATTTGCAATTTTTTTTCCTCACAATTTGAATTTCTTTGGGCTAAAAATAATTATTTTGGAAATTGGTTTAAAGAAAACATTAATTTCCAATATTTTCCCACGAAAAAAAAGTGAAAATCACTCTTGTAAATTGTTAGTATTTGAAAGCTTGCAAGGTCATTTAGTAGGCAATAGGAACTGTCCTAGGCAAAATGTAACCTATTTATTCAATTCTAGTTTCTTTTTAGCTTGTCGACCCATTAAAAACGATTAATAAAATATGTATCTGAGGTACTTTTTTCACTATTTTATTTGTGTTTTTATATACTGACTTTTTAATAAGGTAATAAGACTTTTTATAATTTGGTAAAACAAATTCGAATTTTTATAAAAGGCCTCCCCATTTGAAGCTAGGTGGTTTAACCAGACGACAAGGTCAGAGTGAATGTGCCTACGCATTCACCTAAACACCTGTCAGTGTTTCAGCCTGACAGCAACTATGTTCCCTTGGTTCCTAAATAGAGTGCGTAGGTAATGCAGTCTCACAATTGTTTTACACGGCTCCTAAAGGAGCAGATTTTTTCCCCTGAAGAGCAATATATATATATATATATATAAAATATATATAAAGCAATGTATTGGACAGCACCACTTGCCAATTAGCTGCCTTGCAGCTGCCCTTGTGCACGTATAATGAATATGTAAAGCAAAAAAGAGAGAACAGCACCAAGGGTCTTTGCAAAAACTTGTATTAGAAAAGCGTATGCACAACCCTTGTGCATACGCTTTTCTAATACAAGTTTTTGCAAAGACCCTTGGTGCTGTTCTCTCTTTTTTGCTTTATATATATATATATATATATATATATACACAAGAAAAAATTAGTCCACAGCGGAAACACCATGCCTTTCAATCTGCACACATTGTTATGTAAGTCACATTTCACAGAATACTTGGTCCATGTGCAAAGCAGCAAAGTCAAGGTGCAAGGGTGCACAATGCAGGGCCTGTGCATCTGTGGGGCAGAGACACACGCTGTGATTTGTGGAGATTAGTCGCCCAGTGACAAATGTCCTTTTTTCGGGTCGACTAATCTCCCCGAACTGCCGCCCCTACTTCCCACTGGCTCTTGGAATGCTTTGTTTTCCAAAGTCACCCGAAGTTGCTAACGAAGTGCTCCGAGTGCCATCCCGCTGGCATTCTAGCTGATGTCAAGGCAGGGGAGGCAGTTTGGGGAGATTAGTAGCACCAAAGAAGAGGAGATTTGTCACTGGGAGACTAATCTCCCCAAATTGCAGCAAGTGTCTCTGCCCTTACAGGCAGCAAAGCAGTATGTATTGTTCCCTGCCTGGATAATAGCATGTAAACCCTTGGCTAGTACATAAATAAGCCCAAATTTGTCTCCCTTATCGCTCATGTTTCTTCATTGCACCTTTGCACTTTGCATTTGACCATGTCTCTTTTGCCCTATCATACTTCTGTTCTCAGCTAGGGTAAAGAAAGGTGTTAAAAATGTAAACCCAACAGCTTAACTAATATGCACCCATCACCCTCAGCCAGATTGCTCTGATATATTCCATATACCATGACTGAATTTAGGACACCTTAGTGATGTAATCCCTGGCAGAAAGACATATATTGACTTATTATTTTTCAATAGCAGCTACACAGAAATGGTTACAAAACAGAACTGCAGCAGACCAATCACACATAAAAGCAGTAATCATTTTATTCATCTTTTCAATAGGCTGCATTAAAGACCTGCTCCCCTTAGATCTCAGCTGGTCACATCGAACTAAAACTTAGCATCAGATTGCATTTAATTAACATATTATGCAGGAGACGGATTTACTGTCTAAAATGATGATTCTTTTTACTAAATAAAACACGTATATAATGTATATCTACTGGATACAGACATAAATACAGCTCACAATGCATCTGTCTCCCTTCTTTGTTTGCATAAGTATCCAGATATGCAGTCATTGAGATATACATTTGGTAACCCAAATCACTCATTTCAATCAGCTTCAAGGGTTTTGTACTCCACAATCTATTCATTCAGGTCATCACCTGATGGGCAGCTTTAAAGTTTCCTTGATGTATCTGTAACAGCTGTTGACTTCCCCTGTTGATGGTGAGGGAAGTGATGGTGTAGAATACCCTGCTGGGTTCCAATATCCAGAAAGACTCCATGTTAATCAATTAATTACATTTTTTAAATGATTCCCTTTTTCGGGAATAACGTATATGTATTTCCGTAATTTGAATCGTCATTCTTTGAGGAGCAGATTTATCAAGGGTCAAATTGAAAATGTTAATTTCAAATTCAAATGTCTGAGTTTTTTTATGGCCAAAACTGTCATATCATCTGAAGTTAGCTAGTATAGGTATGGGTATATACAGTTTATATTTGAATGTACACAGGGCCGGATTTACCTAGCGGGTGCACCTAGGCCCATTGTCGTTTGTCGCCAATGCCCCCTCCCTTTTATTTGCTCAAATTTTCATCATTAGAATGGAGCAATGGGAATTGGCACACAGGAAATTTAAATTTCTGAACCAATGTGGGTGT
>CM044441.1:121789424-121808104 GCA_024363595.1 Xenopus borealis | reverse complement strand
TGTTATTTATTAACATTTGTGATTTATTTGCCTCTTATAAGATCCTAAAATGGACAGCCTACTAGGCATTGTTAATTTCAAAGATATGCTAAAGGGTAAAACAAAACAATGGCCAACACTAAGTGGGCTCTGACGGAATATAAAGTATAGTCTCCTTGACCGTCAGCTTGTATAATCATGCCTCTAGTGTTCGTCATTTTATTGTCTTTTAAGAAGCTTTTAGAAAAAATCATGCACTGTGCAGCTTGTCTAAGCCATCCCACTGTGCTGGTATTAGAAATGCTCGCAGATCTTGCTACTAACAAGCAGCAGCAGGACTGAATTTCACACGTCAAATGGACTTAGCAAAAACGCCTGGAGTCATTTCCCAGCACGTCCCAGTCTTCTTATCTAACCTATTCTTGTAAGCGTAAGGGCACACCTGGTAATTCTGGGAGATTAGTTGCCAGGTGACTAATCGCCTCTTCTTTGGGGTGATGAATCCCGCCGGACCACTTCCCCCTTTCTATAATAAAAGTCACCTGCGGCATGACACACGCGTTGCTTCATTTTCCAAAGTCGCCCAAAGTTTGCTCGTGAGGCAACTTCTCCCAGAATCGCAAGGTATGACCTTACCCTAACAATGTAAGATACAAATAAAACAGAAATATAAGCTAGTTAAACAAACAGAATTACCTTTTGTCTTTGGAAAACTTGTGTAAGAGGAGCAACCTCACAATCTTTGTGTGCTCCAAACACTTTGCACATGGAGCAGGTAGGAACTTCACAGTTCAGACAATAAATATTGATTTTTTCATCTTCATGCTCATCACACATTGGTTGGTCAGGTTTCTTTTCAGGCCTGTAAAAGAACATATAAGAGTGAGTTCCCTGATTCTCACAAAGGATCAAATGTCAATTTTTTTTTGTTCAAGGGAAATCTCATTTAAAATGGTGTAGAAGAGAAATCTCAATAGTTATCAGATTTGGTGATGGGTTTGCTGCTGTACTGCAAGTTGGAGTGAAATCAGGGCCGGAACTAGGGGTAGGCAGAGTAGGCACGTGCCTAGGGCGCAAAGTGTGGGGGGCGCCAGGCACGTACCTTTAACTTTTGCCTACCCCTAGTCCTCCTAGATTCTGCTCCCCCGCTTCCGCCCACTTGTGCGAGCGCGCATGCATGCACACACGAGGGGAGGGGGAGAGTGTGCAGGAAGGGGGCTGACGCAGCCGGTCAGCGCGCCTCCTCTTCCTCCTATTTGTTCATGTGCGCATGCGCACGCAGATGAGGGGAGGGGGGAAGAGTATGCAGGAAGACGTTGATGCAGCTGGTATGCGTGCGCACTTCCTTCGCACAGTGGATGGGGCGCCAAAGCTGGCCATGTTGCCTGGGGTACCTGGCTGCCCTGGCCTGGCCCTGAGTGAAATCATCCCTCTCCCTTTCTCCCACCAGCAGCCTAACAACAGAACAATGAGAAGGTAACCAGATAACAGCTCCCTAAAGGCCCCCATACGCGGGCCGATAAAAGCTGCCAACAGTCAGCAGCTTATTTGCCCGTATGTGGGGCCATCCGACAGGATTCCCCGATCGATATCTGGCCGAAAGTTGTCCAGATCTCGATCGAGCAGGTTATAAAACCTATTCGGATCGTGGGCGCATCTCTGCGTGTATGCGGTCCCGCGATCCGACTGCCCCTATCGCCTCTATTCTGATCCGATCGTTGGGCCCTAGGGCCCACAATCAGATCAATCCGATATCGCCCACTTCAATGTGGGCATATCGGGGAGAGATCCGATCGTTTGGTGATATCGCCAAACGAATGGATCTGTCTGTCTGTGGCCACCTTAACACAAGATAACAGCTGCCTGGTAGATCTAAGGACAACACTCAATAGTTAAAGCCAAGTCCCATTGCGTTATATTTAGTTACATTGAGTAGGAGATTCAACAGCCTGCCAGAAAGCAGTTTCATCATAAAAACACATGACCAGGAAAAATTACCTGAGATGGCTGCCTACACACCAATATTACAACTTAAAAAAAATACACTTGCTGGTTCAGGAATGAAACTTTATATGGTAGAGTGAATTATTTGCAATGTAAACAGTGTAAATTAGAAATAAAAACTACATCATAAAAATCATGACAAAATTCCTTTTAATTGCCATACTACAAATAATTTAACCTATGTAACACAGGGAGAGCAAACCTTTCATAATAAAATGTTGTAATTAAGCATGTTTTAACACATACTTGTGTTAATAATTATCAAATTAAAAAATAGAGCTTGCTACAGTTTGCCAGAGGAAAGTTTAACTGCTCTTTAGATATTTTAGAGGATTTTAGGAGCATATATGTAAGTCTTCCTTTCCCACTTGACTAATATACCCCTAAAATCCAATACAGCTGTGAAATAAAAAAGGTGTAATCAAACCAAATTCTTTTAGTACTTTATTTGTCTCATTATAATCATGTATTTCACGATATGGCTCATGATCAATTTTTAAATATCACATTATTTATTGAGGTAAGTAACAGCTTGCAAAGCACTTATTATTCATCCACTTTACAAGTATCCAATAAGCAAATGCCATATTATCAACACCTTCGCTCCTTAACCTGCAGGCTGGTAAATTTTAAACTTGTAAATGTGTAAGCACTATTTTGAGACCTTAAAAACTTACTCAGAAAAAAATATATATATAGGTGTGGATAACTATCCACAAAGAATAACATTAGTATTCAGTGATTTTCTAATATACTGTTCAATGTATCGCTTCTGCTAATCAGCTAATACAGTCAAAGCTAACAAAAGGCAGCCTAGATAGGAATTGCAGTGGGCAAGCAGTGAGTAGTAAACCATTTCACAGTATAATTATGCCAAATTGTATGTATACCTGACACACATTTCTCTCTTGTGTAAATGTGTTCTGTTATAGGGCTTATCTTCTTATTTTATTTAAAAGGGATGTATATGGTTTAACTTAGTGACTTTTGAACAAGCATACCATGTTGTAGAAGTTACTTGTGTGCTTTTCCTGTACAGACTCCGGAATCGCCCGAAGATACTTCGTGAGGAAACTTCGGGCGATTCCGGAAATCGCCGCGCAGCGTGTGCACAGGCGCTGGCGCTTTATCACTTATACTAGCGGTAGACAGGGAGAAGGAAATTCGGGGAGATTGTCGCCTGCTAAAAACGCCAGGCGACAGAATCTCCCCGAATCTCCCTGTCTGTCCCTACCCTAAAGGAACATTAGCACCAAAAAATGAAAGTGTTTTAAAATAATGAAAGCTTGAGTACCGAGAATAACTGGCCCTGCATTGTTTATACCTCAAATTCACACAGTAAACATCTGCACTGTTCACACCTGTAACACCTCTATTTTTCATATCAAAGGCCTGTACAGGTTCAGACTGGGGGGCCCAGGGCTCACCAGGGTTACAGTCTCAGGACCGCCCACCCTTCCCACAAGGCCCCATCTGGACCCCACCACAATTCCCCTTTAGCCATGTGCACAAAGCTTTCTTTTGGACAGAGAGGGTGGTCAGGGGTAGCAAGGGCAGGGAGTGGGTCTGTGTCCACAATAGCCAGACCGAAGACTGAAAGTGCCCACAACAGCTGGAGGGGCACAAACATTGTGTCACTTTATGTAGCACAGTCTGAACTGTCTCCTGCTGTATTCTGCCTTCCATATACTTGTTTGTGCCATACTCTGCCTGCCCTATGCTGTGTGTGTGTGCAAAACTCTGCCTCCCCTAGGCACCCTGTGTGTGCCTTACTTTGTCTACCCTATGCTCCTTGTGTGTGCCATACTTTTCCAGCCCTATGCTCCCTGTGTGTCATACTCTGCCTGCTATATGTTTCTTGTGTGTGCCATACTCTGCCTGCCCTATACTCCCTGTATGTTCCATACTCTGCCTGCCATACGCACATTGTGTGTCATACTCTATGTGCCCTATGTGCCTTTGTGTGCCATACTCTCCCTGCCATATGTACCATGTTTGTGTGCCATACTCTGCCTGCCCTATGCTCCTTGTGTGTTCATACTTTGCCTGCCTTATGCTTCCTGTGTGTGTTAAACTCTGTCTATGTACCATGTTCTGCCTGTGGGATATGAACCAAGTGGGGGTTGTTAGCTTTGGAAATAATATTTAGGGGTCCCCAAGGTGTTAAATTATATGCTGGGGGTTAAAGTGTTATCCACAGGGGAGGATGAGGCATATGAATTTAAGGGTATGTCTTTATATGACTTAATAAACTTACTTCACATATAGTGATGAATGATATCCCTGCAGTGAACACCAACCATTAGGTTTATTTGGTGTGCTGTGGATTTATTGGTTGGATTTTTTGCTATTTAACGTTGTATTGTGACTTATGCAACTTAAACTGTGTGTCTGGCCCTATACGTGGGTTACTGAGCAACATAAGGATGTAAATTAGCAGAAAAGAAGATGATGAGAGGGGGCATCTTCTTTACTACTAAAGGATTGTGTTGTCTTGTCTAGTAAAGAATGTCAAGAAGAAAGTCTAGTAAAGAAGTCCAAAAGCTTATTTTAGTATTTTGATGCCTACTTCTTTGTAAAACTCTAGTTCTCCTTTAGCTTGGAAATTTAGCAAAAACATATGTTTTCAGAAATTATATTGGTGATCCTGGCTCCATCATTCACATTAAAGATCTATCACTGGTTGAGATTTCTTGCACTTTATTGCTTCTTTATCTCTACATGGGACTGCGAGTTATATACCAGGCTTTCTGAACAGGGAACTGTAAGTAATGCTTTATCTTGATTATGCACATCATGTTATCAACAGACCCGTGATATCATGTCAGTACTCCTGCAAGCTAAAACAGCATGAGTAAGACATCGATCACATGAACATGGACACATCGTTTTTGTAACAGAGTACTTTTCATTTGTTTATTTAAAAGTGTTCTGTGAGTATCTGCCCAGATATATAAAATAGTGGATGATATGTTGTACTACCACCGTGCCAAATAAAATGACATAGTAGGTCATTTTTTACCCCCCAGTGGTTCTTCTTCTTGAATGGAAAAGATCCCTACAGTCATTGCAGACACTTTCAGTCAACTGAAAAACAGTGTTCTGGCTTATTATGCGGTCAACTCATTTCTGCAACCCAAAATGACTAGGCATCAGAGGTTCTTAATAAAGCATTCCTTGGCAATAACTCCCATGGTTTCGTTTTCAATCAGGGTATTGACTTCACTTATGCAGTATGTTATAGTATAGTCTGTCAGGGAACCTCAGGTCACTGAGTGCCAAGTGCCAATCAGGTCAGCCCAGGCCAACCTCTATTTCAGTTTAGGTATAGCAGTTTAGGTATAGCATGATCCTATATGAAAGGGTTGTACAAAGGAATCACATATAATACAAAGATTGCACTGTGGGGGAAGTAACCAATATGTTTTGGCAGCAATGTACATTCTAATTCCTTCTCAGCTGTGTGCTCAAGAAATAATTTTGTGTGCACGGTTTTTAAAAACTGTGTGCTCAGGTCAGGGGTGCGTTTTGCACCCCACAATTTGTTGTGTGCTCTGGTCTCAAAATATCTGTGTCCACGCATAAAGTGGATGTATAACGCTGTAACATTTAATCAATGTCTGTATCAACATTTTCTGAAAGTTCCATCATAAACTATACCTGTAATGTCAGGCCGTATGTAAATCTGCACAAAGAAAAGTTAGGATGGATCAGTTTTAGTTCCTCCAAAGCTAAATAGATTTTCTCCTGCTGGATTTAATATTTGCTTATTGCTGAATTCCAATATGCTTGTCATCCACACTATGAAATGATCTGTAATCGTAGCTTACAAAGCTACAAAAGAACAAATGGACTAGTTGAAAGGATAAGACTGATGTATTATAAATGTATTATAAATAGCTTTCAGTATCCTGACACTTATAAACAAATGCAAAAACAGAGTAGGAGCAACACCAGTTAGCACCTGTCTCTAGATACCTCCATTTCACAAGAGACTCATACAAAATACCAGAATTAAATAGACTCATGATAAACATGTTTGCAATGGGAAAAATATTTTTCAGTTCAGATTCAGAGCACCATCCCTTGGTAATTTATGCTGTATGAATTTCACCCGCTAATTGCATGCTCTTTATTGTATTAAACAGCAAAATGAAATGAAATAATGACATATAAACATAGACCATCTATTGAACTATGGAACCAGCTGGTTTATTTATTGTTTGTGCCAAACTTTAACAATCTAGCACCATTTGCATATTAAATATTCAGGCTATTAAAAATGAGTCAATGAAAACTCTCAGCAAGTATCAGAGAAGTCCATATGGCTAGTGTCACAAACGATAACATTTCTGTGGTCTGTATACATAAAGCAAACACAACATACTTTTTTGGGGTAAGAAATATGGCTGCCATCTGAGACACCAGTTCAAGGTGGAGATGATCGTTGGTTTCTTAGGGTTTAACCAAAATATGTACTCAACCTCACCTGTTACGTATTTTATTGAGATGATTACAGTTGCAAAGCAATGTTTGTTTCCTATAGACTACCTTTATCATGAATCACACAGGTGGGCTGCTGACTACAGCAAAACCTTCATACCAAAACACAGAATTGAGACAGAGGTGGATGGTTCTGGCACCTTCCTACCAGTAGACCATGGGGAAAGATAATTACATTTTCAGCTAAGGAAGGGATTGGGTTACACACCACCCCAAACATTCTGTATGGTGTGACTCAGTGTCAAGCTGAATCCGCAAAATGAACACACACTTTTTTATATTGCAAGTGGATACACTTTTTCTTTTATTTTGAATCCAAAACTTGGCATTGCATCTTGTCTGAGAGGTTGATCTGGTGTGTGATCTATGGGACCTTTTACTTAAAAAAGCAAGATGGAGCAATAAAACATGGTCAAGCTTTCCGACCAGGACAACAGCAATAAAAATGGATTAATATAAAATATATACTGTAGCATCATGTTGCTCCTTGACATGGCAACTACAGCTATAACACAACAGATGACAAATGTAGGCAAGTGTGATGTTAATCTAACTCTTGTAAAGATGCCTAAATTTAGCTATTTCTTCCATATTTATGAACGCAAACATTTGTCTTAACTACAGCTTAACACTGTACTGCAAGAATTTCTTTTATATACTCTGTTAATGGAAAGTTCCTTCAATTCTTTACATCCTTCATCTGACATGCAAAACCAGAGACAAAGTAATTATATCAGTTTTCTCTTTTTTGGAAATAGTCTTTTGAATAGGTTCAAACTCTCTGTAGATTCAGCTCACTGTGGGTATATTCCAATCAGTAAATAGATATTTACTGAGCTCCACAGCAAATCATTTTTCAGGCCCTCAAAATGTCTAGAGGGTGACATGTTTTACCAGTAATGGGACCCCTATAACTCCTGGCCCCCTGCAACTGCAGGGTCTGCATCCCCTGTAGTTACAACCCTGATTCCAACAGCTACCAGCATGCATTTCATTTATAGTCCAACAGTATATAGTGTGGGGGTTCACTCGCTGGTAGGCTACAAATGAGGCAACTTCACACACCAGGGAAGGCAACCGAAGAAGTTAAACAGAAAAATCCAACCGTCTGGTTAACACAAAATAAATGCTTTGCTTTCCTTCTCAGTGAGCAATCCAGCAGTCTGTCTCTCTCTCTCACACACACAAGCAGTACATTAGTGTTTATAGGCTAGGAGCATCATCTATGTGCTTACACATTATATTTTGACAGGCCTGCAGTCAAAACTGGAAAACCAGTTAAAATTAGAGCTGTAAAAAATTAGACAAGATACAAAAAACCCCTATTTCTCAAAGACACAGTAGAAAAGCCTTTCAGGTGCATCCTCAGCTACAACACCTTGACCGTCATCATCATTTAAATGTCGAGAATCAAAGCAAAGCAAGAACAAAAATATGCAGCAATGTTACAGAAAATGTATATAATATAGCAGAGCAAAAATTACAAACTGTTTAAATAATAATATATTTGAAAATAATTGAATGGAATGCTTCCATAGCAAAAAGAAATGCATATAGTAATGGATGTTTTTGTCATAACGTGGCCAAGTAACTTTAGATGCCCATTTGTAAAGAGATTGTGTATCTATCACAGTCCAAGCTGGGCTTTGCCTGTCATAAGGGCTTAATTCGCCCATTGCACCCTGGGCTGAGGATCGAGCTACTGAGAGGACTTTCGCTGGCATTTCCCGTTAAGAAGAAAGCAAACAAGATATTATTGACTGTGAAAACTTCTGTTTCAGCTCCTGGCACCCACTATGTTTTGACTGATAAACTCTTGCACCTGCAGTGTTTGTAGACAGCTCATCCCTCACAGATGGAAGGTAGACTATGACCTAGAACATGCTTTTCATTGTAAGGGTGAGGGGCTGGGATTGGGAATCCTTCACTTTGTGTGTATAGAGAAGAATGCAAAAGGTTTCCTGTGCTTCAGTTATTTTTGGCTTATGTTGTTCATAGTGGTTCCCCCTTCAAGCTGATATTGGTCATTATCGCCACCTTCATAATGCACATCAAGCAATGTCTATCTTTTACATAGGGCAATAACACAGAATAAAGGCAACCATACTCATAGGATAGTCCCCACCATCCCAGATCTACACATAACTCCTACAAATCTATCTCTATAGATCACATACTAGAATAGAAATGCTCCATTTGTGATCTATACAAAGAACATTCATGCAATATAATCTGAGCAAAAGGGGGTGTTCCTGAAAATCTTTTTTGACTGAGCCATATTGTTTCTTGTTGGAGCTACTCAACCAGCAGTGGTTCAACTTGGTAGACAACCAGCTGGATTAATGCTCTGTGAGGCCAGTCTGCAGATCATTCCAGCTTTTAGGCACAGATGGATAAACTAATGAAAGACTGGAATTCAGCAGCCCTCCAGGAGTTGTTGAATTGAAAATATCTCTACCCCAAACAACCAAATCCCGTAATTAGTAGTGTGATGAGAGGATACTGGTCAATAACAATCACAGTATAATAAAGTTTCTGAAAATATCAGCAATAGTAAAATATCCCAAGAGCGACTGTGAAAACCTTGTCTACAGACTATAAAAGCAAACTGTTTTCAAAAGTGCAACAGTTGCAGCCTGGCTTCTTGTGTTGCGTTGCTTCAGAGGTCACATCTATTTCTGTTCTGATACTTCATAACTTTCTGCTTTGCGGTCTCTGAAGATTGAAAATACAGTTGGAGGTAATGCAGATAGCAGAGTTCAACATGACAGCTTAAGATATAGTGTTAATGAAACTGTCTGGACAAATGGTGTTGGCTGATTGGTAGAATACTGATAAAGTACTGAAATGAACCCTCTTAAAATAAAACTGGAAGTCCTAGCACATTCTGTGATTTAATGGAAGCGGTTCCTCTAAATGGGTTACCATTTAAGGCTTTCAATATGTACTGTAAGCTGTAAATTTGCAATAAAGTATTTGTAATTACATTTTACACCTCTAAAAATAGAAAGGAATTAGGGGTCAACTACAAACAACTGGGTAGGATGCAAAGGTAAAAAATACAGTCACAATCCTCCATGGTTTTCACACAATATTTTAAGTAGTATGTACAGGGCTGCCGTAACCCCTCTAGGACTTCTCTTTGTATCTTGTGCTGGTTTTTAACTTAAATGTGAGGTGCAGCAATGCCCTTGGTCCTCCATCACTTGTATCTGGGAATTTGTAAATGACCCTTGGTGCCTTTAAACACTGCATTTAGCATTGCTTTAAAGGGATCCTGTCATGGGAAAAAATTTTTTTTCCAAAATGCATCAGTTAATAGTGCTGTTCCAGAAGAATTCTCAATTGAAATCCATTTCTCAAAAGAGCAAACAGATTTTTTTATGTTTCATTTTGAAATCTGACATGGGGCAAGACATATTGTCAATTTCCCAGCTGCCCCAAGTCATGTGACGTATGCTCTGATAAACTTCAAACACTCTTTACTGCTGTACTGCAAGTTGGAGTGATATCACCCCTTTCCTTTCCCCCACCCAGCAGCCTAACAACAGAACAATGGGAAGGTAATCAGATAACAGCTCCCTAACACAAGATAACAGCTCCCTGGTAGATCTAAGAACAACACTCAATAGTAAAACCCATGTCCCACTGCGTACTATTCAGTTACATTGAGAAGGAAAAACAACAGCCTGCCAGAAAGCAGTTCCCTCCTAAAGTGCTGGCTGGCACAAGTCACATGACCGGGGCAGCTGGGAAATTGACAAAATGTCTAGCCCCATGTCAGATTTCAAAACTGAATATAAAAAAATCTGTTTGCTCGTTTGAGAAATGGATTTCAGTGCAGAAGTCTACTGGAGCAGCACTATTATCTAATGCATTTAAAAAAAAACATGTTTTCCCATGACAGTTTCCCTTTAAGTAAAATTTCCCAAAAACCATACTAGAATCCACCATTCACAAGATATTCAGTGGCGACTTTCAGTACTGGCAATTTGAATCCAATTTATGGGCAGATGTCAATAAATCAGAGGACCTGACAAGGAACTGGAATATATCTATCTCTGGATAAGTCGCCACTCGCCAGGTGACAGATCTCCCGAAAACTCCCCTTGTGGCCTTACATGCTACTTTGTTTCTGGGAAATCAAGGTTAACACACTATTTAGTTGAGTAATGATGATAGAGACTCGCCCCCTTATTAATAGCACAGACACCTACCACAGATAATCTTAAATAAATGTGTAATTGTTATAGATAATAAACATTTTATTACTAAGTATTATTTATCCAAGGCTACCGTATAACATAAAGCATGGTGTATGTTCCCTTTAAAAGATTTTGGAGCATATTCACTTGCCCACAGCACAAAAATATGAAAATCTCTTAAGTAGTTTAAAGGAAAACTATTCCCCTCCGGACAATGTAGGTCTCTATAAACAAATATTGCATAAAACAACTCATATGTAAAACCCTGCTTCATGTTAATAAACCATTTTCATAATAATACACATTTTATTAGCATGTGCCATTGGGTACTCATAAATAGAAAATTGCCATTTTAAAAAATAAGGACAGCCTCCTGGGATCCTAGGATCCAACAGTGCACACAAACATACCAAACAAACTATAAAGTTAGGTCACATGAGCCAATTAACAGACAGAGTTGTGTCTTTTGCTTCCACACTTCTTCCTGTTACAGTTAGAGTTGAAATATTTCTGGTCAGGTGATCTCTGAGGCAGCACACAGACCATCATGAAATGGTGGTTCAAGGCAAGAGATGTAAAAGGACAATATTTACTTAAATATATATATCAGGTAGGTGAGATTCTTTAATATGTCACTTGATTTGATATAAACTATCTGTTGCTCAAAAATTCATTTTCGGGGTATAGTTTTCCTTTAAGGCTTTATTAGACAAATTGTCATTGGATACGCACATCGCACTACATTCTAGCCCTCACTCTAATCAGGAGAAGGATTTACTTAATAAAACATTCCTTCTCTTCAATGACAATTCTTTGTTGGTTTCTAATCAAGCTCTGCATGCCTTAAATACTGTAGCTCTTATCTTCTTCACGGCTCTCCATTATTACACATCTCAAGCCTTTCCTTGTACTGACAGTTATTTTATCTTGCAATTCCCGTCCCTTTGCAAACTGGAGCTATTCTGCATAGCATTTATTTCTGAAACATGTTCTATTTAGCAGTCCCTACCCGGTTAGTTAAAAGTAGAGGTGTCCAGTGATATGTAAAAAAAGGCATCAATTATGTTAAATAATGGCAATATTCACACCAGCAGATGGACATAGCATCTGACACAAAAGATCATTCATTCAAACCATAGAAATATTTTAAGTTTTAATAAAAATGACAAAATGACTCACTCATTACAACTGCATAATGTCCAATCAGATATCCTGAAAGAATTTATGAATACCATGAGTGTTACTATCTATGCTAGGTCTGATTTTATTGTATGCTAAAGTTGGGTGCTTTGTGCCTCATTCATTTCTACAGGGCAACACTAAAGTAGACTAAAATAGAAAAATATAATATATAAATATACCAGTTGAAGAGCTACCCAATGCCAACAAGGGCAGAACTAACCCCCCACTTTATTATCTGGCATGTGACTAACAGATCTGCCTCTGTAATAATTTGAGACATAATATTTTATTCATTAATAGTGGTCACCCCGCTTCAGAGCCAGGGCACACAAGGCTACTGGGTGAGATTAGTCAGCCAGCGACAAATCACTTCTTCAGGGAACTAATATCCCCGAAATGCCTTGCGATTTTCATTCTAGCCTGCGGGATGACACTCAGAATGCTTCATTTTCTGAAGTTGCCTCACAAAGAAACTTTGGGTGACTTCGAAAAGCTGAATCGATCCGAGCGTTATCCCGCCAACAATTTAAATTCTAGTCAGCGGGAAGGCAGTTCAGGGAGATTAGTTGCCAGAAGAAAAGGTGATTTATCACTCCCCAAGTAGTAGTGTGTGCCACTACCCTTATTTCAATCCTTTCTTACAATTTGTCTTTTTCCTAGAGGGATGATCTGCATTCATTCTTACCTTATGTTTGTCACTAATTGTGTGTTGTCAGCTGACATCATGATAAATATATTTGGTAAACCAAAGGAGTTTAAGTTACTTATGGACAGGAATGTTATTGCAGCCCATCTGCTATACTCATGTTTCCTCATAGGAACAGCTGCTGTGCCCAAAACCTTACAACCATATGCTACAGAGGGAATATTTAGGAGCTTGGTGTATGTTTTGCTTGTTTACAAGAATTGCTTGTAGTGCCATGGCCTGTTGGCATGCATATAAAGCTGCATCACTAAATGACAATAGGTGACATTTATAAAGACTTAGGGCAAAAGTGCAAGAGGCTAATGGGGCTCATGTAGAGAAAATGTCTGCCCTATCATAGCTGGTTATGGGTATGGCTGCCAAAGGGATCTGTATCTGCTCCCTAACTTGAGAAACTACTGGAAATGACAGTGGGTCTAGGGTGCAAGTAAGCTGTAGAGGGAGTGACTGACTTTGCATAGCAATGTTTACATTTATTGCTTTTTTGATTGCCATACTATGCAAACCTGAACAGTACCATACTTATATTTAAAGAGCAAATCAACACCAAAATAAAATACACCTAATAAAAGAAAACATAATGTTAAGCAGCGTTCCAAAATTTCAGTTCTTTTAACAATTGCTATTAAACGCAGCATTTTGCTTAACTCCTAGTTGTTACTTTTTAAACAATGTAGCAAAAGTCTTAGCTCCCCAGCACAGTCAGGACTGTTAATCAGCTGATTGTAGCAAGAGTCTAAGGGGCAGATTCACTAAAGCGTGAAGCGTCTAACGCTAATTCGCCAGCGTGACGTCAATTCGTAAATTCGCAAATTCAATAACACCGACTAGATATACCAGCACCCTGACTAGCGAAGTAGATAGACTAGCACCCTAACGCCAGGCGAATTTGAGCACTGACGAAGGATCGTAATTACATAAATTCACTAAGATGACCATTTTACTGAACGTTACCAATTATGCTAGACGTTACTTCGCCAGGTCAATACAATAGATAGATTTTTTCTAGGTCCCAAAAAAACGCTGGCGTGTTTTACCTTTTAATAGTCTGAAAAAAGTGAAATTTATTTGGGGGGTTACCCTCCTTCCCCCCTACATTTCCTAACATATGGCAACTCAACTATACAGGGGGCACATGTTTAGGGCAATAGGACAACTTTATTTTATTTATTAAAGGTTTCCTGGGCTTGTGTAGTGGAATGTAGTGGCTGTAACATATACAGTACTTCTATTATACTTTGAAATTCATGCCGTATGCAAATTAGGCTTCGCTAGTGTAAATGCGCTTTGCCTGGTGAAGTAACACTAGCACAACTACGCTACCGTTCGGCGACCTGAGCATGACTTCACACTTTAGTGAATTTGCATAGCGCTGTCAAAAATTCGCCTGGCGAAGTGCGGAGAACATTAGCAAGAGCAACGCTAGCGCATTTTCGCCGCTTAGTGAATTTGCCCCTAAGCCACCAGGGCAGAGAATAGAGAGGGACAGACAAACAATGCTTTCAACAGAATACATATATAAATTAAAAATAACTTAAAAGCCATGGGAAATGTGTAATGAATGTATATTGCAAAGTTACTTACAATTATTTTTTCTTTTATTAGGCATAAATTTATTTTTTGAGTTGAAATTCCCTTTAACCAAAATATCCAGTGCAATTTTACTAGATTTAAGAACAGTCACTATGTAAACTGCCAAGATACCAGTCCACTTAACATTGTAATATTGAACCAAAAAAAAAAAAACATTGTAATATTACTACATGGAATATGGAGTTGCTCTGTATGCACTTTTATTAACAAGTAGCAAATGTATTGATGAATACAGGTTTGGTGAAATGCAATTTAATGGGGAGGTAAAACAGGAAAAATTAAGAAAAGCATCCAAAGGGGAAGAAAAAGTGTAGGTGGTGATTTAATCTTTTATGGTTTGTTTCTAATATTGGGTTCCACAACTGCATATGCAGACAATAACCCTATACTGTGCTGGGGGACTGGAAGCAGGTTCAGGTTTGTTGTATAATCAGCTACTTCACAGTCTATAGTCTTGAAGGTACTGTATATAAAGAAAGCCAGCCATCAAAACCCTTCATGGGTTGGTTAAGGCTTAGTGTAGTAGTTCAAAAACAGACTAAGGGTATCTCCCTAGTTTGAACAAGAGCATAACTAAATACACTGCATTAATTACAGATGCAGTCACTTTGGATGGTGAGTTTAATGCGTCGCGACTTAACTCATTTATCTCATTTATCCCACTTATCACAGAATATTGTGTCACAGCATCCCATCCAATTAAAGAGTTCACCATTGAAAACAATGGTGCTTTGGTATGCTAATGAAAAGGTTAAATGCATTAAATGAGTTAAGATAACTTTAGATAACACAGTTTCTTCAATTAATGCTGAGTCACGACGCATTTAACTTACAAATCCAAGTGACTCTATCTGTAGCTTATATGAATCATGCAAACCATTTTGCTATTAGAACTTATTAAGTACCTCAGTACCTTGGTGGTTTGAGGTTGAAGCTGCACTGCTGCCTCTCTCTCAGCTGAAAACTGACTTCATGGGTGCATTCTGCACAAACTGTGGACCTTTATCTGGCTAAGAAGCCCAGGCATGGGTCATGAAAGTGGCCTGCTCAAGCAATGGCACCACTGTCTGGCAAAGAAAGTAGCACTGAATTACGATACGGATACATTTAATGAAATACCGCCACCAGCTGGTATATCATCTCTCTACCTATTTTTCCCATGCAATAAGGAATGGTTTATGAAGCAGGAGGGGGGTTGTCCTATAATTTTCTAGTTAGAATAATGAAAGTTAACAGAGATACATGACTGAGATGGACAAGTGTTACTAACACCCTATGCAATATATAGCTGCTTTTAAAGGGTAATTCTTGCAATTATTGGGTGTTATAGAGCTAATAAAATGAACACTATCAACAGAAACAGATATATACGCAGAATAATTGCAGACACCTGAATGGTTGCTTTTGACACTCATGGGCAGTTAATGCCTCTCTCCCTTGCATGTGGATCAATAGGGGGTGCAATTGCACTGACTACACTGGAAGAACAAATTGACTCTTTAATTTACCAGGAGCAGTTTTTTGCCACCACTGTAAAGAAAAAACTCCAATTGCTTTATGGGAAAACGTGTCACTACATAACCCTGTACAATATGCAGAGAAATCCCTTGTTGCTCTTACACAATGCACATTACAATACACAATGTTCAAATACAGCGTAGATTGTAAGCCCTTGTGGACAGGGCCATTATTACTTACTATTCTGGTTTATCTGTTACATTTCTACTTTATAAATAAATGTTATACTACAAAAAAATGAACAATTCTTTGCAAATTAAAGGATATCTCAACATCTATGCTCAAAATGTTTTGCCAGTTTGCCAGTTTCCATGCACCCTGAAAATAGAAAAGCCCTTAGATAAAATGCAGCCTAAATGCTGATTTGCTGTTAGGGATACTTATGAATCTATAACAAGGTGATTAATAGTGTTTTCATCTCTAGCAATGTAACATGGTGGAAACGCTAACAAACATAGGACCACAAAGTGCCACTTGAATACGAAAATTCAGAAAACTACTTCTTTAACTGGAATATAAAGGGGCAAGTTACCTTGTAGATTCCTGTTTATAAAGGTCAATAATATTTTCAACCAGTAAGTTCCTTTGTAGTCCATATACGCCATGTCTGTCCAACACCACTTCATGTCTACACGAAGGGCAGCGAAAACGTCCACCTGATGCTACAGTGTTTCCTCCTCGCGTTGGCAAATACGGATTGGAAGCCTGATGATGACAGCAGAGATTTCGTTAAAAATGTGCAGATAACGTTTCTGTTTTGAATAATTACATGTCCTGTGGGTGCTCAAACTCAGTCGCCTTTTTTGGAGTGCTGACTGAAATCCTGCTACAATCAATAGTTACTTTGTGTGTTAGATGCACACAAACAAGTTGTGGTGAATCTGTATAAATGCAAATGTAGAATTCTTGTCTCCATTACAAGTACAGGTATAGGTTCTGTTATCCAGAATGTTTGGGACCTGGGGTTTTCCAGATAAAGGAGAAAGAAAGGTCTTTTGACATGGGGGGTGCTAAAAGCACCCCAAGTGATTGCATTTACTTACCTGAATACCAGGGTTCTTTTTTTTTCGCGGCTGAACATACGCAGTTTCACAAAAAGCCGAACTTTTACAAAAAAGTTGACCATTTTATTCTACTGGGCATGCGTTTGCCAAGGGACATTTTGAGACAGAAGTCGGAAGATGATCGCTCTGTAAGTACATGTGATCACTAACTTTTTTTTTCTATAAGGGATTTTGCTGTGATTTGGATAACCATACTTTAGGCCTGCTAAACATTTTAAACAGTAAAAAAAAAACAGTATTATTTTTGCTAAAAATCAAGTACACAGTGCTATTTTATAAATACAGAGGAAAAAGAAAATCATTTTTAACAATGAAGACTTTAAGATTTTTTTTGCTTAAACTGTTTGTATGAATTAGAGCTTTCTGGATTAAGAGATCCCATACCTGTATAACACTTTCAACACACAAGCAACACATACTTTATATACATGTCTACTACTGTAATACTGTACATATCATATTGGGATTAGTTCATGTTTCATTTATAGTTATAGCAGATTTAAGATATGGTGATCCAAATTATGGAAATCATCCTGAAAACCCCTGTTCTGGAGCATTCCAGATAGATTGTATACCTTTATTTTTCTTATAACTGGTTTGTATGTTTGTGCAATGAATGACTATAGCTGTAAAAGGATTGTAGGCCCTCATAAGATGGGCTCTGCTATATGTTGTACAACTGTGGCTTCATACATCACAGTACATGTTTACCATGCAATCAAGGTTTTTTCCCAGCAGTCATGGCAGCCTTCACCTGGTGTGGGATTCTTGGGGGCAAATTCACTAAAACGTGAATCGTCTAACGCTAGTGCTTATTCGCCAGCGTGACGTCATTTTGCAACTTTGCCAATTTACTAACAGTGTCCCTGGCGAACATTCGCTAGCGAAGTAGATAGACTAGGGCAATGTCGCACCCTTATTCCAGGCGAAATTGCGCACTGACGAAGGGATTTAACTACACTAATTCACTAGTTCACTAACCCTTTTACTGAACGTAACGTACCTCTTGCGCTAGACTTTACTTCACCAGGTCAGGAGTTTGAAAAAAACTTTTTTCAAGTCCCAAAAAACGCTGGCGTCTTTTACTTTTTTTAGGGTTATAGTCTGAAAAATAGCGTAATTTTAGGGGGGGTTACCCTCCTTCCCCCCCTACATTTCCTAACATATGGAAACTAAACTATACAGGGGGCACATGTTTAGGACAACTTTATTATATTTTTTAAAGGTTTCCTGGGCTTGTGTAATGGAATGTAGTGGCTGTAACATATACTTCTAATATATGTTTAACTTTGCGTTGTATTGCTAGTGTAAACGCCCTTTGCCTGGCGAAGTAACGGTAGCGCAACTTCACTACAGTTCGCCTCCCTGAGTGTAACTTTGCATTTTAGTGAATTTGCGTAGCGCTGGTTAAACTACGCCTGGCGAAGTGCAGCAAAGCCAACGCTAGCGCATTTTGGGCGCCTTAGTGAATTTGCCCCTTCGTATAGTACTTAATAACAGCTCTTACATAAAATAGTATCTCAAATTTACTGTTTAACATAATCTACAATAAGTTTAAAATGTATTTGAAGTTTTGCTGAATGCATTCTTTCTTAGAATTTGCATTGTGTTATCCTGAGGGAAAAATCAAGGTTGTGCTGGAATTTATTTTATACAAGATTAACGTTACTGGAAATATAATTAGATACTGTAGCGTAATTTAAAACAGCGCGACAATAATGTTTACAGCACATAAGAGCCATACTTCATTTTTTCATTGACTATATAATAACACACTGAATCCTTACCTGGAATATATCGCTCGCACACTTCCTACACAGATTATGCTGGCAGGGGAGTATGACCACAGGTTTAGAGAACATTTCCAGGCATATTGGACATATGAGTTGCTTCTCTAGATTATCCATAGTTTGCTGCTCTTTGGAG
>CM044441.1:121752037-121788235 GCA_024363595.1 Xenopus borealis | reverse complement strand
TACAAAATACAGCATTTCTAGCCTTATTCTATTTTAGACTTTCCTTGCCCTTTAATCAAATGTTTTGTAGGCCAGCACATAACATGCAATAGAATAGGAAACAAGCACACCCATATTTCACTGGTCAATTACACAGCACATTCATGGAATTATGCATCCAAACACAAAGTCATAAGGGTTTATATACAAATCTTGCAGCAGTCACAGAGCTATACCATTCATGAAACCTACAAGGATGGGATCCGTTAACCAGAAAATAGAAAGTTTCAAACTACCGGAAGGTCATCTCCATTTTATCCAAATAGATAAACTTTTTAAAACGATTTCCTTTTTCTTTGTAAAAATAAAACACTGGCTTGTAATTGATCCCAACTAAAATATTATAAATATTGATGGGCAAATTTGTCAATGGGCTTCAAAATTATTTTGACTCGTGTCAATTTTGTTGCCCCGACAATTTTTGTATGTGCGTCTATTTTGTCCAAATTCATTAAAGTCAATGGGCGTCCAAATAACTTTGACACGTGACAATTTTTATGCGTGTGACCAAATTTTTTAGATGCAGAGGATTTTTTGGCACCAAATTTTGGATAAAGTTTCACGAATTTATATGCAGGTGACGAAATGTGGAAATTTGCAGCGAATTCACGTCTCCCAAATCTAATTGTCCATCACTAATAATGAATCCTTATTGGAGGCAAAACAAACCCTTTGGGTTTAATTCATGTTCAAAGGGCAAGGAAAGTCTAAAAAAGAATAAGGCTAGAAATGAACTTACTGCACCACAAGTCTAATCAAACAAATGATTTATGCTTTCAAAGTTGGCCACAGGGGGCTGTCATCTTGTAACTTTGTTATACATCTTTGAAAGACCAAGACTCTGCACATGCTCAGTGTCGTCTGGGCTGCTTAGGGATCATCATAAATGATCAAAAACAAAGCTGCTTCAGTTCTGCATGGCTGGTAAGTAAGGCAGGGGCTCCCCCAGCTGTCCATAAGTATGATTGTTTCCCTGCCAGAAGTTAGGGACCCTCTGACAATTTCTATCCACAGAAGTAAATGAAGGGAGAATTTCACTGCATACAGTCAGGTTTCTTATAAAAACAGTACACATTTTTTAATTAAAACATATTAGATATAGATTTCTTTTTCATGAAAGAAAGTAAAAATGGGATTTTATTTCTTTGCCTTTCCTTGCCCTATTTTTTTAGCAGTTTTAAAGGTATTGTGATGCTAATTACAGATTGATCCATTATACAGAAAACCTCATGTCCCAAGCATTTTGGTTAACAGGTCCCATTTTGGTTAACAGGTTAACCAAAAAAGATAAAATCCCTCCCTCCTACCCTGAGGGATAGGGTGGGGGAAAATGGGGGGGGTTGCCAAAGGGCAGGGTACAGTTGTAATAGGGTGGGGGGTGATAGGGCTAAGATGCAGGCGTTTTCTGGAGGGGCAGTTCTGGGGCTAGACTTTTGGGGTAAATAGCCACATTAGGCACAGGTTTGGAGGAGGATGCTTAGTCACAGGCTTGGTACTGAGTGTTTATATAGTTAGAGCTAAGTTAAGGTTAAATTATTGTAAGTTCTGATAATTGTAATGCAACTTTCAGTGGAGAAATGTTAAGCAACCGTATCAAGTGTATTACATAGTAACATAGTAAGTTAGGCTGAAAAAAGACTCGCGTCCATCAAGTTCAACTTTTTTTATTTTAACTGCCTAACTGCTAGTTGATCCAGAGGAAGGCAAAAAACCCCATCCTAAGCCTCTCCAATTTGCCTCAGAGAGGGAAAAAATTCCTTCCTGACTCCAAAAAGGCAATCGGACTAGTCCCTGGATCAACTTGTATAATGAGCTATCTTCCATAACCCTGTATTCCCTCACTAATTTGTTCGCCAGCGGCGAATCGCGGGAGTTCGCCCCTGCCGAATAAATTCGCCCATCACTACAGGTGACAATTACTAACCAACCATTAAAAGGCAAACATCTTATTGGTTTCTATGGGTTGCTGTAAATGGGCAATGTTGCATTTTTATTGTATATGGGGGTTTGTGTCGCACATACAGTACCTTTTTATCAGGAGTAAGGTTGCTATCTGATGTGTGTGCATTCACATAACTTAACTGTAAAGGATTTATTTATAGTGATGAATCTGACCAGTTTCGCGTCGCAAAAATTCACTAAAAAATGTGGTGAAATGCAAGCCTACATTTTTTGACGCTACAAATTGTGCGACACAGTTTTGCTTTGTTTGATTGTTATTCACTTTGGGCATCATTTTCATGGTGAAACTTGGCAAATTGTTTTTGCTGAGTACTAGTTATTTCTTATAAAAGCAGATGCTAGAGGACTAAGGGGCCCCTGCATTTACATCCGGGGTCTGTGCCTAGTGCTAGTTAATAAATCCAGCACTTCGGACAGCAGAGTTTTCTTTCATCTAAAATTAAAACAAGAAATAAAACGAAGAGAGGTAGATCTTCTTAAAAACATGGAACAAGCAAAAGAAGATCCAATAGGATTTAGAAAGCTTTGCTTCAACACAACCATAGTGGGACCGAACTTTTGGATCAAAGTGGAACATTCTTAAAGGAATTGTTCAGTATAAAAGTAAAAACTGGGTAAATAGATAGGCTGTGCAAAATAAAAAATGTTTCTAATATAGTTAGTTAGCCAAACATGTAATGTATAAAGGCTGGAGTGACTGAAAGTCTAACATAACAGCTCTCTTTTATTTACACTGACTGGTTACCCTGGTTCAGTCACTTGAAGGAGAACCACATTGGTCATAACTGTTGCTTTCTGAGCTGAATGCTGAGGATCAATTGCAAACTCACTGAACAGTTATGTCCCATGTGGCCCCCCTTCAAGTCACTGACTAACTCAGATTTAGAGAGCTGAAAAGGAGAATGTTGTCTTGTATTCTGTTATGTTAGACATCCAGTCACTCCAGCCTTTATACATTACATGTTTGGCTAATTAACTATATTAGAAACATTTTTTGTTTTGCACAGCCTATCTATTTACCCAGTTTTTATTTTTACCCTGAACTGTTCCTTTAACAGTAGTGAGGTTACTGTAGTTATGGGAGTACCAATATTAGTTAATAAAAAGTGTCTTGGACTCCTTCAAGATGTCCTACAGATTGGCAGGCAAGGTGTGTCTTTAGATTTTCTCTACATTTACTGCAGTACCACTGCACTTATTTACCACTAAACGGTAATCAGCCCCAGGTCTAAAGAATGTTGCCCAGCTTGCGGTGTAATGTATCAGTGAGTACAGTACAAATATCAATGTCACAAAACCCAAAATTTTTGCAAAAGTTTTACTATATTGTACTGTTCTGTTTGTTGTAGTATAAAGTATTCACTCATTCAGCTTCTCTTGTCTGACTTCCATTTCTTTTTTTGCGAATAAACCAATTATACTTCCAAGCCCCTACTTGTTGCCTGTTGAGATGAAAGAGCAAAGTATATGTTTTGGCGTGACAACATCCTGAAAGCTTGGCTTAGAAAAAAAGAAAGCAATGCTTACTCACCACAGGGCCTGCTACACATGACTCTAGGAATGTAAAGCCCACAAACATGCAAACACAGAAGCATGTGCCCCAGAGAGACACCCCAGATCCAGAACATTTATGTATCTACAGTATGTGGCAATAATGTGAGAATAATCCATGATCCAGAAGACACTGCCAGGGATGCAAGGTCACACTGAGCTACTAAAGAATGTCATAGTGGCCCCAGTCTGGGACAAAGTCACACTAGCTCTTTGCTATTCTCAACGTATATCTATACAACCTCTATACAATTTGGAACCTTCTTTAACTAATTTTTTGAGCGTGGGCCCTGGATGTCATGTTCTCTGGTGTTACTGGGAGGTCCACTCTAACACTTATCACTAAGCACCAACATTTGAAGCATATAAAATAATGTCACATTGACAGTAAACCATACAAAGTTATTTATTCCTGCATAGTAAATATATTAAAGCTGTTTCCAGACTTAAGCTAATGAGTCACTAAATGCATTAACTGTTGGTTTTGACATTTTTATCTCAAGGGTCCCTAGTGGAAAGGTCACTTATGACATTTCTATCGCTAGTGACACAAGTTAATCTACCCCCTGGAAATTGATTTGTGTCATGATTCAGAAGTAATGGTAGGGTATTCCAAATTTACTGCCGAATAAATGCCTTCAAGGCAGAGATTTGGGGTAATGTAAAATATTTAGGGTTACTGCAGACTAAAAACCTGCCTGGTGCCAGGTTTAATCTTCCTTTTGATTCTATTATATAGGAATTGAATCTATCAGTTCAAAAATTCAGAACAGGAATTCAGAATAGTTTAGTTAACATTTATAACAAACTGCTACAGTTTTCTAATTACCAATTGGAGTAGTCTACTGGGAGAATGCAATGAAAAAGAAATTGCACAAATAAGGGCAACAATTGCGTTTGGGGGTGTAATATATTTCGTTACACAGATGGTATCTCTCAGTGAGAAGTCATATTGCATACACTGTGCAATGGCACACCTTTTAAAATCCTCCAGTATTTTTTCCATTGGCCAAAGGTTCGCTAAATAAATAAATTTACTATTAATCTTATATTTGTAAAAACTCAAAACTGTTTGCACAACTGGAAATTATTTGTAAATAAACTCAAATAAGTACCATCCAATGGCTCACATAGCCCGCCCCCCAAATAAAATACAAGAAGCACGTTTATAGCCTTACACTACAAATTATTCCTGCTCAGATTTCAGATGGCAAGCATAAAGTTATTAGGGATTATTAGTACATCTTTGTCCATCAGCCCTCAGTTATATATACCTACTGTATGAATCATTTTATACACAGCAACTGGATAAATCCCGCAGTAGATGATCAGTGCATTTTTGTGGTTTATGCTCAGGACTTTGTTCTGTTTTTAGCAGGCAAATCCTCCCACACACACATTTCTACATTTACTCCAAGTGGACTCAATTTATATGATACACTTCAGTTTTATCCATCAGTTCATTCTGTACGGATATTCAGGAATACAGTCTTACTAGTTAACCAGGCAATGTGACCTGGAATGAGGGCAACGTGACCTAGAACATTTCCTTGTTTTCTCAATTTTAATTTTTAGGACAAAATAAAGCTCTGACAGAAACTGCTGGACAACAGAGTGTCTTGTTTCTTCAAAATGTCAATAGTAAGGTCTCTTCATTCTTCTTGGAGCTATAATGAAATATGACAAAACTGAACTCCCTTAAACAATCATGCAATCCCCTCCCCAACCTCTGACTTTGGTTAGACAACTGTCGTTTATATATTCCATAAATATACAAAGTTCCTAGATCTATCAAAGTAATCCATGGGATGATGTCAGTAATGGAACTCAATTATAATGAGTTGAGTAATGGGAGTGGTCCAACGTGGGGATAGTGATTAATTGAATTACCCAGTGAAGGGAATGATGGATGTTAATGTTACATGTACATTCCCTGCTCTCTTGCAGCTTTTAGATTGGATACTTTTCAAGGCCTGGGGAGATGTGATGCTAAATCATCCTGAATATTTGTAGAGAGCCACAAATGACATTTCCACTATCTTCACATATGCAACAAAATCATTGCGTTTTAAACATTGTACAGGTATTGGATCTGTTATTCGGAAACCCATTATCCAGAAAGCTCTGAATTATATGAAGGCCGTCTAGCATAGACTCAATTTTAATAAAATAATTCCAATTTTTTAAAATTTCCCTGTAATAATAAAACAGTACCTTGTACTTGACCCCCGACTAAGATATAATTGATCTTTATTGGAAGCAAAACCAGCATGTAAAAGCAATTACATGCAAAGTTAAGCCTAACAAGATCGATCTAACAAGATTGAAACAGGCTGTCTGTAAGTTTGGAAATATGGCTCTGAGCCATTAGGCTGTATCTGTGCTATAAACCAGCGGTTCTGGATGCATAGTTGGTCAAAGGGACATAAAGGAGTGATTTGCGTGTCTCCGCCCATGATGCCTTATGGGAGAATTAAAACTCAAATTTTTGGTATCTAGCAATGCTATGGGGCCAATTTACGAAATTCACGTGAAATAATCGAAGTTCGATCGAATTCGATTGAATAACGATTGTACGAATTTTTCGTGAAATCGGATATTCAAATTTGGCCTCTTTAGTCATCAAATACTGAATGATCGAATAGATCGAATGATCGGATATTCGATTATTCGATCATTCGATGATTGAAGGAATCAAAGTTTTACAGTTATTCGACTGCCTACTTCGCCAGATTGAACCTACTGAATTGCAATAGAAGCCTATGGGAAGCCCCCCATAGGCTTCTGAGACTAAGTCCTGCTGGAATACCATTAGTACGATCGTCGCATTCGAAACGTATGAATTTTTCGGAGGCTCGAAGAAAATTTCATGATTTTTTCGTGAAATCGAACGATCGGTATCCGATCGTACGAATTCATCGAGAAAACGAATATCGAGCAAAATGATAGCCTAAATGATAGCCTAAAACAAGGTCGAATGCTTATCGAATTTCGAATTTGATCGAGCTAATTTTGGGGAATAATAGTAAATTTGCCCCTCTGAGTATGGCATGAGACAAGTAAATACCTTCTGATTTCAGAGGGCTATATAATTACTTGTGAATGGCTTTTTGGCTCCTTTTAGTCCTTCTCACCCTAACCAGGTTCGGTTTTCCATTTTCCTATTACTGTAAGTGACAACAAGGGGAATACAGGCTCTGTGAAATGTGTTTAATGCCTAATGTGCAAATTAGCATGTATTCATAGCAAATGTTGAAACGTTTAGTAAAATTATTGCTAATCTTAAAAAATAATTTTTTTTCAAAACTTTTTTAAAGGTAGACTCATTGAAAATGATGAGTAGAATGTGAGTTCGATGGACTGAAGTTTTTTTTAATCAAATTATCAAATTCTTATTTGATCAAATTTTAAGATTCATGTTTTTTTAATAGAAAAGCACACATTTGGATTTTGTGATTCAAATAACAAAAAACTTGAAGATAAATTATATTGAGAAGATCCAGAGATAGGTAAGGAATTTGAAAAAAGCAGCCCATTTTTCATGGACAAACTTTTTATGATGAAGCTGATTCATTGTTTGGTTAAACGCTTTTTATGTGAAATAATGCTACGTCTCTACTGTGCTACTTATAAGGAATTACAATTAATACATTCAACATAAGGTATATATCTCTAGAGAAAACACATAATCCAGTGTTAGCAAAGGAAAACAAATAAATGGATATGTGGCAGTAAAAATTAGGTGGGTGAAATGAGCCTCTGTCAGAGAGAGACACTTGTATAGTATAATATGTGGGCAGTTATTAACATTGAGTTCATTTATCAAAATCTCTTGCCAAAAGACAATTTAGCAAAGCCTTGAACAATTGAATTGAGCCTTGTGCAGAGACCAATAACCTAAATGAGTTCATA
This sequence comes from Xenopus borealis, assembly GCA_024363595.1. Classification (NCBI taxonomy): domain Eukaryota; kingdom Metazoa; phylum Chordata; class Amphibia; order Anura; family Pipidae; genus Xenopus; species Xenopus borealis. The sequence goes on along the minus strand of CM044441.1, from coordinate 121,780,771 downwards.
CCTCTAGAGAAGAGACTGACTAGAAACGTAATGGAAAATTGACTTTTAGTGTAAATTTATAAGTGGGGCAATGATCCTCAAGGAAAATAATTGAAAATGGCTTGATACAGTTATCAAACAGGAGGAATATATAAACATATTCATTCACAGAAATAATTTCTACATCCCAAATCATTATCTCTTCTGCTTCCACTATTATTTGGTAGACAGTCACAAATGTGAAGCTCTCACCTCCAAAGATAAAACACTTTTGTTGTGCCAGTTGCGGAACCAGACCCAATCCTGTCATAGGGTCCCTTCAATGTCTAGAATAAATTACCAGCAGCACGCTGTATGATTTGCAATAATGTTCAGTGAAGAATTTATTCAGCCCACAGCATACAGAAGGCAACGTTTCGGGCCTACCAGGCCCTTTATCAAGCTCCGTGTTACACAATCAAACATCAATCTACCAATTCCCCACTGCATTCCCCACTTTCTCTTTAGCTTTAGTTTAGGGATGGATACCCTGGCATATTCCTGCAGAATTTGTGGGTACAATTTAGAATTCATAGTTTATTGAAGGATGGGAAGTCATCCTGACACAGAGGCCCAACAAAGCATCTTATTCTTGAATATGTGCTTGTTTTTACACACACTTACAACCACTTACACACTGTCAGGGTAGGCCTAGTAGGCACCCTAGGGAAGTAGTAGGGACCAAGGAGGAAGCTTAGGGGTTAAAGGTCCAATAACGCGATATAGGCAAGGATCAGGCAGGAAACAAGGCCAAAGTCCAGGCAAGGTTTATATTGGCAGGCAAAAGGCAAAACAAAGTCCAGGCAAGGTCAAAATTATATATAGAAAACAAATCCTATAATTGGGCACCATAATGGCGTCCAATGCGCCTTTAAATATTCAAATTTGGCGCCAAAATGACGCAGGCACGTGACATCAGCGCGCCCCAGCCTCGCAACGTTATTACGACGGCGCCGCTACCCACGTGGCAGCCATGGGTGCCGCCATTGTGGGAGCGACGCTGGAACAGAGAGGACGCGCCGCCTGGAGCTGCAGGTAAGACTCCTGGTCCCTGACTTTACTGGGCCCATGCCCAGGCTCATTGCACACAGCGCCACCTGGCCAATAGCAGGGGATATGCAAATAGGAAGATACATACGTAGATAGGCTGTGCAAAATAAAACATGTTTTCAATATAGTTAGTTAGCCAAAAATGTAATGTATAAAGGCTGGAGTGACTGTAAGTCTAACATAACAGAACAGAACACTACTTCTTGCTTTTCAGCTCTTTTATGTTTACACTGACTGGTTATCCTGGTTACCAGGCAGTAATCAATCAGTGACTTGAGGGAGGGCCACATTGGTCATAACTGTTGCTTTTGAATCTGAGCTGAATGCAGAGGATCAATTGCAAACTCACTGAACAGTTATGTCCCATGTGGCCCCCCTTCAAGTCACAGACTAACTGAAAAATCAGAATGAAAAGCAGAATGTTGTGTTGTATTCTGTTATGTTAGACATCCAGTCACTCCAGCCTTTATACATTACATTTTTGGCTAACTAACTATATTAGAAACATTTTTTATTTTGCACAGCCTATTTATTTACCCAGTTTTTATTTTTACCCTGAACCGTTCCTTTAAGGTATAGGAAATCCTGTAAGCATAATTCTACAATTGTCTACATTTTAAATTAATGTAATTTCTCTTGTGGCTATGTTCGGAGCATTCCTGTGGGCTTCAAATGATGTACTCGGTTACATGGTTGGGAAAGACTTTGTATCTTCAGTTTCTGATAGAATTTGCTTCTAATTGTTTAAATTAGACTTTTAATGTCCAAGAATCTCCCTCTGGGTCCTGCAACTTACACATGTGCCTTTGCTCCACCAGATCCAAACCATTCAATTCCTGCTCTTCATCTGCCACATTGTTCCCTCCAACACAAAACTCTCTCCCTCTGCAACAGAAAAGGAAAGCCCTGGAGCTATGAACACATGGCTGTATGACAATATATCTGAATAACCAGCAGCCAGATTACACTGGTTCATGTTTAGAAATTGGCAGAATCAGATGTAGCTGTGATTGGGTGAGAAACAATGAGTCATGTCAGGGAAAAGTTGGTCTGGGGTGGAGAAATAGAGGGATGTCATGTCAAGTGAAGAAGCAGGTAGAAACATCTCACCCACCATGCTTTTTTGTTGTTGGCAGAGGTGGTCTTTATGCAGGGAACACTCAGCACAGCAACTTGGGAAAGGATTTACTTGTGAATCACTCAGGGATAATACAGAGCACATTTGACAGTGTGAAAAATTAAGGAAATATAATGGAAAGGAAACATCAAGGAAATAAGGTGGAAAGGAAAAGGAAACTGAAATAACAGAGTGTAGTAATACAACAGCATTGATCATTGCAATCACACATTAACAATATTCACAGTGCCATCTTGTGACCATTTTTAATAAAAAAATTTACGCATGAATGCTGTTGCATGTATTCCAACAGATATTATAATCTGTCTTTCTTTTCCAAGGTGGGGCACCAAGCATGGAAATGGTAGATTTAGCTGCAAATTTCAAAGATGAAAACCCTGCTCTGCTAATGAGATGGACCCCTGTGAGGTATAAATCGTTATTGCACAGTACAAGTATCCAAGGGCTTTTGTAAAGAAAATTAAAGGAATCAAAAATACACTGGAAGACACAGTTTCTCATGCTATACAGGGAATGAGAGAACATAAAAGCTAAAGGAATTGTGACAGTGGCAATGTAATGTATCTGTAGTTGCTAATCCACTAAAGAGCTAAGCTCTGCCAAACTAAGAGCTTACCTTTTGGAGCACTAGAATATTAGCCTAGTCCTGTGCCTTCTGACTATGCCTTACCATATGCACTTTTTCATCTCCAATTTGTACCTGTATGTTAGCCTCCCATCCACTTAGACTGTAAGCTCTATGGCATGGACCTCCTTCCCACTACTCTTACCACATAGCACTTAAGCTCTTTGTTCTATTATTCTGGATATATTTATTATATGATTTGTCTCCCTGTGTATACTTTTATATATATATATATATATATATATATATAGTGTACATTTATGTACTGTACAGCGATGTGACTCCTTAACAGCGCTTTACAAATAAAATTATACATACATAGAGATAGACCAGAAGTCACTAACCAGTAGTGATGAGTGAATCTATCCCGTTTCGCCAAAAAATTCACAAATTTTGCTGGAAATTGCGAAAAATTCACGAATTTCGCTGGAAATTGCGAAAATTTCACAAATTGCGCTGGAAACTGCGAAAAATTCACGAATTTCGCAGGAAATTGCGTAATTTTCGACGCACATCGTGTTATTTTCGGCACACGTCTCTTTTTTCAGACGTGCGTCTCGTATTTTTTTATGTAAATAAATTCCCCCATCACTACTAACCAGGAATGGGATAACTCTAAAGCTCCCCATAGACGCAACGATCTTTCCCTGCCGAACGACCGATCTTAAGGAAGTCCGACCAATCTGTAAATTATCGTGCAGTTAGTGGGATGCAAACGTTCATACATCTTATGATTTCTCATCCGACATCGGTCTGCAGATTGATCGGCCAGGTTAGAAAATCTTTATCGGTCCCCATGCAAACTACCTATGTTTGCAGGGCAAGCAGGCTGTGATCCTTCAGTTTTGCTGGCAATATCGCCTGAAATGGTCTTTTTAGTTGATGGACACATCAGACATTTAAACGATCGTTTTGAGACAATCGTGGTCTCACGATAACAATTGGACCTTTCAAAAATCTTTACGTCTATGGCCAGCTGTGGAAGTGGAAGATGAGCAGCTTATTCATATAAGGCATCAGAATACTGCTAAAGGCATGTGGGATGCATTGCAAAAACTGCATGAAAGATCCAATCTGAATAGCAAACTATTCCTGCTAAGGAAACTATACCAGATGAGACTAGACTCAGGAAAATGCTGCAGGTTGTGGCACAACTCCAGGCAATTGGAGAAGATATAAAAGACAGCCACGTATCAGCAATACTTCTGTGCAATTTACCTGAATCATACAGTGCACTGATAAATGCCCTGGAAACAAGGCCTGTGTAACGATCGGCACCCAAAACCAGAACAATTGCTAAGCACCCTGGTCTCGGCTCGGCTTCATCAGTAGTGTGACTGCCTTTGGCTTCGGGAGGAGCCCTCAGCTTACTCAGATGCCACCTGGACTTATCGAGAGGTGCAAAGCGAAAGGTTCTGGCTAGCAGAGGGGCACGACTGTTTAACAAAGTCTTTGGGCAGAAGATCGTAGTACAAGGCTTCATGCAAAAGGGTAGTCGGATCAAGCCGGGTCGAGGCAGGCGGAGTACTATCGAACAGGCACGGATCAAACCAGGAGGTCAATCAAAGGGGTTCAGGCAGAATCGCAGTCAGATATCAGGCAAGTGTCAAAACCAGGGAGTCAATCAAGGAGGGTAGCGGATATAGACAAGTCGTTAATCAGGCAAGGTCAGGAGTCCAGAAATCAGAATAGTCAAATACAGGCAGGGATCAAAAACAGCAAATCAGAATCAGAAGCACAAAAGGCACCAGGAACTCTAAAGAGGAACCTATCACGGGGAATAGTAAGAGGTTCCCTGGCTCTTTAAATATTTGAATTCTTGCGCCAAGGCACGCTGACGTCACGTCTATTTTAATATTCGACTATCGAATTACTTCCCCTTTAAATTTTTACTCGACTGCCTAGTTCGCCAGTTTCGACCTACCGAAGTGTCTTTGGCGAATTTCGATCGAATTATAAAAATGCGATCAAATGGTTAAAATCGTTCAAATTGATCGATTAGATCATTCGACCATTCGAATTGCGGTAAAATCTGAAAATTTGTCGAGATAATGTAGAAGTCAATGGTAGATGTCCCTGAAGATGTTTCTTGACCCACACTGGTTTTCCTTTGATAACTGAATAAATTTCCGGAGCATCAATTGTTGCACTGGCAAATTTGGACTCCCGTGTCCAAAAACAGACGCAGTTGTCAAAAACGAGACACCGGTGCCGTTTAGTGAATTTTTCACCGTTTCACGATTTTTGCTGGAAATTCTCAAATTTTTCATTGAAACGGGACAAGTTCGCCCATCACTAACCAATTGTGCAATTCGAATTTGTCACAACGTTGTCTAGCACTAGAAGAATTATAGAAGAATTATTATAAATGAGTTAAATGTGTGGATGAAAGCTAGGCCAACTTTGTTTCAATAAAAAAATTAGATTAATTCGAGTTTTAGTAAATACCCCCTAGATATAACCAAGCAATGACTCTACATATTAAAGAGACTCCACTGACCAATCAAAGGAGACAACCCTTAGGGGCACAGTTATTTAGCCTCAAATGTATCTGGTCAAGGTTTTAAAAGGATAAACTCAAATTTTTCATAGGAAATTTTTTTTTTAATTTTTATAAAAAATGTTATACCTCTCAGCTGCTAAAAATCCGAAAATACATCTCAAACCTGTTAAGGTCATGTAGAAGTCAATTCATATATCCCTGAAGTCTTGACTTCATGATCTGTGCTGGATAAATCCGAGTTAAACTGAAAAAGCTGAGTTTTTGAGCTCAATTTAGTCGAGTTTTCGCAGCGTCATTTGTACAATACAAATGTACACTATTTTGTAGCATCATTTTGTCTCTCAGATTTTTTGAGAAAAACATTGGATTAAATGAGTACAATTCAGATAAGGGACTTTGGTTGACTTTGTTTTCATAAAAAAGGTTTTATAACCCCCTTAGCGTTGCGTGTACAAGAAAGCACAAAATTGGGCACAGCTTTCCTATCACAGGTATATGTAAAAAGTGCTTGAGTTATAGGGGCTTATAAAAAAGCCTAAAAAAAAAACTCGAAGTCACTGTGACAATTCGATAAAGTAGAGTTTTCAGAGAGTCAAAAAAGTTGCACAATTCAAATCGACGCACGATTTTGTCTCAATGTTTTTTTGCACCGACTTTTTAGAGCTGATTTTTTGATAAATTCGTGGATGGAAGTTAGGTCGTCTTTATCCCCAACAACTTGCAACTGAAATCACTATGCTACTTTGTTTTAATATTTTATCATAGCAGTAATCTTCACAGCTGGATCCATTCTTGTACACCCCCTCTGTATTCATCCATTAACCTTATGCCTTGTTTCTTATATATAGGGGCGTGCTGGAACTGGTACTGAGTATATATTATGGCAAGCAATCTTAGCTTTATATGGAAACCATCTGCCCTAAGAGGGAACTGTGTCCTGAAAGCATGCTAAATAGATTTTTCAGTTAGCCATTAAATGTATCACCTTCAAACGCTTGTGTTATTTTTACATCTCACATGAAGAAACAAATCATTCTGTGAGGTCAAAAAAGCAAAGAGATGCTAAAGGATGTATAACTTTGCTGTCACATGGAAAAAATGGATAGCATTTACAGCTACAGTAGATTATTGTATCAAGAAGCTGCTTTTCATTCAGAATGTGGTCAGAACGAGTGGACCTTAGCATTTCTTCTTTATACAAAGGCACTGCTGCTTTGAAAATATTTTTATTTGAAAAATTGTTAAAAGCCACATGGCCATGGCCAGATCTAATGAATGCACCATAAATGATTAATTTCTTTAATGAAAAAGAAATCTATCTCCAATATACTTTAATTAAAAAATGTGTAGTGTTTTTCAAAGATACCTGACTGTATTCAATGAAATTCCTCCTTCATTTACTTGCTCTTACTGCTTCAGATAGGAAACTTCATATGGTCCCTAACTGCTGTGCAGAGAAACAGTCATACTTTCAAACGGCAGGGGGGAGTTTCCCCACGTTACTTCCCAGAACTCCAGCAGCTTTGTTTGTTTCCCTGTAGAGCAACCAGCGACCGTGTGGAGATTCTTGCTGTATCTGCTTCTATTATTTGACTTGTGCTGTTTTGATCATTTATGACAATCCCTAATATTAACCTTCCAACTGAAGTCAACATGACTTTGCTCACAAAACTCTTAGGGGCAGATTTACAAAATTTGTGTAAAGAATTCAAAGTTTGATCGAATTTGCATAAAATTTGAATTTGAATCTTTGAATATGCAAATTAGGCAAATTCGACCATCGAATATTTGAATTCGAATAATTCGAATATTCAAATAAAATTTCATTTGAATATTCGACTACTCGATGGTCGAAGTACTTCCCCTATTCGACCACCTAGTTCGCCAGATCCAAGCTGCCAAATTGGGAACCATTATATTTGTTAGTATAATATAAATTCGATGGATCGATAAAATGGATTAATCAATCTATCGAATTTTTTCTATTCGATCGTTCGATTGATCGAGTTGCGGTAAAATCCTTCAAATTCGATATTTGAATTCGAAGGATTTTACTTCACATGGTCGAATTTAGAATTTTTTTTATTTGAAATTTGACCAATAGTAAATCTGCCCTTTAATATTCAGTAACCACTATTATGTTTTGGTTAAGAGTGGCAGAATAGACATTTAAAAGCACCACACACAATACAATGAAGGTAAAATGCAAAACTGTTTAGATTGCAGCAAACTTCACTGTACAAAAGATTCAATCCAAGGCAACTTTAAGATGCAGGTGCAATTGCATGACATTAATACACACACACAGATATATGCATATATGTGTTATATTCCTGTAATATTTTTGTTCATTAAAACAATTTGCTCCAGCATTATATTACTCATTTCACCTAATATTCCTCCAAACATTAACTGGTAAAAAGATCATCTAGGTTTATTGGCTGTCATGTGGGGGCTTGTGTTTCATTTGTGATTCAGTTCTCCGCAATAATGTCGGTGTGCGGGCCCTCGACAGTGTAAGAGAAATGTGATAGTGCTGCTGAATTTAATAATTTAATCTTAACTAGAAAGTTAAAGAGAAAAAAAAGTTGGAATAATGATTTTTTTTCCCTTAAATAAGTTCAATGACACTTTCATCAAATGAATGTAAATAACTTCTCATTACAGGCCACTATATTATAGGCCACTATATGATATTCCCAGATACAGTGGGGGCGACAGTTGAGCCTCAGTCCAACACAGGAAAAAATCTTGATCTCCCTTGAGTTAGAGTAGTTACAGTGCTCTAGATTGTTGGCTGAGCTTCAGACAAGTTAAACAGATGTCTTCTATTCCCACATTATCAACAGCTCAAGTCTGAAAGAGCCAACTCAGTGAAGACAACTCCATTATATTGACTATGCAGTGCACTATCCAGATATTGTCCTACTATATCCTTTTACAGCACCAAAGAGATCTCACTGAAGACATAAAAATGACTTTCTGGGAAATCAATATGAAATATCTAAAAAAAAGATTCCTTACTAGACTTTCATTACATAAACTCTTAGTTAACTAGTAATAATAATAAGAAATGTGATGAACCCACAAGTTCTAACTAACCCCTTTTAGCAAAATGCCCAAAACATTTTAGTGGCAAACCTCAAAACATGGTTCTTGAGTTGGATTTGTGCATTCAGGTTTTGTGTCTAAGTTCTGATAACACAGGGGGATACATTCCAGATAATGGATCTATTATCTGCAAACAGTTTCTGGAATTCTCTTAATTGCAGAATTCCATTTTTTTGTATTCTGTTTTTGTAAAGCCTTCCTCATCTTGCTTGAGTTGATTGTTCCTTTTTAATGGGCCTGGTCCTTCTCTACGCTGGCCAATAGTCTAATGGAGCAATTTATTAACATTCAGATGTCTTTTTTCACAAATCGTAATTTTTCTCTCTAAAAATTTGTGGCTTTCAAAAATTTCTCTAAAATTCAAGATTTATTAAGTGTAAAAACTATAAAAAAAATGCAAACCTTCCCCGAATAAAAGCAGTCGAGGACCTTTAGAACTCAATGGAGCTGCACTGATCCTATTGGAATTTTATTTTATTTTAACCATGGATTTTATTTCTCTATTATCTAAAAAAAATAGAATTTTTGTATTCTTTTATGCACTTTCTTCCGTTTTTACTTTTTATATGGGCCTCATAAACTTAGGCAAGCCTCTACTCTCACTTGAATTTAGATTCAAGCTGTTTTCTTATCTTGCAGTTTTCCTTCAAAACCCAATGAAAAAAATGTAACCATAACCAGCTTTCATATATTCATTAATTACAAATTGCCAATGGTTTTAAAGTTACTAGCAACATAGCAACTGGCTTATACTACAGAATTTGAACAGTCAAAACTATTGCAATAAACAAAGGAATCTCAACTTGTTATAGTTACCTCACGCAACCCTACCACTCAAACTTACTCAAACACATAGAATCTTGGGCAGTAGCATTAAACTACAAACTAACTATTGCAAAGTGGCAGAAGGCCACAGAACATATTTCCAAATACTCTAAATGTTCCTCCCATTGGGAAACACTCCATAAGATTTTCCTACATTGGTACTACACCCCGGATAAATTATATAAATTTCATAAAGGAAATTCAGAAAATTGTTGGAGGCAATGTGGAGAAGTAGGCACGCTACTTCACATAATGTGGCAATGCCCACTGATCAAACCAGTTTGGGCACAGTTGTTTTCATATATCAAAGCACATAGGTTGGACAATTCACCCTTCCCCCCAACTAGCTTTACTCCATATCGATCTACATCTCATTCCACACATCCACAGACTATATGTTACCCACATACTGTGTGCTGCAAGGCATTCTATAGTTTCCAATTGGAAAGATTGTTCACCACCGAACATAGAACACATCCTATTTCAAGCTTCTCTCAATTTAGATATGGAAAAAAGATTGAGAGGCATAAATATCTGATTACTCTGGGGTTTCTACTTAGCTATTTACACAACATTTATGGGTTGGTTGTTAATTTTAATATAGCGTCCTGATTTTAGTCCATTCTCTACACGATTTTGTCCTTTCTCCAAATAGGAATGTGTCTCCATATTATGGGAGGATTTGGGATCCTTGTTACTCTAAGCTGCTGTTATCCTACTTCGTTACTCTGAGATCTTGTTTGAAGTTCTAAACATGTGTTAATATGGAACTGGCAAACCACCATTCTTTCTGTCACTGCTCAAAATGTAATGATACCATAATTACTTCTAAAACACTGTATTCATATCGAAGGTTTGCATTTTTTTTGTTTTTATGAAAATCTTCAATAAAACATGTTAAGTTTAAAAAAAAAAAAAAAAAAAAACTATTGCAATAAAAAAAAAATTTGATTTCAAAGTAATAATATTTACAAATAAAAGTAATTGTAAAGTGTTGGAAACTTGTTTAGAATTATGTTTTTTCAGTGAACATCACCTCCAAGATTGTTATGCCTATTGAGAACGGGCGGGTTTCTAGTGAGGCCAAATATGGTTGAGCAGCAGTCAAGGCAGAAAGTATCCAAATGAAATTACTAGGTTACACTGTTATAACTTTAAGTTAAAATAAATGAAAATATAGAAATGGAAAAATAGAAATGAATAAAAACTATTATATGTTCATTGTCTGCTATAGTTATTATGTGCTGTTTTATAGGCTTAATATGCATCTCTCATACACTCATCATCTGGTAGTAATCATATTAAATGTACTGTGCCTGTTGCCATTTGTATATATAGTATAACCGGATAGCAGAACAATCTGATCCTATTTTCCCCAGAAAATATCATGGTAATTTTGTTAATACAATTCTCTTTTAATAATAGACTGTTAGCAATTTTGACTTCAAAAACGATCAGGTATTGCCATGTCTATGATTTTCATCTAAAAAGGCATTAAATAGTTGGGAAATGAAGCACATTAACACCAGGATGGTTTATTTAGCGTGTGTAGAAACAAAGAATATAGCAGCATAATACAATGAATCAGAGAGAAAATCTCCTTTTATTGAAATACTCTGCATTAGCAACAGCTAGGGAACATTTAGGACATATATATATATATATATATATATATATTAAGTCGCCCCTAAATAAACCTAATACAATTGTTTTGATGCTGAATTGATTCATGCAAGTTAGTTACCACCAAGTTAGATATGGGTTCCTATACAGGGGTGATGTACATATGTTAATCGGCCCCACAGTAAAATTCAATTTGGGGTCCTAAAACATTGGTAAGTTGACTTTTTCTACCACAATATAATTGATGATTAATTAGGGCTTTATTGGGTATCCTACACTCATGGGCATCCCTACAACCACAGGTGCTTCCTCTGTAGTTATGCCCCTGTTCCTATACCTGTACTTATTATTGTATCCACCAGAGGAAACACTTCCTTCTGGGTAATCATTTTCCACCTGTAATGCAGGGTATCCCAAAACCAAAACTAACCCCAAGGTTCCAGTCTTGGCCCACTCTTCTGCCTTTAGCAGCCGCCTTTGGCTTCAGGGGGAGCCCTCCTTTATTCGAATGCCACAGGCCTTATTGTAGGAGAAACAAGGAGAGAGTTCTGAGAAAGCAGGGGAACCAATCGTGGTGTTGTAGAATGGGAAAAAAAGGAACATGGTCAAAAGCCAGGCCAAGTTGGTATCAGTCAATACGGTACAGATACAGGAGACATAGGAATTGTTAGGGTCACAGGCCAGGCCAAACACACCAGAATCAAAGTACAATATCAGAATCCAAAAGAGTAGTCAAAACGGGCAATAATCAGGACAGGCAGCAGACAGGACATTTCCCCATATATGGCTCTTTAAATATTTGAATTTCGCGCCGGCCAGTGATGACACATTCACCATTTTCCAGATAAAGCCTGAACCAGTTGAACCTGCAAACCCGGAAGAGATGTGCATTCAACACATTGAAGAGGACGAACATGGCAGGCTTCCCCATCGCACCCCCACTAGACAACCAGGGTGAGTTGTTACACCATCCTTGGGGAGCCCAATTTATCAATTTTTGACAAAGCATTTTTTAACTATGATTTTTTGGGGGAAAAAACATTAAATTCAAGTTACATTTATGTCTCTAGCATATTTAAGAAAGAACTCAAATGGGTCTCATGAGGTTTAGGGTTGAAAAACTTTATTCCTCTTCTAGATATTCTTGGAAATATGGGTGAATGACTTTGGAAGGTGTGTACAAAACATTCATTCTTACATGTAATTACACAACCAAGCACAGAACCTGTGATTATATTGAGAGACATTAAGAGAGTGTGGTCTGTGGAGGTATGTATGTATATATATATATATATATATCATTCTTATAAATTAAAGCAGAACCTGACCAAAGGTTGGACCTCTTAGTGGGCTTGAACTGAGGAAGTCTTCCTTGCCTTCCTTGCCTGGGCTAGTTAAAGGTTGGAAGAGACAAAGATAATGCAAGTGACATTTGGTAAGACTGAATACAATAAATAAGCGTGACTTGAAGTGTTTCTGCATGAAAATATATAAGGAGCCAGAAGGACAAAATTATTTTTCAAGACAAATAATATATCTCTTCAGCTTTATACAATAATGGGTACTTACAGTATATGGAATTAACTGATCAAATCACTGGAAAAAGCCTTGTTCTGTAAAACTCATTGACCAACCTCAAACAAGGATGTTTGTTGACCATTGTTTTGATATCAAGACTGGATCAGGCTCACAGATTTTTCTTTATTTGTTTTTAAGTAGCACAATATATATGTGAATGAAAGAATAATTGCATAAAATGCAAAATGTACAATCAAGATGGACACTGCTTCCCTGTGCAAGTAAACCCCCACATTTTTGTAATGGATTGTCCCTGTGAAATCTTCAGAGGTTTATGAGTCTGTCTGGTAAGTACGATGGCTGTCTCCGATCAGCTGTGTTTTTTCATTTGCATTTCTTGGCTGCATTGCAATTGGGGTATATCCATCTGAAATAAAAGCATAGGTAATAACTTAAAAAATGTTGAGACAGTAAATAGTATCCCTTATCATTAATGCAGCTGGACGGTGAGTTAGAGGAAACAAGAGGTGCTGGGAGCAAGAAAAGATATTCTTTCTCTTGCTGATGTATGGTGTGTTAAAGATTGAATGGTGCGACACTTATAGCTTCTCTTTCCCCTTCTCCTTCATGTATTTATGTAAGATATAAGAAGCTGTCAGCACATTCACCTATGTATAATTAATTCATTAACAATGATGTGTTAGGAGGTGCGGGCAACCAATCCTACTTTTTGTATCCTTATATACCAACAACATGCATAATAACACACTGGACATCAGATACAATCAGAAAGGCTTTAAAAATTAAAAAATAAACAACTTAATGTTAACCAGTGAAATGTAAAATAATTAACATAAGTGATCCAAGGTACCAAAGCAGTGATCCCTAACCAGTGGCTCACTAGCAACATGTTGCTCACCAACCCATTAAATGTTGATTCCAATTGTCTCAAAAGTAGGTGCTTATTTTTGAATTCCAGGCTTGGAGGCATGATTTACTTGCATACAGACCATGTGTAGTGCCAATGAGAGCCTCCTGTAGGCTTCCAATAAACATAGGCACTACCAAATAGCTAATCACAGCCCTTATTTGGCACCCTAGGAAAAATTTGTATGTTTATGTTGCTCTCTAAAGTTTTTACCCGTGACTAACATCCGAATGTAAACATAGGCCGGGGGGACTACAGGATATTTTGGGGCCAAGTTACTAACATTCGGATTTCTATTTTTCAATAAATCTTTTAATAATTTTTTTAAATTGTGTTTTTTAAGTTTCTCTAAAGATCCCAGCCTGGGATCTTGTTTCTTGGCACCCGACTCGGTCCTCAACCACTGTACTCAGCCTGGGGTCTTGGGTCTTGGCACCCTATCTGATCCTCAACTCACCCACTGTAGTCCCTGATCTAGTAGTTTACACACCATGGGGTTCTAACCCCATTATTTCTCCTCGGTGGAGCCACAGCTGCTCACTAGCTACCCTGAGCTGTCTTTCACTCCTAGAGTGACTATCACAGTAACTTCTACCACTGGTCCAAGGAGTAAGCAGATGGGGCTGACCCCTTTTATACTTTTAAACTATTCAACCTGGTGGCCAAATCCCTTGAATTGATCTGGACCCAGGAAAAGGGACATAGCTGCCTGAGGTACTACAGGACCCTTAGGTGTCTGCCTGAGTAAACTAACACAAATCCCAGGGTCCCTCCATGTCCAGGATTATTGGTTTTTGTCCAATATTCCAGAGTTTTTGCAGTAACAATTCAATAAAGTTAAGTAATCTTACTTTATGAATTGCTGTCCGATTATGTCACATAATTTTTTATCTCCGACTTATTCGAGACAAGTTATTGACAAATGAGTTCAGTTGGTGAAAGGGAGTTTGGTTGACTTTGTTTTAATTCTTTTAAATTAGGTTCATTCGAGTTTTAGTAAAAAAAAAACCCTAAAAATACAAATGTCATGGAATTTATTAAAACATTGGAATAACAAAAATACCTATGGAAAATAATGCCCTAAAATATAACAATACTTCTGAGAGTTCTAGTTTTTCGCACAATTACTAGCAAAACAAAATGTCAAAATTGATTTAAAGGAATTGTTCAGTATAAAAGTAAAAACTGGTAAACAGATAGGCTGTGCAAAATAAAACATGTTTTCAATATAGTTAGTTAGGAAAAAATTTAATGTATAAAGGCTGGAGTGACTGTAAGTCTAACCTAACAGAACAGAACATTACTTCTTCCTTTTCAGCTCTCTTTTGTTTACACTGACTGGTTACCCTGGTTACCAGGCAGTAACCAATCAACGATTTGAGGGAGGGCCACATGGGTCATAACTGTTGCTTTTGAATCTGAGCTGAATGCTGAGGATCAATTGCAAACTCACTGAACAGTTATGTCCCATGTGGCCCCCCCTCAAGTCGCTGACTTACTCAGATTTAGAGAGCTGAAAAGCAGGATGTTGTGTTGTATTCTGTTATGTGAGACATCCACTCACTCCAGCCTTTCTACATTACATTTTTGGCTAACTAACTATATTAGAAACATTTTTTATTTTGCACAGCCTATCTATTTACCCAGTTTTTATTTTTACCGTGAACTGTTCCTTTAAAACTGTATAATAGTGCAGCTCCCATAGACTTCTATAGGACCTTGACAACTTTAAACTGGCGACATTTTGGTCTTCATGCTTTTTACACTTAATAAATGTCAAATTTTTAGAGCTTTTTTAAATAAAATAAATAGGAAAGCCAGGAATTTTTAGAGATGTGTAAAAAAAAAATCAAAATGTTAGGAAAAGGGCCCCATAAAGTGGACCCGTCACCCCAAAAAAATATTCAAAATCCTATTTTATCACATTAGTCAATAAAAATGAACATTAATTACACTATATAAATTATTTTAATCTTGTTTTCTTCAGTCTGGGAATTTATAATTATAGCAAGCAGGCAGGAGCCATTTTGTGGACACTGTTATTAAGACAAGCCTTGTATCATCTCAGAATCTTGTTTGTGCACCAGAATGGGGGACCAGATGTCTATCCCCATGTCCTGGCTACACAATTAAATGGTTAAGAGAACTGGGGGAATGTGAGGAGAGCAGTGGCATCTAGGAAGGGCTGAATGGAAAGTGAAAGTAATTATCTGCCCGCCTCTATGCCTAAGGCATAGAGGAGTGGCAGACAATATTTGATTGACAGCTGAGATTTTTAAATGAGCTTGAAACAGCTATGAATGCTTTAATAAAAATTTGAAATTGGATTTCATGTTTAATTTGAAAAGGACTTTTATTATACAGATTTTTGTGTCTGGGTGACTATAATGTTCTTTCTATGATATCCTTCCTTGCAATAATGGCCTTTGACCATTACATTACCTCTTTTTGCTTTAGGTAAATCAGCATAAGGCAGAGTTTTCTAATTAGTTGTCTTGACATCCCTCATGGGGTGCCACAACAGTCAATGGGGTGCTCATGCCAATTATTTATAAGGGTGGAGATCTAAGAATGAATGGGATAGGAAGAGGTATGTGTGGTAAGTGTTTCAACAGTTTTCTTAAAAGCACCTTTAGTGATTATTTAACACATTAAAGTCACTAGGTGAAATCGGCAAACATTGTGACTTTCGGAGCATGTGTAGTGGAGCTGAATTGGCAAATGCCTGCTACTGCGCATGTGCCAGAAGACGCAGATGGATCCAGGAAGAAGACTACACGGGAGAAGATGGCGCCTTTGAACTCCATGTGTTGCTTCCATGATCATCAGTAAAATTTAAAATTCACAGTGTTAATTTCTGCAGGTGATTCAGTAGAGCTGCTAATTTTTTTACATAGCGTTCTTTATTGTACGGCTTCATTTCTCTCCAATTGGGGCTCATTTACCAACATGGGTGTTAATTATATGATTAAATGAAAAAATGGATAGTTTTAATAAATAAATACATCAATCACACCTATGTTTCCTAAGAAATGTATTTTTTGTGTCATCAGAAGGAAGCTTTTCATGATAACAAAAAAACTATTAAATCATGTCTTACTGCTATTCTGTAATCTGCTTTGGACGTTTATAGTCTTTTGGTGATGAAGGCATGGGCATGCACTATTAAAGGCTGATAAGCAAATAAATATGTAAATATTACAGATGATGCAGGACAAATATCTTCTTTCTGAGATTCATTTTGAAGTCCTTTGATTTGCTTTTCAAAAGTCTGCTTAGAATTCAGAACTGCCTATTACTTTATGCAGATACAATATGCCTAAGGGAATGCATATGCCACTATGCGTAATGGTTCTCTCTTTCTCAGTGTTAAAATAAAGGGTTGTGTTTACATACATTATACATGTATTTTATTCAGTAACCAGAAACTTATATCAGGAAACAAATTCATAGTCAAAAGTTTTGGTCCCACTAGATGGCTCTATTTTGTTGAATGTCAACTAGATTTCATCATAATGTGCTTTAACTAAGAAAAATACCACAGGAAATAAATAGGTGAAGGATGGAGGGTCAAACTCAATGTTCAATACATGTACCTTTATTAAGAGAGAAGGAAAGGTAAAATACAAATAAAGTTGCATAGATTGCCCACAAAATGGAGAGATACTTACAGGATTCCTTGCTCTATATATTTTCCCTTCTTTCTGCAATCCAAGATAGTTGTCAAAATTTTTGTAGAACATCTGTTCTAATAGGGCTTCCACATGCGCAGTAAAAATTTGCAAAGCCCTGCACATGCGTACAATACCCTTTTCTTCCCCCATGCGAGTGGTGATACTGCGGTCAAGTGGTACAAGGCAACGTCATTGTTGACCTCTAGTACTCCTCCCCTATTTGTTGCCAATGGGAACGATTGCTACCAGTTGCAATAGCAGTAGCACTGACTGATATATTATCATCTACAGCTACAGCTGCTGATTTTGGCCAAATGCTGAGAAGAAACTCAGTCCTGATCTTCAACCTTACTACAGGATTAGACACAAGCTGTTCTTAGTAGATGACTATGTTGTCCACGGAGCTCACCGTTTATTGGTACCAAAAACCTTGCGAGAAAAGCTCATACAACTTGCACATGAGAGTCATCAAGGAATTGTACGTATAGAACAAAGACTGCGAGAACTGTACTGGTGGCCAGCAATGGATGCTGATGTGGTAACTGCTATTCATTCTTGTGTTACTTGTCAGAATCATGACAAAACAGCTATCACACATATACCACCACTTCAACCAGTACCATTTCCTGATTCAGCATGGGAAAAACTTGCTATTGATATTGTGGGCCCTTTTGCAGACACTCCTATAGACTGTAGATTTGCTATAAATCTGATAGACTATTACAGTAAATGGCCAGAAATTGCATTTGTTTCTCATGTAACATCAGCTACAGTAATAACATTTCTGTCTACAGTCTTCAGCAGAGAAGGAAATCCAAAGGAGTTAATATCAGACAACAGACCACAGTTTGTCTCATATGAGTTTGAATCCTTTCTGAGAGAGAGGAATATTGTGCATAGGAAATCTTCAGTGTATTACCCACAAGCAAATGGATAAATCGAGCGATTCAACAGAAGTCTGAAAGAAGCACTACAGACAGCAAATCTTACTGGGAAATCTTGGAAAGTATTTACAACAGAGTTCCTACATAACTAGCAACATGCCATGCAACGACCCAATCATCTCCAGCTGAATTATTACATGGCAGACAGATGCGCACTAGGTTACATGTTGCAGATGTCAAACTTCCACCAAAGACTATTCCTACAAAATCATCTACTGCTGACATTGTCAAACATCACCAAGCCAAATGCAAGGCTTATACTGATAGAAACCTTGGTGCAAGAGAAGTGCACTTTCAGCCTGGATCTTTAGTCAGAATTAAGAAACCAGGAATACTAAAACAAGGACAATCTAAATTTACTACACCACTTGAAGTGAGACGCCAGCGAGGACCATACACATATGAACTGTCTGATGGACTCATATGGAATGCAAGTTGTCTTGCTCCTGCTAGATATGACTTTGGAGATGTTCCATTTGATGAAGGGCATTTCCCTACTCCTAATGCCAACCACAATAGGGCAGAAGAAAGTGAACCTATAAGGCATACTGAGAGAATCAGGAAACTACCTGCATGGACCAAGGACTATGTCATGTGAAGAATATATATATATTGCTTTAAGATACATACAGTTTAATTGTTACTGTTTATATATTTGTCCAAATGCTTTCCTACTATAGGGGGAATATGTGGTGTTTATACAAATGGCCTGCAGGTGGCATACATAAGACTTTCTGTACAGCTTCTGTACAGCTTGAAAGTGAAAGTAAGACTTACTGCTGTTATGTAATGGCTGCATGAACCTGCTAATAAAGCATTGTTATACCCTCCTCATCCTCGGCTACCAAACACAACACGCTCCTTGGCATAACTTGCGCTGAATAATGTCAGAATATTTCAAAGAGTTCGTGTTTTGACTCTTATAATTAACAGTGTAAAACTTACAGCAGCAAGGAGAGATGCAGCAAAGAGAGGCTGTTTGTAGCTTTACTTGTATAAGTGACACGAGAACTCATGGGGATACACAGGACATGACGCGCACTCTGCTAACATGGCGGCTGCAAAGTTTAGTAATGGCAGAAACTTAAACGGGAATGTGTGAATGAAGGAGAAGAAATTGGGCAGTGAAAGTAATACGGTTCAGGAGGGTAGCACCCAATAAACATTTAAATATAGGTTTAAAAAATTACCTTTCCTTCTCCTTTAAGGTAAAAAATCTTTGGAAGGCAAAATCTGGCATATGGATAGGATTGGGTGGGATTGACCACTGCTTTTTGGATGGTAAAAAGTAGCGATGAGCGTATTGATTGAGATCACAAAATCTTGCAAAAATGCATCAAACACATGTTTGTAACATAGTGGAAATTAGTTTCTCTAACAAGTTAGGGCAATGCATGAAGGGTGAAGCAAGGCTTGCCAGCCTTACCTGCATATTTGATTTAAAGGCCCCCGCAAAAGCTGCTCCCAGCCCTCGCAAACCTGTGTTCACCTGGCCCTCCTACACAGCTAAAAGTCCTTCCGAGCCATTTCAGTGACACTGGGCTGGGGGCGGTGCGATCCTTCCATTGGTTGTTACTAATGAAAACATGAATTCGGCCTATGGAAGGATTGCTTTGTGGGGGGCTTTAAGCGAAATGATTCCTTGTGCAGCATTTACTTTATACTGACACGTTTCTATGATTTTTATAGGAATAGTGGAACTTCCTTTCCACTATTTTACAACTAGTCCCATTTTACCAATTTCTTTAAAAAGGGCTCCAATCCAATTGGTTGATGTGTACAACATGGGAAGCATAATAATGATGTCAGCAATTTTCTGCAATGTATTCCAGAACAAAAAAAACCCACCATTCGCCACTGGCGAATAAATTCGCAAATCGCCAGCGAAATTTCGCTTGGCGAAAATTCGCCGGAAAAACAAGTCGCGCATCATTTTTTATGTGACCCCCCGAAAACGCCAAAGTTGACTCGATGCACGTCAAAAGCGTCCCGCGACTTGTTTCGCGAATTTTTCGCCAAATTTTTCGTCAAGGAAACTGCCTGGTAGTGATGGGCGAATCTCCCGAGATTCGCCCATCACTACCAGGCAGTTTTCTTGAATCTCCAAAATCACTGTATCCTCGAACCATTTAGTACATGTCAAATGAAGGGTCATTCTTCCACTTTATAGAGCACTTGTAAGGCCACATCTAGAATATGCCGTACAGTTTTGGTCTCCCTCACTCAAACAGGACATTATTGTAGTAGAGAGGGTACAGAGAAGGGCAACTAAGCTGGTATGGGAAATCTTAGCTATGAGGAAAGACTGGCCAAATTGGGGATGTTCATTTAATATCATATAAAGATACAAATTTAAAATGCACGAATGAGAAAAAGTGCTGATCGTGCCGAAATAAAACAATAGCGCTATTCCTAGCAAAAAAAATGGTTTTCGTGGTTTTTAAACTTAATAAATCTAACATTTTTGGCATTTTATAGAAATATAGAACAACCACAAATTTTTATAGATTCATGGAAAAAAAGAGACTGCAGGTGCATTCTGCAACTAACCCTTCCAACAGTCTGCTCAGTATTACCAGCTGTTTGCTGCTTATGAACTGAGAAATTTGATTCACCTCCAAAAAGGTTTAATGGGATCTCCTTCACACAGTCCCGTCATTGCGGTGGGTTTACAATGTTTATACAGGTATGGGACCTGTTATCCAGAATGCTTGGGACCTGGGGTTTTTCCGGATAATGGATCTTTCCATAAGGTCTTCATACCTTAAGTCTACTAGAAAAATCATGTGAACCTGAAATAAACCCAATAGGCTGGTTTTGCCTCCAATAAGGGTTAATTATATCTTAGTTGGGATTAAGTACATGCTACTGTTTTATTATCACAGAGAAAAAGGAAATCGTTTTTAAAAATTTGGATAAAATGGAGTCTATGAGAGACTGGCATTCCATAATTCGGAGCTTTCTGGATATCGTGTTTCCAGATAAGGGATCCCATACCTGTACTACATTTTATGATGTTCGATACATTCGAACCCACATTTTACATCACCTGAAAAGTAAAATGGGGGTTCTACTGTATGAAGCTACAGGCATGGAATATCATATGAGAAATGCTTCCCAGATCAGGGATCTTTCTGTAATTCTGATCGTCATACCTTACATCCACTAAATTTTTTTTTACCATTAATCGAGAATATAACCTGTAATAAATAAAAAAAACCTACCCCACCCCTGTGGAGACCCCCTCCCTCCTCCCCCCCAGCCTACCTCCCTTCCCCCCAGAAGTATTTCGGAAAAAAATTCAGAAATTTTCGTGACTTGTGGCGCATGTGCAGTGGTTCGGGTCCGGAAATCTCCTCCAACTGCACATGCGCCAAAAACACTGGTCTACTTCCGAAAAAGACTGAAGAAAGAAGATGGCTGCCTTGAACTCCTGTGGCCCAATCTGCAGGAAGGGTAAGTAAAAGATTAGGGGCATTTTCCAGGGGGGGGAGTAGTCTTGGGGGAGGAGGGGGGTCTACACAGGGGAGGGTTTTTTTTCCATTACAGGTTGTTGTTCCTTTAAAGGATGATTTTTGTTTTCTCTAAAAAAAAAATTTTTTTCACTATAAAACTCCAATTTGTAGAAAAAAAACTTTTTAGAGATTTACTGTATTATACTCAAAAGCAGCCAAAAGTAAAAAATACTCCAGCTAAAACCTGTTAAATTCATGTCAAAGTTAATGGCAGAGGTATCTTTAACCATTTGATGATTTTTTTTTTGCCTTCATGATTTTAAGATATTTTCGTACAACTTTTTAAGCCTATAAACTCGAAAAATTTGAGGTAAAACCTTGAGTTTTTAAATTTTTTCAATAAAATATTTTCGAGTGTGATTATTAGCAAATTAGCTAAATTCGTTGATGGTAGTTAGATTGAGTTTTTTCTGGTAAAATATGAGAATAAAACAAGTTTTAGTAAATAAATCCAGTTGTTCTGTTTCAACCCACTGTCCTTAGTGATAGTTCCCTTAGATCTGGGCCAGGACCTTTACAGGACACTACTCACTGCTAATAGCAGATCTCCACATACAGCTGAACTCTACCGGACTAACACAAATATGTAGATCTTGATGAAGTTCATTCCAAAACTGTTATATAATCTCCCATACATAGATCATTTCAGTAGGTCAAAGAATATTGATATCACCAGGGTTGATCTGATTGTAAAGTCTGCTGGTAAGTTCAGTGAAAATATGTTGCCATGAGAAGGGGGTGTTCGTGTTGACCACTTTAGAAGTCTGCTTTCGAGGCAACAGGTTTCTTTGGAAGGTGACTGGACTTGAGATGTTACTTTCAACAGACTGATGTGTTTTAGTTCCATATTCACTTTCACCCTCTTGAGAGGTTCTTCTCAAACCATATATAGCAATGGCAGGAGAGACATATACCCTCATGAGGTAGTCAGTCACTTCATCATTCTGGGCATTGCTATGATGCCATAGTAGTTATTGCTATTCTTATGGACAATTAAACTATGGAACATCTGTTTCATGTCTGACTTTACTGACACAAGTTCATGTCTGAAACGGATGAGTACTTCTATAAGACTGCTCTTCAAGTTGGACCCATTGAAGAGAATGTTGAACAATGACAGACCTTCACACTGAGCTCTAGGGTTAAATGCTACCTTACTCTGACCTGGTCTCTGAGGGTGGTAGATGCCAAAGGATGAGAGGAACCAACATGCTTCTCCTTCCTTTGATGGTGGTGCAGGTTCAGCATGGTTGTTAAACTCCTTTTGCCTGAAGTTTCCTATTTAAGGTGAGTGTCAATGACACAAACTTGAAGATGGCTTGTTGCTTGTTATTAGGCAAATGTTGCCTTGGCATGTGGAAAGGTAGAGGTGCCAATCAGCTGTTGGACTTATCCTGAAGGAATTCTTTGTCCATAGTTTTGAGGAATGCTTTATCCTCAGTTGTGAGCACTATTTTATTGTCATCGCTGGTAGATTTCAACACAGTGCTACTGAGAGTGTCTCCCCGAGACTGGTGAGAATTCACACTAATCTGTGGGATGTGCTGAAACTCTGAGTTACTTACAAGTCTTTCTTTCACATTCTACTGGTGTGAACATGGTTCCAAACAAGTGTTGCATCCATTTGGGAATACATGAGTTTTGTAAGAAGTAATGTTAGTGGGTTTCTTCTTCCCATCGCTATAGACATTTCCTACAATGACCCATCCTAGGTCAAGGCGTTGGGCATAAGGAGCACCATGAGGTCTGTTGCGATGCTAGAGTACCTTGTGTACTCTCAAGATATCTTTTCCAAGCAAAAGGAGAATGTCAGCATTCTTGTCAATGACTGGTATGTATTTAGCTATGCTCCTTAAAGGGGAATGAAACCCCCCAGGTGCTAACCAAAACCCCCCACCCCCCCGTAGGCCCCCCTTGGGCTATTGCCCCTAAGTCCCTACTTACCGCTTAATGCAGGTCCCCTCCAACGATGTTCTAAGGGGCCATCTTCTCTCTTCTAACTGATTCTTCTCTTCTTCTTATTCTCTTCTTCCAGGATCTGAAGGCGCTGGGCGCGCATGCGCAGTAGGACGCCGGTACTACTGCGCATGCGCCGAAAGTTCACAGAGTTCAATCGGCGAACTCCGTGAACTTTCGGCGCATGTGTGCCCATCGCTGTCAGATCCCGGAAGAAGCCGTTTGAAGAGAAGATGGCCCCTTCCAACATCGCTGGAAGGGACCTACATTAAGGGTTAAGTAGGGACTTAGGGGCAATAGTCTGAGGGGAGAGGTAGGTCGGGGGGAGGAGGGACGGGGGCCTTCAGGAGGGGGTGGGGGGTTTTGGTTAGCGCCGGGGGGGGTTTCATTCCCCTTTAAGTGAGTGTGATGAAGAGCAACTTTGGGTGTAGGCATTTCTTCTCAGTTGGATGGTATATGGTTGCATTCAACCAGTGCAGGCAAAGGTAACTTTGTCTTGCCATCTAGAGATGCTATCCTAAAGCCATAAGCTTTTCTTCCAGCCACTTCAGAAATACCTGCACAATTGCCAAGAGTATATGGTAGTGCGTCTCCATTCATGTTCGAGCAAGTGACCTATTGCTTTGGTCATCAAGAATGGCATAACTAGGCATATCTTGATACAGGACTTGTCATATACTCCTTCTCCACAGACTTCAGTACATGAAGTGGACACTGAAGTAGAAGCTGAGGTTTGATTGGAGCTCTCCCCGATTAATTTCCTTGGGAAGAAATGTTTGAAGGTAGCACTGGAGAGGACTGTGGATGAAGGGCCAACACATGTTTGTCACTGTTACACTCTAAATATTTAATAACAGCTGTGCAGTCATTGGCAAGATGCTCCACAGAGGGACAGCACTTGAAGCAAATGCCAAATTTCTTTAAGAGGTCCTTGTGCTCCTGCAGTGGTTTTACGCTGAAGCCAATACACTTTTTGAGTGGATGAGGAATCCTGTGGATAGGGCATTGTCGGTTTGGGTTTTCAATTCTCTCACTCTGATCACCTTTGCTGGGAGAAGTAATTGCAGGAACAACATCTGTTTTCTTAACAGACAGTGATCCCTGTAATTGGCATGTGTATGATTTGGAGAAAGGGGACTAAGAACTCTTGCCTCACTAAATATAAAGCTTGCATCAGTCTTCATCCTTGCAATCCTTTTGATGAAGTCACAGAAGAATGAAAATGGTGGGAAGGAAACTTGTTTTTTTACCTTATATTTTGAACCTTGTGTTATCCACTTTTCTTGAATGCCATATTGCAGCTTTGCTACTATTGGGTTAATTCCATGAGCGGTGTCCATATAGCTGAGACCTGGCAAGCGAAGATCAGTTTTTGCCAGTTGAAGTTGAAGCAAGAGGTCACTCAGCTCTTGAAACTTTTGATTGTCATTTCCGGTAATTTGTGGAAAACGTTGCAGTTTTTTAAATAAAGCACTTTCAATGGCTTCTGGCCTGTGTTCCAGGCGTTCCCATGCAGCTTCTAGACCTGCAGCTACATTGCCAGTGTAAGCGGATTTCAGAGTCCTAAGGCGTTCTGAAGACTGTGGGCCAAGCCACTGAATCAGTAGGTCTAATTCTTGTCCGCTTGTAATACCAAGATTTGCTATGGCAGCCTCAAATTGACTCTTCCAGCCTCTGTAGGTTTCTGGTCGGGCATAAAACTTTGAAAGACTGGTGCTGGTGAGTTCACAGTAGAACCATAAACTTGGCAATGTCTGTAATTCCATTTCCCTCTGGCTTTGGGCAAGGAGCTGCTGTCTGAGGAAAGCCAGCCCTGACTGGCATATTAGTGTTGAATGACTCAGGGAAGTAAGGTGTGTTGGTTTACATAGGAATAGTTTTATAGTCCATTATCCTAGAGAGGTATGTATCTGCAGCAGTGCTGTTGATAAAAGGTAGATGACTGCCCATGTGATTGGCACCTCCAGTTTGTTGGCGCACAGTTATTGAAGCAGAAGGAGGAGAACACTCACTGTGTTGATTAGAGCTGTGGAGTATCTTGGCCATGCCTTGAAATGACTGTTTTGAGGAATTGCTTATGTGCTCTGATATATCATAAGCAACTGAGTGCCAGCTATTTTGGCTCAAAACATAGTCCTTGGTGCACTTGATGAAGTCTTCTGTGTCCATCAGACTGACACTATCTCTTTCAATCTCTTTAGCAGCCTGTTCTAAAACTTTCAGTCTAGCCAAATGCTGGTGCCTGGTCACGTTCTTTTTGCAAGATCTCAGTTTGGCTTCCATTACTGCTTTTTCACGAACAGTTTCTGCTTCCATTTCTGCTTTTTGACAAGCAAGTTTTACTTCCAATTCTTTACAGGACACTGCTCTCTGTTAATAGCAGATTATATTTTTGCAGATGATACTAAATTGTGCAGATCTATAGGTTCCTTGCAGGATGCTGCCACTTTGCAGAGTGATTTGTCTAAGTTGGGAAACTGGGCAGCAAACTGGAAAATGAGGTTCAATGTTGATAAATGCAAGGTTATGCACTTTGGCAAAAATAATATAAATGCAAGTTATAAACTAAATGGCAGTGTGTTGGGAGTTTCCTTAAGTGAGAAGGATCTTGGGGTTTTTATAGATAACAAGTTGTCTAATTCTGGGCAGTGTCATTCTGTAGCTACTAAAGCAAATAAAGTTCTGTCCTGCATAAAAACATAATTATACCTCTTTATAGATCCCTAGTAAGACCTCATCTGGAGTATGCAGTGCAGTTTTGGACTCCAGTCCTTGGGAGGGATGTAAATGAGCTGGAGAGAGTGCAGAGGCGTGCAACTAAACTGGTTAGAGGAATGGAAGACTTAAATTATGAGGGGAGACTGTCAAGGTTGGGGTTGTTTTCTCTGGGAAAAAGGCTCTTGCGAGGGGACATGATTACACTTTACAAATATATTCAAGGACATTATAGACAAATATCAGGGGACCTTTTTACCCATAAGGAGGATCACCGCACCAGAGGCCACCCCTTCAGACTAGAAGAAAAGGACTTTCATTTGAAGCAGCGTAGGTTCTTCTTCACAGTGAGGTTGTGAAATGCACTGCCGGGTGATGTTGTGATGGCTCATTCTGTTGATGCTTTTAAAAGGGGCTTGGATGATTTTTTGGACAGACATAATATCAAAGGCTATTTTGATACTAAACTCTACAGTTAGTAAAGCTATGGGCATATATGGTTTGTGTGAAAGAGTGGAGGGGTTGAACTTGATGGACTTCTTTCAACCCAATTTAACTATGATCTCCACATACAGCTGAACTCAACCGGACTGACACAAGCAGATCTTGATGAAGTGTATTCCAAAATTGTTATTAAATCTCCCATACATAGATAATTTCATTTGGTCAAAGAATATTGATATCACCAGGGTTGGTTAGGCCATTGGAGAGCACCTAATATGGCTGCTAAGTGTAACTTGGAACAGTTGAAGATGGGAGGGGGGTTAAGGGGCACAGCATCTTCCTGGACTACAGGGGGAGGTGAAGAATGAATATGGGAAGATGCAGAAAACAGTGAAAACAATATGTAAATACAAGTTATGTGTAACATAACACCAATAGTATTGTTTTGCCAACAATATCGATCCATGCAGCTTAGCTACCATAAAGTACAAGGTACTGTTTTACTGTATTATTACACAAACAACATCATTTTTAAAAATTGCAATTATTTGCTTAAAATTATCTGAAGCTGTCCAGATAAAGGGTTTCCAGATAAGGGATCCCATTATACATGTACTGTATAGGGTATAACTATTAAGGTTGTGGAAAGCCTGTGACTCGATGACCTGACTACTTGTCTGGATTATTCTTTACTTATTTTTAGGTTCTGACGGAAGAGCAATTTTTGAAACGGAAAAAAAAATATTTTATTACTAATTGTATTTCAAAAACATAAGTGGTACCAGCTACAAGTAATAAGCAACCACTGCATTAGATCAATAACATATACTGTACAGACACTTTTTATTTAAATGTTCTATCGTATGCATAGCCTTATAGGACTGCATCTGAAAAACTTTGAGTTTTCCCCTTAAAACCCTCAACTAGTTTAATAAATGGACCCCCTTAGAGTCCATGAACAACTTTATTTAACTGCTGTTTTAGGAAGAGGAGAGAGTAAAAATAATGTTTTATATGTTGCCATAATTATTCAAATCCCTTCTAAGAGTTAGACGGTACCAGAGTATCCCAGTATTGTGTAGCATAAATAAAGGTTGGGCATTACTACCTAGTATTGACCAAAAATAACTGACCCCACCAATATGGTGAGTTTGTTCTGCAAAGATTCACAACTTAAGAACCATACAGCAAAGAGCAAAACTGTGAATTAAGCACCAAATTCATTGTGAAAGATTTGGCCGAATACCTAATACCGAACCAAAGCTAAACACAAGTTTTCATGTGTAAATTAGGGAAATAGGTAGGAAAAAGAACTGCACAGTCAAAGCAATCTTCCTTATTTGTGTGATGTTTAATTTATTACATAGGAACATTTCCTGTACAAGGTTTTTTTGTATAGAATAAAGCAATGTAACTATTGGGCATAGTCGTGGAAATGCGATGGAAGTGATTATTTTGTGTGGGGGGGGGGGCAAAGGTTGTAGAGGCTGATAAACTGGGAGATAAAGATACAAAGACAGATTTGTATTAGGGTGGCAGAATGATATAATGAAGGTTGATGTATAAGAAAACAAGATGGAGAGTGACTGGGAGCATCTTCACTTCTAAAGGCCTGTGGTCACATTGGGCTGTTACAGAAGCCAACAACATTTGGGTGGGTGAGTTAACAATTCCCTGAACACAAGTGCAACTAAGGGTTGCAAAATCAAACCTTGAGTCCAGGACTTGGCTGTGCTCTGTAGTTCACAATGCAGTGCTGGTGGTGCAAGGCAGCCCTGTTATCACCATCTGCCATAGGGTCTGCAGTAAGAACAGGGAATCTTTGCACTATATACCTCTGGGTAGGGGTTGGAAAAGGAATACCTATGTGTCTCCCCCAGCATACTCATCATGAATACAGTGCTGCCAAACACAAACAACACTGTATTCATCAAGTAGAGGCTGTGCAAGGAGTATGTGGGAGCACATGATGGGGACAAGGTGCAAAGTGTGTAAAACATTGAGTGGCTTGTGCCTGTCCTTTGCAATGTGCACCCTCCCCCAACTTTTGTAGCATTTCTAGCCTAGTTCTTAGGCTAATGCTAACCATTTGCAGGAAAAAGAAAAGAAAAAAGGGGGACCCGTAGTGTTGCACCATCCCATCTAAA
>CM044441.1:121717040-121750807 GCA_024363595.1 Xenopus borealis | reverse complement strand
CATCTTGATAGTTTTGTCTCACCAACGGAAGGTGCTTCTCCCCCCCTGTTCTTTTATTGTCTAATGCTAACCATGGCTGATTCTCTGTGTGTAGGCACCCGGGCTGACGCAATGGCTGCGGTGCAGACACAGGGAAAGACTGATGCCAGTGTAGGGGCTGATTCTTGGCCCAAGTTTATCTGTAGGCTCAGAATCAGCCACGTGTGCCTTTAGCAGGTTCTTCTTTAAGCCAATGCTACATTTAGAGCATGAGGAATGTGAATACATCTGTTTTCAGAAGGCTTTATCTGCATTGGATGATCTAAAAAACATCACCAGGTTTTATTGATTCCAGGGTCAGTACTGCAGCCTCCCATTTCACCAGACTGTAATTCAATTGCTCCTCCGTGGGATGAGATAGAAGGAGATATCCACAGTAAGAAAACATTCAGCTACTTTCCAACAACTGTCTGATATATTGTAGTTGATATAGACCAGCATACCTGCTGCAGATTTTTCAGTTCGCTGAGCTTAGGGACGGACTCACAATATATTGTAGATATAAAAGTCACAACACTTTTATTATTATTAATTACATGTATTTCTATAGCGCCAACATATTGCTTAGCGCTAGACAGATTACTAGTTATTAATTCAGATTCATATTACATAAGCCTCTATAAAAGATGAAACTAGTTTTCTGCTTGTTGATTTTCACTGACCCCTTATACTTAAACTGTCTGATAAAATTCTTAGTATGCAAAAGGCACGCCAAGATGGGAGGTTCCTGCAGACCATTTTGAAGGGCTGGGTTATTACTGTTCTAGGGATGTTACCCTTTTTGCTTGTACTTAGGTTCAGTATGTAAAATACAGCATTTCTAACCATATTATTCTTTATGCTTTAGTCCGCCTTAAAAGGGCAAGAGTTATTCACTGGGGGTGACAAATGGTTAACTCTCAGCCAATATATTCATTAACTTTAGACCCTTGGGTGAAAACTGCAGTGTATACAAATAAAGGCCATGAGCACCGGCAAGCTATGCCCAGTCCTGACTCATGGAGGCCTATTTATCAATAGTCTAATTTTTGTGGTTAATAAAAAAAGTACAAACTGGAAAAGTTGCAGAAAAGTAGCAAAAATCACACAATAACTACGATTATCTCACAAAAGTCAGTATCAAAAGCACCTAAAAACCTCTAAAAGTGCAGAATGATCTTCAAGTTGTAAAAGGGGCATCTGCCTTTGGCGTCTATTTGTTTTCAACAAGTTTTAGCTAGAGTATTTTCATATTCAAATTTGTCTCCATTTTGTCTCATAATAAATCCCCCAACAAACAACTCCCCATCCAAAAAAGTTGCAGCTTAATAAATCGGCCCCCTTAGTCTTTAAAACTGGTTGTATAACGAATGTAGTAAATGTTACAATAGTAGGTTAGATGCATATTAAGCAAAACAACTAAGCAATAAGTTTAATAAGCATCTATTTTTTTTTTAATTATTAGGCTGGTGCAAATGGTGTGGATACTGGCTCATTGGTGTATGAGTTGTTAAAAATCATGTTAGTATGTGATTTACTATAGGCACAACACACACAAAGGAAATTCTGGAAGTAGCATCTACACATGGTCTGGTTAATTCCAAGGCTCCTTTGCCTATTAGTGCTTGTTACAAATCACAAGTAAATTTAAAGGTGCAAGCGCTTTTGTGAATTGCTTTTAAATGTCTGCCCTTGTTGTCCAGGCAATGTTCCACTTTGCCCTTGTGCTCGTATGAGCCCTGTAGTATTCTGTATTTACTGCCTTACTGTTGGAATCATTCTAGCAATGCTTTTCACATCATGTTACTCCTTTAATGCCATTCACCTAGGCTTCTCCTTTTAACTTGTTGGGCTTCTTGCACACATTTAGACTGCTACTTATCTATAATTAATTTACAGACACACATCCTACCAAACTTAAGCTAAGCCAGAGATACCCTGGTCCCTGTGAAAACTATCTACAACAATTTTGCTCTCTGTCCGGTTTCTCTCTATGATAGTGTCATGTCATAAAAGGCACCCTAAATGCAGAACCTCAGCTAAGCTCCCTGGTCTCGACCCTCACTTCTGCCTATAACAGTCACCTTTCACACCTCGGGAGGAGCCCTCGGCTAATTGGATGCTGCCAGGTATTATTAAGAGAGGAGCACAGCTAAAGGTTCTGGATGAGCAAAGGGGCACGATCATCTCATCAAGGATACTGGATGGAAGAACTCTGCTAGAAAAGCTGGTAGAACAACACAGCATAGAACAAGCAGGCCAGACCAGCACAAGCAGAGTAGAATTAGTCAGACAGGCTAGAATCAGGATTGGAGAGTGTAGAATAGTCAGTGGACAGCCAAAGGTCAGATTGGAGAGTTCAGAGTATACAGGCAGGCTAGGGTCAGGTTTGGAGAGATCAGAATAGTCAAGCAGGCAGGCAAGGGTCAAGTATCAGAAGATCAATCAGGATTCAAACAGAATAAGCAACCAGGAACACTAAATAGTACCTAACAACGGGCAGTGGTCTGTAAACTGAATTCCCTTTTAATAGTGTTTGAATCACCCAGAAGCGCACACCATAGAGGAAACCAGAGCTGGAAGGAATCAGATGCATGTGGTGAGGGTCCCCACCGACGGCATGGTGGGCGCCACTGCATGCTAAAGGGTAAGCCACTAGACCACCAGGGAGACCATTCGTCACAGATAGTTACAGATCTATTATTTGGAATGCTTGGGACCTGGGGTTTTCCAGATAAGGAATCTCTACACCTTTTAGACTACTAAAGAAGTTTTAAACATTGAATAACGTTTGGCCACCAATATGGATTCATGCAGCTTAAATCTTTTTTTACTGAGAAAAAGGAAAATCGTTTAAAAATTAAATTATGTACTTGAAATGGACTTTATTGGAGATGGCCTTCCTGTAATTCAGAGCTTTCTGGTTACTAGGTTTCTGGATAAGAGATTCCACACTAATGGATCAAACTCCCTGTACTGTATTATTATTGGTCCTTGTATGTTTCCCACTACAGAGAGCTCTGGCAATCACACAATAAATAAAAACAAACTTGCCTTATTTTCCTGTTTTTTTGTTTCAACCTAGAACAGTGCATGTTGGTACATCCACACAGAATGTGATCTGCCTGACTATCCCCTTGCAGCCAAATTATTCATGTATCCAACCAAAGGTCAACTCATCAGCGGCCTGCTTGAGGTAGATAGCTGTATTATGACAGTCCAAATTTCAGCTCCCAGGTTGCTACTTGCCTGGATCATGCAGTAATATAAGAAACAGTAAGGTGCAACTGAATGCTATTGACCTTTCTACCTTCTCCTTTGTCTCAGAAACCATGTTATTTAAGATAACATCTTCCCCGATTTTCTGTTTCTGCAGATTTAGCTGTTGAACAGTAGGTATGTGAAAAAACTT
Source organism: Xenopus borealis (assembly GCA_024363595.1). Taxonomy (NCBI): domain Eukaryota; kingdom Metazoa; phylum Chordata; class Amphibia; order Anura; family Pipidae; genus Xenopus; species Xenopus borealis. Next base: position 121,747,377 of record CM044441.1, on the reverse strand, counting down.
CTAGTTTTCAAGTTACACTGTAATTCTGATTTTCAGCCAGATTCATTAAAATGTGATTTATCTTTATACAAAATGGATATAATTATTATTGAAAGAAAACCTTTAGAATGCTTAAATAAGAACCAGACATATGTTTTCTCTTTCCAAGCTTAAGATTTATGCAGTGAGTGTAGCTTTATGCTTATTTTGTAACTATTATGTACAACTTTCATTTAATTGCCCATCACAGAGCTAATTGATTTCTACATTATGCACGTTAGATGACTGATTTCATCAAATTTTAATTTCTCTCCAGGAGACTTATTCTGACCTTTCTAGAAACAATCCTGCCAATCCTCTAGCAGGGCATTCTTTTCCGTGACATGTATACAGTAGATGACTTAATTACTCTAACCACATTTCATGCAGTTAAAGCTTTAAGGAATGGAGCTGCTACAAGAAGAAATATGCTCCCCATCTCAGTGATAACATAATCAGTGATAATCAGTCTGTCATTAACCAGTGCAAAGGAAATCTATTTTTCAATTTCATGATATGATTTTTTTTAGATACTTAGATTTCATTTTACAGGGTCATATTGGCCTGCCAGGAAACCAGGGAATTGCCAGCTGGGCCCTTCTGAAGGATAACTCCCTTAACTTCTTTATTATTTGCATCAGAGAGCCATACAACTTATATATTACTTCTAATAGCTGTGACTGGGGGCCACAGACATCAGTTGTTTGGTGGACCCTAGTTGTCCAGTTTGACACCATCATTTTATTTGGATAAGGTATATTACAAGGGTTTCAAAGTGAAGTAATAATGCACAGCCAAATAATTCCACAGCTGGAGTTCTGCAAGCATAAACATTAAGGAAACATAGGGGCATGTTTAATACAGCGTGAACTGTGTTTATTTGACAAATTTTCGCTAACAATTTGCAGCAACATTAAATGTTTACTAAAAGGTGGGCAACACAGTGCTCTAGAGAATTACCTTGTCACTGGAGATTTTAACTTTTGCTGCGTTTCGCCAGGTGAATTTTCGCTCAGGCAAATGATCAAAGTGTTTCAATTCATTACCCTTTTCATCAAAATCTATTTTGCCAGGTTCTGACCTGCAGTGAAGCTACATCCTCGACATTATTATGTCATCATATCCTGTACAGTATTCCAAAAAAGTCATAAGCAAAAGTCAAAATGCTGGTGGTTTTTCATATTTGAAGTGGCATTATGTTCCAAGGTGTAACCATGCAGACCTCGCAATGCGGCTTTAGGCCCTTGTCTTTCCTTTTCACACTTACCTCCCATGCTACCCAGGTGGTCAAAAATAATATCCGAGGGGGCAAAAAAAAATATTATGGCACCCATTAGAGCTTTATGAAGAATACAATAGGAATATATAAGAAACTGGTAGTGATAGTGGTAGGATAGGGGAGAAGTAAGACTCACATCTTAAATGGCAAGTCACCTTCATTAGCAAAACTGTAACAACATATAAGAATTAAAATGTGTTCAAACTTTCATAACCTGCCAAATTATTTAAAATGGACATGGTAAATAGGTGTGGCCACAAAAATGGTTGTGGTCTAGAAAATTTTGCCACAGTGCAGCAAATAGTAGAAGTGTTTTTCCAACATTCCAATTCAAAGAATTGACTATAATAATCCACCACAAAAATATAATTTGCATTGTCTAATACAAATAGATCTGAAGCCACCTATTGCCATGATCTTGATGGTACATCATGTGGAATCATTGGTTACAACGATGTTGTAAACAAAGTGGACACGTGAGTACAATATTCTCTATGTGTGCATTCATACCTGCATTCATACCTGGCCAGTAGAATATATTCCATGCTCAGTTTTTTTTTTTAATTTTTTCAGCTCCCATGTGTCTTTGATGTATTTGTTTAATCAATTCTGTTCTCATAGATGTTGGTACTACGAGCCTGTCAACTTTGCATATGATGTTGTCTATAAGAACCAGTTCTTTGCGGAAATTCCAAAATTCTGCTGCTGCTGGAGGACAGGCATGTTTTGACCTTGGCCATCCATTTAAAATGACTTTCCTCACTGTTGCTAGTTGAGGGTTCTCCGCAGTTACACTTTTGAACTGTTTCATTTTCTGGTTTGAAATGGGAAGGCTTGACAAAACTAAATGTACTTGTGTTCCAAAAACGTCTTCTGTAGTACTTTTTTCTTGAAGTGGCAATCTGCTTAGGGTATCTGCAACAGGAGTCGTTTTTCCTGGTTTGCATATCACCTGAATGTTATATTTTTGCAGCTGCAACATCATCCTTTGTAGCCTGGCTGGGGCAGATTCAAGGCTCTTTTTTCATGATTATTTCCAAAGGCTTGTGATCTGATTCCACAGTCACTTCCCGACCATAGATATACTGATGAAAACGTTCACATCCGAATACAATTGCATACATCTCCTTTTCTATTTGGGCACAATTCACTTCTGTGTCTGTGAGTGACTTGGATGCATAGACAACAGGTTTCCCTTCATGCAGCAGTACTGCTCCAAGGCCATGTTTGGATGCATCCACTTGAATATGTTAATGTTCCAACATCGGAAATGACCTGTTTCATTTTGTTGAATGCTTCATTCTGCTGAGATCCCCATTGAATCAGAGTGTTTCTTCAAAAGTTTTCTTAGGGGTGACAGAACATCAGCAAGATGTGGAATGAATTTTGCCAGGTAATTAGTCAGTCCTAAAACCATTTCAAGCTCTGATGGTCTCATATTAGTTATTGCTGCAATTTTGTTTGGATCAGGTTTTAGGCCTTCCACTGACAGGATATGGATATTTTACTTCCTCTTTTCTCAGAATACATTTGTCCACATTGAATTTTCCCTGGATCTCTGAAGCATGGCTTTTAAGTTGGAATCATGTTCTTCCAGAGTTTTGCCAGAGTTTTGCTGAAAAAACGAGTTTTTGACACGACGAAAACGACGCTGCGCGACAAAGTTGACGTGATGCGACTCGTTTCGCTAATTTTTTCGCCAATTCGCAAATTGCGCTGGAAATTCGCGAATTTTTTCGGCGAAGCAAAACGGGGTAGATTCACCCAAAATAAAATCAGGGAAATGTATTATGCATAATATATAGGGATCACAAAACAACAATGTAAAATGAGGGAAAACTTAAAATAAGGAGATGCAAAATTGAGGTTTCACTGTATACCCCCCCATATAAGAATATGTTTCAGAAAACAACTTTTATGGAAAGGCCTGCTTCATCTAAATAAACCATTTTCATAAAAATATACTTTAGTTTCTTAGCAGTATGTGCCTTTGAGTAATCCTAAATAGAAAATTGCCATTTTAAATACTACAGGCCACCCCCTTGGACAATACAATTCATGGTGCAACCAAGCAAACCAAGGGGACACATACATGTTAGGTCAGATCAGCCAATTATTGGTCATAGTTCTGTACTTTACTCCCAGACTACTTCCTGTTACAGTTAGAGGCAGATTTACTAAATTCGTGTGAAGGATTCGAATGGAATAAATTTGAATTTCGAATAGCCCAAAATTCAATTCGAATTGGCCAAATTCGAAAATTTAATTCGATAGTCGAAGTTCTGGCCCTTTAAAAAAATTTCGATATAACAATTCAGCAGATTTAACCTACCGAATTGCTATATAACCCTATGGGAAGCTCCCAAAGTTTTTTTGATCGAATAAAAAAAATTTGATCAAACGGTTAAAGTTGTTCAAATCAAGTTTTTCTTATTCGATCGTTCGATAAATTGAATTGCGTTAAAACTCCTCAAATTAGAAATTCGAATTCGAGGGGTTTTAATTCAATACAAATTCGATGGTCGAATCCGAGGGTTAATTAACCCTCGAATTCGACCCTTAGTAAATCTGCCCATTAGAGTTGAAATATTTCTAGTCAGGTGATCTCTGAGCCATCACACAGACCATCACGAAATGGTGGTTAAAGGCAAGAGATAAAATGAAATATTTACTGATATCTATATTTCAGTTTTGTATAGGTTTTGTATAGGTTTCCTTTATGGATTTTGGTTGCCTGTGTTAAGTACTATATGGATGGATGGGGAAGTTTAGTGGTTAAATGACTGAATTACTTCATGGGCCTGAAACATGTAGAATGCTGTGTGTGATTAGTACAATATGAAAAAACTAAAAACAGGACTCACTTGCCTTTCAGTTTTAACACAATTTCCTTGAGTGTTTGTTTTTGATAATAAGTAGCATTTTTCACCTTTACCTGATTCCATGTCTGTCTTTATCTGTTCCTCAAGGACCTCTGGTGAAACATAGTTTTCATAAGCCTCCCCTTCAGGTGGACTGGGTTTACACTTTCCAAAGCAGCAATTACAGCAGCAACATAGGCAGCAGCAAAAATAGCAGCCAGTCAAGACCGCACAGATTGCGAACAGACCCTGGACAGAACACACAGTGCATCAGCGCTTCTGAAAATGGTTTTCATGTTTTGAATTTAACATAAAATGATCTTCACCTAGTTTATCGCTTTCCATAAAATATAAACTTCTGTAACTGCCAAAAGGGGGTTTCCTACTATATGTGTAACTGCAAAAAAAAAAAAGATTCAAATCTTCTAGATGGCCTATTTATCATGTAAAACAATATTCGCCAGAAAAAACGGTGTAAAAAGCTGTGTAAAATAAATGGCAAATTTATCAAGGTGTGTGTTATTTTACATCATGAGAATTCCAGATTTGCAGCCTTATTTTATTCTGCATCAGACCTTCGTAAGGTTTGGTGTAAGTTACTCAAAGTAAAAGCATGTAAACAGAATTACTCACATTTTCTACACTGCAGTGTCTGGCGATAGTGTGGTGACTTATTCCACTGTTTTGTTACACCATATAATAAATAAGCCCCTAAGTGTTCATATTAATACATCAACATTAACATAATTGATATTCTTCACTGCATGATGGGTAGTCACATGTCGAACCAAAAATAACAGGAACATGTAGAGTAAGTGGTATTTTTTATCAAGTAGTATTGACTTAGAAGATTATAAAATTCAAGCCTTTGAAACTGCTTAAGTCTGTTCTTCAGGCATGATATAAAAGGAGAAATGTAAAATCTATTAATGAGCCTATAAAAGGTATCACCTACTCTGCATCCCTCTACGTACTTTTCATGAAAGTGATAATTGACTGGGAGGGATTTATTACTGGCAGATTTTTGTAAGCAGGTTGTTGATGTATCTTGACCAAAAAGAAAAATAATCATAATAATATATTAAAAGTACAAAATGTAGATCTGTTAATTAAAAGAACGGAATGTGCAATAAAACATTTCCTAAAATGATTGTCTTAAAATAATGTTAAAATAATGTTTTTGGTAAGATACTACTACTTCAACAAATTGAAGACTTGTCACAGGTAAGGTCCACTTCAAGCTCTATGTTCCTTTCAACAGCACCTAACTAACTAACAGTACAGGTATTATGACACTTTCATTGATGAATGGCTGATTAAACAGCCTGGTTTTTACTAAACAGTACAGAACACGGTGGTTTAGAACAACTGTTACTTACCTTTGCCCACCAGCTTGACAACATGAAGTATGCATTAACATTTTCTTCTCCAAACTGTTCTGCAACATACAGCCCCAGTGAACCATATTTGTCATAAATATTCCTCTTGGATACGTCACTCAGTATTGCATGAGCATTGTTTATCTCTTTGAATGTTTCTGCTGCTTGAGGGTTGTCTGGGTTTTTGTCTGGATGGTGTTTTAGAGCCAATTTCCTGTTATGAACAATATGAAAAAAGAAATATATTTATTAGTAGGGGGCAATCAGAATCATTTGATATGATGGCATGAAATTTCTACTACCTTGTTGCTGCTTGTACTTATGAATGGAGCAGAATTCATCTACGTCTTTCAAAAATGTATATTTATTGGCCTTCATTTTTTTTATAGTTTTTGAATTATTTACCTTTTTTTGACTCTCTTTAGCTTTCAAATGGAGTCACCAACCCCATCTAAAAACAAATGCTTTGTAGGCTACAAATATATTGTTATTGTTACTTTTTGTTCCTCATCTTTCTATTCATGACCTCTCCTATTCATATTCCAGTACCTTATTAAAATCGGTGCATAGCAACCAGATTGCTGAAATTGCAAACTGGAGAGCTGCTGAATAAAATGCTAAATATGTCATAAAGCACAAATAATAAAAAATGAAAACCAAATGCAAATTGTCTCAGAATATTTCTAATCTAAACTACATCATACAAAAAAATGATTTAACAGTGAACAAGCAGTGAGCCAAACTTTGCTGCAATTGGCCACCTATATACTGGGTTAAATCAGGCATATCTAATTATTTGGCCCCCGACTAATGATCAGATCATAACAGGCGTTTTTGCAGTCTCATCAGGAGATGAGGGCCTCCCATAGATATCCGACCGATTGTATCTGTGTGATATCAGGGTGAAATGCACTCAATAAAAGCAAATAAAAAAATACAAAAGTCCATCAAACTGAGTTGTGTCCACATTATCTGATCCAGAGGAAGTGTGGGCTTTAGCTGTGTGAGTTTAAGGGCTAGAGCAGACAGGGAGATTCGGGGGCATTTTGTCGCCTGGCGACTTGTAGCGGCGACTTGTAGCCCCCGAACCTCCCCGAATAGACAGGACCTGGGGCGCACCGGCGTTACTTAAAAACGCCTGCGCCTATTCACACGCAGCGGCGCGATTTGTGGAATCGCTCCAAGTCAATTTGGAGCGATTCCACAAATCGCGCCGCTGCGTGTGAATAGGCGCAGGCGTTTTCAAGTCACGCCGGTGCGCCTAAGGACCTGTCTATTCGGGGAGGTTCGGGGGCTACAAGTCGCCGCTACAAGTCGCCAGGCGACAAAATGCCCCCGAATCTCCCCGTTAGAGTATGGACAGGAATACTGCTGCTTGTAATGTGCTAATGTCCCACTTAAATCTGGCCAACTCCCTGCAATTCCAGCAAAGTGTGTATGTCTTTAAGTAGCTTAATCATTGGTGAATCTGGTATTCAGACTAACCATAATGATGAGACAGTAGTCCACAGGCTCGGACTGGAGCCTTGGGGGCCCACTGGGGCTGTAAAACAGAGCCCTCCTGGCAGTCCCTGGGGGGGCCCTCCCAACCTTAAAACTCTTGGCACCAATGGTGCTATGCGAGAACAGTGCCGCAGTGGATGTCTTTATGGGGCAGCCAGGGGGGAGCAGGCCTGGGCCGACGGGGGCCACCAGTCCAATCCTGGTAGTCCAGAGGGTTACATCAAACCAAAAACTTATTTATTGAATAGTGGCAGATGATTTGGCTGACAGCAATCAGGCACATTTGCTCTTCCAAATATGTAAAACCAGTGGAAAACTTCTGATATTTTCAGTAGATCCCTCTCAGGGATAGTGCAGCCTGTCTTGGTGACCTCCCCGGCACTAGGGATCTCACAGGGTATCTTGCTCCTTGGCACTTTATCTGTTCCTTAACTCACCCACTCATGTTCCTGTCTGGCGGCTTGATAACCGCAGGTTTACTAATCCCAACTACTCTCCTTGTTGAAGCCAAAAGCTGCTACCTAAGATAACCTACCACTATCTCTTGTTCCTAGAATGACTAGAACATAAACTGACTATCACTAACTGACCTCAACCTCCCAGAGAGGATAGGTCCCAGGAAAGACCTTGAGCACATGGGGCTATACCCCTTTATACTTTTAAATTCTTGAACTACAATGGATCCAGGAAAAGGGACATACGTTTGGCGTCATTGTCCATAGGTAACAAGAGAACAGCACCATCTGTTGTTTATATGCTGAGAGAGACCACTCACTTCCTGACTTTATCTGATTATTATGCATAAATGCAAATATCCATAAAAGAAATGTTCTGCACACAAATTAACCTATGCCTTTATAAAGTGCTGTCTGTTTAATAGAAATTAAATAAAACATCATGTCACTTTATAAATACAGAATCCTTTCCCTTTAGAGAGTGACAAATATAAATATATGCATTGTGCATATTAGAGCAAAAGAAGCATCCGTCTGCCTAATGAAGACAGAAGGGAATATGAATATTCAGCACACTGCATAATTAATTCACGGAAAAGCAAGCTTTAAAATATGTGAATGGACACAAAAGAAATTAAAGTGTAAAAAAAGACTTGTAAATTAATGAAACCTCCTTAACACAGATACATCCTTGTCATCGAAATTAAGTCCAAATTAGACCACGTGCCGTAAGAAATACCAAACTAATTAGCAACCATAGAAATGAAAATAGATTTTTGGTATGAAACTACGGAAAATAAGTTTGGGGATATTTTTAAAATTGCAATGACAAATTTACATTTATACCTATTAAGGCTATCATGAATAATGATTCATCTTGTCCTGTTGAGTTCAGCAATTATTCCCCAGAGCTAGACCCTTCATTCATAAGTACTTTAAAATATCATCATAATCGATGATAATAATGGGTAAAGCACTGCTGTCAGCTCTAGCCAGGATTTCTATGTAAATATTCCTTGCCTGCCTTCCTGCTGCATCAGTTGTCCTTTTTTATGCAAATTTATTTTATATAATAAAGCTGCAGACTTCTGTATATTTTTGAGTGCTGTTGGGATGCTGGAAGGATTGTTCCCTCTAATTCCTTCTTGGCTATGTGTGGTCTTTTTGTAGGATCAAGGGTCCCCTCTGCAGGTTCATGCAGTTCTTATCCAGACGTCCTGCATAGCTCCAAATGATCGGATCAGCCCAATATTGCCCACCTCAAGGTAGACATATTGTTTTGGGTGACCTCAACAAATGAGTGGATCTTCACATGTATGGCCAGCTTAAGCTCTACACTTCATCTGTTAATACAGTTCCTCTGAATTTTACATGTATAACTTTTTGCATCCAATGTCTTTTTTGTCATCAGCAATCAACATCAGATAATAATACAGAGCTTTACACTATAGTGTATCACCGCATCCACCTGCAAAAACTTTTTGTCAGGCATAAAGATGGCAATATATGCACATACAAGATTGTAGGAATTTATCTGTACTTGTATTGTAGCTTGCCAATTTTGGATTTATGTACTATGAGAAACCTACTCTTAAATGATTTAATAACAGGCAAATACATGTGCCACAGCAGAATCAATATTTAAGATCAACAGCAGCAACACAGAGGAGCTCATGGGTTGCAACAGCCATTACAGGGCACCTTATTAACACCTCCCTTCTCCAGTCTCAGTGGCACAGTAGTTTGAATTGTTGCCTTGCAATACTGTAGTCCTAGGCTCAGTTTCAGCCATAGTCCTATCTGCAAGTTTGCTGTTCAGGATTGGTTGTAGGTCAGACTGGGGAGGTACACTCCTGCTCTGCTCCCCAATTCCCTATCTTGGAATGGAAGCTTGCACAGAAATAGTGTAAAGAGTGCAGGTTCTTCATTAGCAACATTTTGGGTTTGTGCTGGTTAAAGGGAAAAACATTTTTTTCCGAGATGCATCAGTTAATAGTGCTATTCCAGAAGAATTCTGCCTTGAAATCCATTTCTCAAAAGAGCAAACAGATTTTTTTATATTTCATTTTGAAATCTGACATGGGGCAAGGCATATTGTCAATTTCCCAGCTGCCCCAAGTCATGTGTCTACTGGAGCAGCACTATTAACTGATGTATTTTGAAAAAAACATGTTTTCCCATGACAGGATCCCTTTAAGGATTTGTCTTATAGGGTCAGATGCAGGTTGAGTTTTTCCTGACCCGCACATCACTATTCTCACAGTTCCTGTGTAACCAATTGATTAAAAGAGAAAGACTGATGCCGTTTTTTATATGCTAAGGGTTCCCTGATACCAGTGGACTGTCCTTTCCTAGGTTGTAGCAAGTATACATCCCTCCATTGATATGGTCATGTATATGTATCATTTGCATGGATATCTACCACAATTAGTGATGGGCAAATTTATTCGCCATGGGCGAATTCGCAGCGAATTCCCGCGATTCGCCGCTGGCGAATAAATTCACGAAACGACCAGAAAAATTCGCCGCCAAAAATGTCCTTGTCCTTTAAATGAAAACCTCATATGCCAAAGACTATCCAGAAAATGATAAAACCTTTTACCAAGATTTGTCTTTTTGATTAATTGGCCCGGCAACCACCATAGGGCAGGTGATAAGTAGAGGGCCCCACTGTAGATTGTGCCCATTGTGCCCTGGCTTGTAAGTCTAAATTATGTTTTATTACATTTAGGGTGTGAGTAGGGCACAGGATAGCTACATGAAAACTCCCATTACCCCTCATGAATACTGTCTTCATGGGGGGCACTATTTGGTAAGTAAAAAAAAATGAAACCATGCCCAGGCAGAGTTAGAAGTTGTCTCTTTGCTTCTTTTGATGATGGATGATGTTTATGGACACCCAACCTGACTTTGTAATGTAAGATTATGTCCTGCACATGGAGTGTCATAAGGGGTCAGCTGAACTACAACACTCCTATGGAAGGAGTCAAAGATTCACTGAAGGGTTTTATTCATCTATTAACTGTGAAAAAAGACATTTCATATAAAACTCATTGTTGTATTTGAAACAATTCTCTATAGTCCCGTCTAATATCTTGTTATTTAATGAAAAAACTGAGGAGGCATTCATTTTAGTGATCATGGCAGTAAATTAAATACACATTTATACAGTTTCTGAAGAGCAGTAAATAGAAGGATGCTGCCAATTGCTCATATATTAAAATACAGCTCTTGGCAATGGGGCTTTGCTCTGCATCTGCTGAAATCTTCAGTGCAGGGTTATAGTAAATATTTTATCTGGACCCTTCTGTTTTTATAAGTTTAAGGGGATTGTGATTACTTTTCCACAACAAAATACTGCATCTTGAAAGAGTTTCTTTCTGCTCAAAAGATTCCAAAGTCTCCTAAGGACAAAGCTGTTTGTGGCCAGGGTATCTCAGACCTGAGGCGCTCTACCAAACTTTTGTGTTTAATAGATTTTTAAGTAGTGGCCGTATTGAGTTTATTTTAACAGATTTTTTTTTCTTAAAGGAAAAGTAAATGTTTTTCTTTTTCTTTCTGTAAATTTGCCCTAAACAGCCCCCCAGATTAATGAACCTTAGTCCCTGCTGCAAGTCTGCTCTGGTTTCTGTGTTATCAGCAGCTTGTTTCCCCTTCTTCCTGGTGCAGAGTGAAGCCCAGCCCCTTAGTTTACTGAGCAGTCCATTTGCTGCTGTTCCACAATAGAGAGGAAGAGGGAGCCAGTGTGTGCATTAGTAAGCTAGTTTCCCCAAGCAAAAGGTGCTGCACACACTGCTCTCTGCTATGTCATAGTATGCAAATGATCTCCAGGACTAGTCACAGAGATAAGGTCAGCTCAGTAAGCTAAGGGGCGGGGCTTCACTCTGCACCAGGAAGAAGGGGAAACAAGCTGCTGATAACACAGAAACCAGAGCAGACTTACAGCAGGGACTAAGGTACATTAATCTGGGGGGCTGTTTAGAGCAAATTTACAGATAGAAAAAAAAAAGGTTTACTTGTTCTTTAATAAATATTTTCTGTCCAAATTGTGCATATTCCTGTAAAGTACATGCACACAATTAGTTCCAATTCATTTAAAATATATTTGATCTTCTATAGAATAGAAATCTTCCTTTTATAGCAGCATAGATTCATGCAACAATATATTTCATGCAAATGGAAATCTTTCTTGCATTTTTAGATTCATTTTGAATTCAAATTAAATTTAGGTCTAAAAAAACATGATTCATCTCAGATTCAAGTTTTTCCTAGCTAGTTGCTAGCATATGATCACCTTTAAAGGAAATTCAATTATTCCATTAATGTTTGGGAATGTGTTTATAAAACAAAACAAAAAATTAGATTTTAGAGAAATATTTGAAAATATATATTTTACACTGGCAAGATTTTTTTCAGCTGACGATTCTTGAAAATCCTAGTTAAGAAAATGCAAATTCAGAAACTTTGAGGCCGTATATTTTTTTTTCAGCAATTTTGTCAACTAGCAGGAAAAAGACAACCTGGAATTTGAATAAATAGGCCCCTTATTGTTAGATTGATGAAGCTTTGCTTGTAGCGTAAAGGAGATCATATAAAGGCTAATTTCTACCACAAACTACATCTATTGATGCTGAGAAAGCCGCTGCCACTCTAAATGTGGCAGTACGTCTGGGGTTTCCACAGTTGGCCAGTCACACAGTCAATAGCCACAACAGACATGAGCCAAAAGAATCAGACAACATTTGAAAACATTGGGATTGCATCAGAAAATTGCACTTTACCCACTGCTCTGTATACCATTTCATTTTCACAAAGGCCCAGGCCTAGGGCGGCAGAAATTCAGGGGCCGCCCAACCACATTCAAGTAAGATGCACATGTGCATATGCGTGTATTTGCATATTCAAGATGTGCAGGCACAAGGGTATGGGGAGGACGACGCAGATGGAACAGAAAAGGGAGGATGAAGCAGACAGGAAGGGGAATGGAAAGGAACGGAAGAGATATGCGGACGTGTAAGGGGAGGCAGGAGCGGAGGGGGATGAGGAAAGGAAAGAAAGGGGAGGAGGACATGGACAGAATGGGGAGGAATACGGGGGGGTGGGGCAATGAGCTTGAAAAAGTAAAAATAATATCAAGCAACCTTGCAATATACAACAATGACTTTTCATGATTTTAATGGATCTGACAGTTCCCTAAGCATAATCCCTGCTGATCTGTCTGACTACTTTCCTGAACTGGCTGACCACTGTAACTTTGTATCAACAGCCAGCTGTCCTCAGCCTGCATCCTCCAACCCCCCCCCCCCAATTTCCTATACACGTGATTTCAATAAGGAACCGAACATCACAGTGCAATGAAATGTGTGTTATGTAGTTCTGCATGCTGTCTGTAAGCTGTGGAGAAGTTATTACAATTTGTAACATCAGTGTTTAGTCCCTGCTTCCCTGCCAGGATTTCAAATGATGCAGAAAGAGAAGAACAGTTAGCTGGATTTCAGCATAGAAAATGGAATTCTTTCATACATTTTGAAGAAACAGTTAACTGTGATGGTATATTAGGGGTTTCTGTGCAAAGGGGCCTCTTTAACAAATTCTGGTTTGGAAGCTGGAGTTCCCCTTTAAAGAGATGCTGACACCAGAAACCCTTTTTAAATCTGTTATGACATTGTCATTGAATGCTATTTGTAATTTTGCCATAAAATTATTTGCCTGATGCTTTTACATTACCCTTTTTGCCTCCATGTTCCTCTATGAGGGGGCTGCCATAATTGTGCAGCAGTAATCCATTAGCATTTGAAACTCTAATTGACAGGTTAAGAAAGGGCAGTCAGGTTGGCAAAACCATTAGAAATTACAGGGCCCTGTACAACAAATTGTTGAGGCCCCTGGGCCCAGCCCACCCAGGCCCCACCCCAGACCCCACCCACTCCACACCACAGTTAAAAGACCACACAGACATCAGCGCTAATAAATTTAACCCCCCACAAACAAAAAGCTATTGATGATCAGGGCCCCCTTATAAGTAAAACAAACTGTGGTGCCAGGCCCCCCCCCATAAGTTTTTTTTTAATTGGTGGTCAGGGCCCCCCTACAAGTTAAAAAAAATACTTGGTGACCAGGGCCCCCCTTACAAGTTGAAAAATTTGGGGCCCCAAAGAATATTTTTTTAAAAAACCTTGGCAGCAGAAAATATTTTTTTTTTAAAACTTTGTCACCAAGGCCCCTTTTACAAGTTGAAAAAAAATTGGGGCCCCAAAAAATATAAAAAAAAAAAAAATTGGTGCAGGGGCCTATAGAGTATTAAACTAAAACATTAGTGGCCAGGGGATTAGAAAAAAAACCCACATTGGTGCCAGTAGAATTGAACTCTTGGCTTCAGGACTTCAGTTATGTAGCTGTTTTCGTGACTTTGTGTCTTTTCGCCGCTTCAGGACTTCAATGTCGGCTCCTTTCATGACATTGGGTATTTTCTTCGCTTCAGGACTTCACTGTCGTCTCTTTTCATGACTTCAGCTCTTTCCGCAACTTCAGGACTTTGGGTCTGTTCGGCACTTCTGCATTCAGGACATCGGCGTTCAGCAGGACGGCTTCAGCGCTCACAAGGGGGGCCCGGCTCTTCAAAAAGTGCAGCACTGCCGGGCCCCCCTTCAGCCCCGGGCCCGGAACACTTGTCCCTCCTGTCCCCCCCAATGGCGGCCCTGGGAAAAACAGTCAGGTTGAGGAACTTCAAGTAACAGTTACTAACAAAAGCAAATACTTCAGTAAAAAACATGACCTATAGGTAACTTTTTACGTAGATGAATATTTTGAAAAGAACATTTTTGGTGTCAGTATCACTTTAAGATACCTGGGAGGTGATAACTGGAGCATCCATAATATAATATTATAACTTGACTAGGGTGCATAGTGCAAGGCGATACAGAAGTGAGTTAAGTCTGGAAAACATATAGAAATCAATTGCAAGCAAGATTTTCAATTGAATGTGATTTTAGAGGGTTACTAAAGAAAATAAAGAAAAAAGAAATAAAGAAGACCCCTGAAAAAATGCTTATTAATCTACATTTGCAGTGTTGTTATGTCACCCAGGACATGTAAAATATTTATGTAGATGCATGCTGCATGGCTGAACAAGATCTAGTTACTCTGAAGCAAGCATTGAAATGAATGATTATTACTTATTGTCAAATAAAATGTTAGAAGTTAATAATACAAAGGTAATGGAACTGTAATATCCCTTTTAAATAAAGTTGTATGGAGAGAAAGACAGCATGCTTTGGGAGTTCTTTGTTAAAACTATTCTTTGACAGATTTAATAAAATACAATAGATTTAACATGGCCCTTGTAAATCCATGAGGTTTCATTTAGATGACCAATCTATCACATATTTCAATATATGTAAATTATTCTGTCCAATCTAGACATAGCATATTACTAACAACATAGGATGGGTGCTCATATTGACACCACTATGATTATTTCTTCCTTGTTTAATGGCTGGGTACTGGTAGAGGATGCATGTGGTTACAGGACAAACAGACATAATGTGAATTTTGGTTACAATTATACAATACAAAAATCCTGGTACTGGATAATTGTAGTTCTGGTGACTAAGTACTATTCTATTGCTATATTTTATTGGAATTAGTTATTAATGTTATAACGTGGATTGTCATTTATTTTATTTAGAAAAGCAGAGACTTCAGTCTTTTATCCATATGGGTGGGGTAACGCATAAAAAAGGGAAATTAATACTAATTGTGGAGTACATCAGATTAAAGTGCAAATTAAAGAAAAAAATAAAATCCCATATTGTATAAATTACAATATATTGTAATTAAAAAATGTGTACTGGTTTTATAAGAAACCTGACTGTATGCAGTGAACTTCTCCCTTCATTTACTGCTGTAGATAGGAATTTTCAGACAGTCCCTTACTGCTGTGCAGGGAAACAGTCATACTTATGAACAGCAGGGGGAGCCCCAACTTACTTGCCAGCTGTGCAGAACTCCAGCAACTTTGTTTCCCTGTAGAGCAGTTGGCGACTGTGTAGAGATTTGTATTGGATCTGATTTTTTCCTTTACATCCTCTTTACTGTTTCCAACTCCAGTTGCAGGGACAAAGATCATGGAGCCAGATTTAAACAGATAAACTGGGATTATTTTTGGAGGATTATTTTGCTGCAGCCACTGGTTCTGGATAGTTGGAAAAGGTTTGTATTAAATAATACAAAAACTATAATATTCACATTAGATTACATGACAACACAGGGCCCAGTGCAGTCTGTATATTCTGATTATTAATCAGTCTTGCTGTTTCAGCTTCTGGCAGATATTATTTGACTTGTGCTGTTTTGATAATTTATCCCTAAAATTAGCCCAGACCCCACTGAGCATGTGCACAGTCTTGGTCTTGCAAAGATGTTTATCAAAAGTTCATGTTTATATTTAGTATACAAAATACAGCATTTCTAGCCTTAATCTATTTTAGACTTTCCTTTTCCTTTACGTTTTAATTAAAATCCCTGAGTGAAGGTTTCCGATGGGTAAAAGTGCTGTTTCTGAGCCGTGACCATTACTATAACATAGGGCAGTTTCATGTTTAACTGCACAAGGCAGTTAAACCCATTTTAACTCATTGGCATATTATTATTATTATTATTATTAAAACGTATTTTTAAAGCGCCAACTTGTTTCGTAGCGCTGGCATACCCATCAGCTTTGCCTACTTTCCTCCCCAGCCTGTCCCTCATGAAGACAGCGCTGCCCAATAAAGGGAGAGAGCAGGTCTTTGCCCTCTAAATTGTAGCACAGACACCCAATCCTGTTGGTGCTCATCCATCGGCCAGGGTACAAAATGGCATCTTGGGCCTGTTTTTTTGCACTTTGCATCCTGCCCAGTGGTGATCAATGATCTGTCATGTAAGGCACTAGCCTTGGAATGGCTGAAATGGCAGTTTGAACCATTAATACTTACAATGATGTATACAGAATAGCATTATGGGTGTTATATATTAAATTAAATACAGGCTCTATACAAGCTGCAGGTTTTAAAGACTATACAGTTTGACGATTTTAGGGTCAGAAGAATCTGAGTATTTGCTCTTTGGCTAAACTGATTCCCATTGGCAGTATTTGGAATATGTCTGATCCTTATTTGGAATAATGACCTATAGGACATATATAATGATATGAGATCCCCATGGCATTGCAGTAGATTAGGGACTTCTATAGCATTCTTTTGTAATAGGAGTTTATTCTGATTGTTTCCACTTATTATTTCATAATAATGATAGAAAAATCCCAATTTGCATTTATATAGGAAATTCCATCTTAAGAGCATTCAATTTGCTTTTCAATCAGAAATATGCCTTTCCTTCTCTGCAGTGATGAAATCATAAACAAATGGTGATGTGTGGATGGCACTTTCACAAAAGGAAAAGTAAATACTATATCAGCATCAGCAGGCAGCACAAAGGAGCAATACTAGCAGAATACTTCAGATTTATATATGGATACATCATCATTATATTCACATCATCAATAAGCCAGTAATTTTTGATGCAGGTGGAATAATGAAAAGAGTGGTGGATTTAGGATCTGCATTCCATCAACAAACAGTTCTGGTGTAAAGTTTACTGTATTAAAAATGAATGCAGAAAAAGCAAAGAGTTTGCTTTTTATATGAGTTTTGCTGCATATATGTTAAAATTATATGGAACACTTATCTCTATCCACAATAGAAAAAAAATAAAGGTTAAAACTAAGTAAGCCTTATCAGAAAGGTCCACCTAAATATACAAGTAGTCCTTTAAAGTAGTGACGCTCTGAGTCCTCTGTCAAAAGAAACACTGAATTTCTTTCCTTCTATCGTGTACACATGGGCTTCTGTATCAAACTTCCCGCCTTCAACTTAAACTTCCTTGCCCTGGGCGTGAGCATGCTCAGTTTGCTCCTCTCTCCCCTCCATTCTTTGCTGTAATCTGAGCCTAGAGCTATTAGTGAGCAGGGAGAGACTCAGGGAGGAAGTGATGTCACACCAAGCTAATTCTGCAGCTGCTATCCTAAAAAACAGAGAGCTTCTCTTCACAGGTATGGTAAAACAGCACTCTAGCTATTGCAGCTAATCTATTGGCAATGAAATACCTCTGTAGCTTTCCTTCTCTTTTAAACCAATCTCCTGTAACCCCCAGACCCCAGCCTCACCTGTCCCTAGGCCCAGTACATGGTGAGACAAGGCCGGCTCCACTTCCTGCTGAATCTTCCTGGCACGACCTCCCTTTATCGGGCAAGTTGCGGCAAATACAAAGTGCGCAAATGTGCAGTGCGGCGCGGGGGGGGGGGGGGGGGGGGGGGGGGGGGGGGCTCGGTGGGGAACCCAGTCCTGGCCCAGTGTTGAAATGGGGTGTAAAATGTGGAGTGGTGCTATGTGTTTCATGTATAGCCCCTCCCATAATTATAAGTCCCACCCACCAAAATTTTCTGGTTTCACCCACTTTAAAGCACAGCCATTTTGCTACTTCCATTTTTGTATTTCCTTCAAATGCCTAGTATGCAAATATTTACCCAAGTATGTGGCCTGTAGGGATCCCAAAATGAAAACTGAACAATTGCTTGCAAATGCAGTGTCTGCAAACACAGCACCTTGCTTGTATATAGAGTTGTAAGAGAGCATAACCCCAACATATTCTATATTACCCAATATTATTTAATACATAGTTTTCTCACCTCCTTAATCTCAATGCCTCCATATGTTACTGTTCTCTGTCTTGAGTTTCCTTTTTTTTTTTCCTGTTTTGCTTTGCTAGGCATGTGCCTCTTCTGCCTACCACTGCCTACCACTGGTTCCTGCCCTGGTTCTGGGATCCAAATCTACTGAATCCCTCCTGGGGCTGCTATTTCACAGTTATAAAGAAGTGGAGAAATGGCATCCTTGTGCATCCCTCCACAATTCCTTTACTGCCAAAGCATTATCTTTAGAGATATTCAAAAAAACTTCATCAGATTGTGATTTGCTTATTCTAATCAGCTAATTCCCAGCAGCAAGGTTAATCATTCATTGAATTTAGGGGATAAATATACCTTTTTGTTTTGTTATACTTGAGAAAGATCACAGTTGGTGTTAGAAATTTTGGATTTTTATCAAATAATTTTGATTTGATTTCACAATTATTATATATATATGGAAAGTTGGCACAAGCGGGGTTCAATGAGGTTGTGATCACAAAATTCACATTGACAAATACAAAAGATCATATATATATATATATATATATATATCCTATGTGTGTGTGTGTGTGTGTGTATTTTATTTATTTATTATTTATATAATTGTTCTGAAGACGCCGGCATTCCTTCTATAGAAATGAGTATTTTTATTTAATTAAGTTTCATTTCTATCAACTCTGCTGTGATTGAAACTGACAACATTATTGGCAGTTATTAAATCCTATATAAATCCAAGCTAATTCGACTTCATTATGCTTTATTAACCTACAAAGGCTGTTGTCATAAAATAATCTTTTTGAAGTTTATTCTAATTAAACATGACTCACACTAAAGCAGTCATTCACTAGTAATTAGCCCACTGGCAGTCACGGCGTTAGCACTTAATGAGCAGACCATTGCATTAACAGTATCCTTACTGCAGCAAATAGGGGCACCATAATAATTTGGCAGCTCTTTGAAAAGATAAAAAAAGAAAAATACAGAAAAATTAGGTCCTGGCTTTGAATTACATTGCTGACCCACAGCTTCGAGTTTGACAGTCCTTGTTGAAGCTGCAAGAAAAAATGTCATGTTTTAGAACCCAAGACTAGGGATGATATTAGTTTCTGGAATGCACCCCATTACTTACTATTTTTAGAGAGAATTTTTTATTTTCATAGTGTTATAGTGTTGATCTTGGTACAGGCAGACCTTTAGTTGGGTGTTTTTGCTGCATTTATTAGCAATTTTCATGTGCCAGTTACATCTGGCCATGCCATCTTGTGTTCTAAGTGAAGAGCATAGAAAGCATTAGAACGGACTCATTGCCAACTGCATAGAAACTAAAAGCACGAAAGGTCAATAAGAGGACCTAAGAAAGGATAAGGGCAAACAATCAGAAAACACTGGCACCTATTCAAGGTTCAGATGATTCATTTTCCTGTTAATATGTCAAAAATAAATAAAGGAAGTAGAAAAGAAGGTATAGATTCCATTGAACTGTTTTATTTATATATTCCTCTGCAGCATCTTATTAGGAAAGCTAGAAGTCTCACATTTCAAATATGGTTACAGGGTAAGTAACAAATTCTAGTTAGTCTGGGATTCCACTGTTGCAACATTATGAGTTATTTTAAAATATCAAATGGGATAGATAATCCAGCTCGAAATGAAAACCTGCATGGAGACAAGTAGGTCACAGACTGACCTAAAAAAGGTAGAAAGACTTTCATGTGATACAAAAAGCATCTGAGTTTAAAATGAGATGGGAACCGCTCAGAATAGGAAGCACTTTATAATGAAAAGTAATTCCTGTAAAAATGTAAACATGGAAATTGACTCATGTATACATAAATAGTATAAACTGTAGTAAATGAAATCTAGCACATTTTGCAACTACTTCAATCATAAAAGAAAATAATACTGTACCTTTACATTTTTTCTGAATGATTCTTTTTCCAAATGTTTTCCCAACTGTTAAGTTCATTGTTTTAAAAATTTCAACTATTATTTTAATTATTATCGTAGAAATTAATTTACCAGAGATAACTTGAGGTAAAGGATAAAGTATATCTCACACAAGCTTCGTGGCTTCTGAACTCACAAAGAGTCAGAACCCCCTAACACAGAAAATACAGAGTTTTATAGACTTGGGAACGAATGACATGAGAAGTTACATACTGGCTTAAAGTGGAGTTACCAGTATGAGAGCATAGTTATCTCTTCACAGCACAGAAAAACAAAGAACTGCTCTTATAGCCAATCAGGTGGTTCTTCCTCAAGGCCAGGGTACTAGTGACCAAGACTAGCTTGAGATCAGATTCCATCCAAGTTGAGGGGGTTCACATAGGAATCTACATACACAGAATTTTATTCTCTCGCTCTCTCTCAATATCATTATTTCAGAAGTATTGGGGAAAAAATATACCTGTAAGACTTCTTAATTTCATCATGCGTAGCCCCCTTTTCTAAGCCAAGAATCTCATATAAAGCGTCACCTGAAGTAGACAAAGACCGAGATCTTTGTTCTGCCATTATGAGCCTAGAATGCAAAACAAAACATGGTCTATTATGTAGCTACAAATGAAAATTCCATCCATGCCCATACCAGAGAATTCTAAATACAGTATATTCTATTTCATATAAAATATATTCTGTTTCATATGGTATTAAAAACCATGTTTAAAGAATGCATGATTTGATTTGTCACCCATAACTTATATAAGGTCAGGATATTTACACAAGTTGTTTATCATTCTCTGCCCCAGAGGAATTTACATGCTAATCCCCTATTATAGTCATAAACTGAAGTCAGTTCATTAAAGCAATAAAGTTGCTGATGTGTTTTTGGAGTGTGGGAGGAAAGTGGAGTACCTGGAGGAAACCCAAGTAGACGCAGGGAGAACAGATTTCTTACAGGTAGGTGTCAAACCCATGTCCCAAGCAGTGCTAGCTACGGAGACAACATGCAGTCACAGTTATTTTTCAATGTGCCAACCGTTTTAAATGTTATGTCATTTTAAAAGTTGCTGCAGAAAAAAATGTAAAGAAACAAGAATAATTTGGATTTGCCAAGAATTTGTTTCAGTCCAGATTTACTTGCCAAGAATATAGGAAGTACCGGTACAGGACATATTTTACACAGTGAATCTTCTATCTATCTGTCTGTCTGACTGTCTGTCTATCTATCTGTCTATCAATCACTCTATCTACAGTCATATGAAAAAGTTTGTGAACCTCTCTTAATTCTTTGGGGTTTTGTTTATCATTGGCTGAGCTTTCAAAGTAGCAACATCCTTTTATGTTCCTATTTATGTTCCTGGGAAATGAAAGACATACCACGGTTATATTTTTTGTTGAAAGTGGAGTAAATTATTACACAGGCTGAGAGGGGTTCCCAAACTTTTTCACATGGCTGTATATGTCTATCTATCCATCTATCTGTCTATACTCTATTTATCTTCTCATACTTAGAAAGAGAAACACAGGGTCATCACAGTCTATCATCAT
Organism: Xenopus borealis; assembly: GCA_024363595.1. Lineage (NCBI taxonomy): Eukaryota > Metazoa > Chordata > Amphibia > Anura > Pipidae > Xenopus > Xenopus borealis. The sequence continues at coordinate 121,725,667 of CM044441.1, read as the reverse complement.
CTATTGATCTATCTATGACTACTCCCCAGAATTCCAATTGTTTTACATGTAAATAAGATGTAGCTTTGGTCACTGTTTGCACGGAAATATATTGTTCCAGTGAAGTCACTCCACTACATTCACTTAAGCTGATCTGAGACCCTCCACTTAAGTGACAAAAGCACTTTAGTAACTTTATGTCAGCAAAACTTAGAGTATTGGTAAGAATAAAAAGCCTGTCTGCCTGTTTGTTACATATGAGATGTTTCCCCATTGATATCTTTGGCACTTATGTGTTCAAGCAACAATCGTGGACTCCAATCTACTTGCAGAACTTCCCGTTATTATCAGAAGTTGTCTGATATTATTCTCTGGCATGACAAGCTTTGTATTCCAATAGCCATTGAAGCCCACAAAGAAGCATTGCATGAAGAAGTACCGCATGGCCAATTAATCAATTAATTCTAATGTATTTACTCTTTGAAATAAACATCCATGATTTTGATAATGAAGACATCAGGAAGATAACATGTAATGTCAGATATATACAAGCATATAAAAATAACAATCCCATCAACAACAGTTTATTTTTCTTTTCCCTATTTTAACTGTGATTAGCCTGAAGACATCAATTCTTCTTCTTCTTCACAATTGTAGCTGACGTGTCAGGATTATGATATGCTACAGTTAAGTCCACCAAACTGGTTTACACATTTCTTTGCTGCTGTGAACGCTCTTTGCACTGCTCTTCCCATTTGCTTCGCTATATGACACCTTAAGGAATAAAATTGCTCTGCTATAAACCAACACTCCAAGCCAAACAAAAGCGTGATGACCATGAATACAGTAAAAGGGAAATTTAAACATAATTATTATAGGTGAGAAAGTTCAGTATTAATTTCCTTTCTGTTAGCCAGCATCCAGAAACTCATTGTCTCAGTTCACATTTTCATGTAATTTCCACTGTTCTGCCATTGCTTTTGCCTTTCTTTTATGACAATACAGGCATTTATCAATTCACACAAGGCCTTCTAATTTCTTTTGTGTGGTATCTGTGATTTTACATTTAATAGACTGAAAGTTGTCTAACAGATTGTAACTAGATTTGCATGCCAATACAATAAAATAACCCTCTCTCCTCTTATTTTATAGAACTTAGTTAAAAAGGCCATACGTTTTTTATTACCTGGAACCAGCACAACACAACTTCACTAATAGAATTCTGCATTTGAATTTTCCTCCGTGTAACTCCATCGCCATTTAAAAATAGTCAGTATGTAATATACAGTAGAATCTGATTTTACAATTCCCCGGGGACTGCATCAAAACAAAATAATTTTGGGAAAACTGGAAAGGAAAAACCTATCTTGCCTGAACGGGACCTCAACAAAATGGTGTTTGTTTCACGAAAACAAAATGTTCTGCTGTTTTGATTTTTAGTACCATTTTCTGCACTAGAAGAAATCTAGACATCAGTTCTTTACTGAGTGGGTTTCTAAAGCAGAATGGGAGAGAAGAGGTTCTAAAAGTCTAGTTACCTCAAGCAATAAGTGCCATATAAATATAAAAACATTTAAACATATAAAGTGCCCATAAATGGGGTAATGTGCATAGGGGATGTAGTGTATTCTATACCACTCTATAACACCTACCTCTATTCTAAGTGAAAAGTGTTTTAATAGTGTGTCAGTTACTGACTCCTATAAATATGCAATGTCTCTCTTGGACTTGAACCCTGTTTTACTGATGCCTTAAAGTTCCTATGCACATTCAATATATATGATAAAGACTGGCCCCAGGGGGTAATTATATGTAGATTAACCACTATAATAATATCTATCTAATAATAATAGCAATAATAATGATTACTGCCCTCCACAGTAAGGACTATGTTGGACACCTTGTCTTTCAGATTTTTATGAGCAGTTTTTTAATGAGGAACCCTTCCTACAGGTGGACATTTTTACCTAATTATGAACAATTTTCATTGTGATGAACTGTTTTTAGCAAACAATATATTTAAATACTTTTGTTGTATTATCCATGTATAAATGCATGCAGCTGCATATACTGTATGTTACACTAATGATGAAATACTGATGGATTTATCCTATATCTGTTGTATTGTTTAATGTGTAAGGGGCCCCTACCAGTGATTTACTTAGTACTAGAAACAAAATTAAGCACAGAGGCTAGCTGCACACCTTAACTTGAGTTTCTGAATCATCCACAAGTAAGGGGGCAGTTGGGGGGTGCCTACACTCACTACTCCTTTTTTTGTAGGTTCACTTCTGTGAGCTTCAAAAACCAGAAAAAGACAAATAGAGGAAGAGACACACAGAGAGGAAGAGAGATCGACAGAGGGAGAAATCTAGATTGAACAAAAATGTGCAGCACTCTGAAAATTAAAGAGGCTATGAGAGCTGATATGCAATGGCAACAGTGAATGAATTGTATGCTCATTTTTCATGATAATTTCTGGTGTTGGTAATGTATTCCTTTTTATAGCAGCCCAGTGATTTACACTGCAGAGCTCTCTATATACTCCACTGCCTGGGAGTTCACTTTATATATATATAACTTCTTCTCATAGATCTGTTTACAAAGTTGGATGAAAGCCATTCATACGAGCAAGCCCTAATAGCCATTACTCAGCTAGATCAAATATCTGAATCAATTGTTTCAAATACTGATGTTGGGCCACAGTCTGCGATCTTTCAGTGGGGGCTGACTTAGGCTCAAGCAGCTACTGGTATGGGTGTGAGGGCACAAATCCGTACTCATAGGAATGTGTGAGAGGAGACTGGGGCTCTTTAATAAACACTGAGCAAATTTGCACCTGGGCAGTAACCCATAGCAATCAATTAGTAACTGTCTTTTTACATGCAGCTGCTGATTGAACAATAAAAGCTAACATTTCAGTAGCACAAATAGATGTTACTACTAGGCCCACAGCCTATCAATTATAGGGCCCCAAAATATCCAGAGGTTGTCCTTAAAGAGTTGTTATACAGATGAGATGATAGATGGGATATAACAATTTTGTTACACATAAGTGGTCAGGGTATGCTGTAAAACAGTTTGCATTTGGTGGGGGCATTGCTGAGTGTTCCTGTTGATACTGTTCAGAAAAGTTGGTAGGCTTGGAGACTCTGGCAAGGCTTTTTGGGTGTAAGACAGGGAATTTAGAGGCTATAGGTGCAATGGGAAAGAAGTAATCAGAGAGAGAAAAGGATATTAAAGGGGAACTGTCACTAGGGTTGCCACCTGTCCGGTTTTGAACCGGACAGCCCGGTATTTTGAAGGGCTGCCCGGTTCAATGCTTCCTGCCCGGTTTTCCATATAAGGAAAACCGGGTGGGATTAGCTTGATTGACGCCGCGATCGGCCAATCGGCGATCGCTGCGTCATAGCTCCGCCCCGTGACGTCACAGGCCCGCCCACTGATGTCACGGGACCGCCCACTGACGTCACGGGACCACCCCGTGACGTCATGGGACCACCCCCCTGTCAGACTTGAGCCACAGGGAAAGGTGGCAACCCTAACTGTCACTATAATTAAAAATGTAGTATAAGCTTCATCATACTGAAATAAGAAACTTTCTAAATACAATCAATATTCTGAACTGTTTCTGAAATAATCAAGTTTATCTTCACTATTCCTCTCTCAGCATCTGTTTCTCTTCATTCAGCAGTTGGGTGTCAGATATTCATTGACAGTTAGATCCAATATGTCCTATAGTGGGGCTCCCTATTCTAGTGTCAGACTGGGATGCCTGGGGCCCACCAGGATACCTTATCTCAAGGGCCCACAGCCCCATGGTAACACAGTTTTTAGTGTTTCCTTATAGCTAGTACCCTATGGGTTATATACCTGTCCACTTACAGTTGGTACATTCTGGGGTATATTTATCTGACCCTTTATATGTGACAACATATGTAGTATGCACCAGTTCCTTCTTTAGTTGCTAACCAGATCAAATCAGTGTATACACCAGTACTAGCTGTCTTTACCAGTCTCTCTAGTCTCTGTCACTAGCACATGCTTTCTGGGGCATATTGCAGTATACACTAGTAGTTATTTTCTGGGGTTCCCTATATAACAGCCTATTTGGAAGTTCCCCCAATCACTAAGCCTCCTCTCCAACTGACACCCATTCATTTGGCCCTGATATCATCGTTCAGTGTCCCCAGCAGAGGTTCCTTCCCTGACATGCTGTATCTTTTAGAAAGCAACGGGGATGCACCACCAGGAGTTGGTACCAGACCAGGTGTCTCGGCAGAGCATAAATGAACCAACCACAGCAAGTTCCTGAACTGCACCCCCTGAAACTCAGGGATAAGACTGAGTCAATGCAGGCGCAACCCTGCAACCCCCATGCCCCGAGAGAGATGGCCAGCTCTGAGCTGAGTGAAAGAATGTGCTCCAGGCTGAGGTGTGTCTCTGTAGGGGAGTGGAGCAGCCCACTGCACGGGAAAGGGGTTTACCTTATTAGTACAGTCTCAGCTTCCTGAGCGGTGGCAGGCGCATTTTAACATCTTGCTCTGTACTGGGCTATAAGGGACTGTGAGAACCACAGTATTAACAGGGTTGTTTCAGTCAGTCACAACAGGAAGAAAAGCAGGGTGTGGATCTGGGCTGGTGGGGCCCACTAGAGCCAGGAGCCCACCAGGTTTTTTTCCCCTGTGCCCCACCAGCCCAGTCTGACCCTGCCCTTTCCTAGCAGATGAATTATAGCTAATTCAAATAACTGATTTCAGTACAAACAAAATCTTACAAAATAACTGCCTTTGGCACAAATCCTGCATGTATAGAGACATGTTGTCTGGTGATTTTAATAGCTTGAGCTCTAATACATCTTCTAGGCAAAACGAGCCCCCCTATAAGATATATTGGATCTAACTGTCAATGAATATCTGACACCCAACTCCTGAATGAAGAGAAACAGATGGTGAGAGAGGGATAGTGAAGATCAACTTGATTATTTCAGAAACGGTACAGAAATGCTTATTTTCATTTTTGCGATAGTTCCTCTTTAAGTATCATCTTGGGTAGTCCTTACATAAAAGAGACGTTATCTATGTGATTGAAGAATTAGTAACAGCGTCATTCTCACTGACTGTAGCAACTGAAGTCTATACTGTATAGTATTATGTATGTATTATGTATGTTTTATTTCTGTATGTTTCCTAGTTAAACTGCATGCATTTCAAAGGTAGTGATGTACATAGCCTCATCCTTGCTTCCTATGGCAGTTACACATTCTCTTCCACACGTGGCATAATCACACTATAGCACTCTGCAGTAATTCAGCAATTATTATCTGACAGCATTAATTTTAAAAGAATTGTCTTTACAGAGATGTCCGACATCAGCCCTCCAGCAATTAGAGCTGAGGAAACCAGAGTGTGAGCTGGTTGGCACCAATTGTTCCCTGATTTGACAGTTTGAGATGAGTCTGGCTGAACTTAAAGAGCCCTTGCAAAAGCCTTTGTGCTTGTGTGAAATCCCAATGTGACGGCAAAATGACTCGGGGCGGGAATGGAAAAAATAAAAGAGAGGGAGAACCACATGCTATACTTGCAAAGGGGAGTTTACTCTGTTTATTCTGAACATTTGTTTGACTTGTCCCCTTTGTGGTTGGAATAAATATTATAAGAGCCCCTCGGAGTGTAAAGTGTGGCACCTTTTCATTTGTACTGTCTAAGACAGGGGTCCCCAACCTTTTTTGCTCGTGAGCCACATTTAAATTTAAAAAAGAGTTGGAGAGCAACACAAGCATGAAAAAGTCCATGTAGATGTCAAATAAGAGCTCTGATTGGCTTTTTGGTAACCCCTATATGGACTGGCAGCCTACAGGAGAGAATGTTTGGCAGGACATCTGTTTTTTATACAACCAAAACTTGCCTCTAAGCCAGTAATTCAAAAATAAGCACCTGCTTTGAGGCCACTGGGAGCAACATCCAAGGGGTTGGAGAGCAACATGTTGCACGCGAGCTACTGGTTGGGGATCACTGGTCTAAGAAGATCTACAGAAATTCTTACTTTTTCAACCTATTTCCAATGAATCACCTTTCTCAATACAAATTGCTGTTAAAGAGATACTGACTCTAGAAATGAATAATTTTTACACCTATCATAACATTATCTAAAATTTTTGACATAAAAGCCCATCGTATCGCTCTCTATGAGAGGGTTGCCATATATGTGCAGCAGGAGTCTGTTAGCATTAGAAACAAATGACAGGTTGAGAAGGGACAGGTTGGCAAAACAGTCAGGTTTAGGAACTTCAAGTAACAAATTACTCACACAACTAGACCTATCAGTAGTGATGGGCAAATTTATTCGCCTGAGACGAACTCGGGGTGAATTCCTGAGATTCACGAAATGCCAGCGAAATTTCACTTGGCGACAATTCTGGTCTTGAAAAAAACAGACGCCGGCATCCATTTTTTCAATGGCAGCAATGACGCCCGCATCAAAAACGAGACGCGGCGGTGTTTGACTAATTTGTGCCATTTCACGAATTTCTCTCGAAATCCGCAAAAAATCGTTGAAGCTAAACACCGCTGATTGATCAAGAATGTACAATGTACATTAAAGGAACAGTTCAGGGTAAAAATAAAAACTGGGTAAATAGATAGGCTGTGCAAAATAAAAAATGTTTCTAATATAGTTAGTTAGCCAAAAATGTAATGTATAAAGGCTGGAGTGACTGGATGTCTAATATAACAGAATACAACACAACTTCCTGCTTTTCAGCTCTCTAAATCTGAGTTAGTCAGTGACTTGAAGGGGGGCCACATGGGACATAACTGTTCACTGAGTTTGCAATTGATCCCCAGCATTCAGCTCAGATTTAAAAGCAACAGTTATGACCAATGTGGCCCTCCCTCAATTCACTGATTGGTTACTGCCTGGTAACCAGGGTAACCAGTCAGTGTAAACAAAAGAAAGCTGAAAAGCAAGAAGTAGTGTTCTGTTCTGTTAGACTTACAGTCACTCCAGCCTTTATACATTACATTTTTGCCTAACTAACTATATTGAAAACATTTTTTATTTTGCACAGCCTATCTATTTACCCAGTTTTTACTTTTATACTGAAAAATTCCTTTAATATTTTGAAGAGTAGTTTTTTTTAGTGTCATGCTAAGTAGCAGTATCTTAGAAGTTTCAGTCCAATGACTGTGAGGATCAGTGTTAGAGTTTGCAGAAAACAGGATCATATAAGGAACATGAAGGAAGTTTATGTACATTTAAATTACTTTAGGCAGCTTCTGGATGTTATAAATGGACTACCTCCTGTTACTGAGCATTTAGCTGTTTTAACTATTATCCTGACAGCCTACAACTCCCAATGTCCTCCTAATGCTGGGAGTTGCAGACTACCAGTGATACTAAATTGTAGCAAATCCTAGTGTACTAGAGATTGATTATGCCTTATTGTTGGTGATTTTAACCCATAACCAGGTCAATAATTTTATATATCAAGCTTCTATTTAGCAAATGCAGAGGTCTAAGATGAATTAGCAGCCTCTCCTCAGTGTAACAATTGCGATGGAACACTTGGAGGTAAATATATATAATAGGCAGATAATAGACAGAAATAACTTAAGCGTAAATATATAGTTACAAAACAAAAATAATGTTACACTTTCTAGTATCACGGGTAAAATGTCAAAGAGGGTCTCACCTTGAACCGTAAAGATCCCTTCTGCTCCTCTCAGTTATTCCCAGGTAGGATGAGGGGAGTCAGTGGAGGAAACAGGCTCCGGTAACTTTTTTTTGTCACTTTGTAATTTTATCTATTAATTCTCTTGACTACCTAAGTAGTACTGAAACATTAATGAGTCCAGGTTTCTGTTGTGATGTAAGCAGTATTCATGACATGTACAGTGCATGTCCCCTGCTTGGGAAGAAAATAAAAACTACATTCTTAGTGCATTCCCTCAAAGTGTGCATTTATATATTAATTTCAGTTATTTTCAATTTCTAGTTGTTTTCAAGAGACTACAACACAATTACTTTAGGGTGAAATGAAGGAGCAGGACAAGCAGTAAGTATAAATATTTTAGAGTGTAAGCTGTAGCAGAGCACTCTGTACCTCCTGTATTTTTCAGTATTTGTGTAATTTTGCAAAAAAGGGTTACGTAATAAAATAAATTAAGTTTGCCCAAGCGTAGTAACCCATAGTAACCAATCAGCAGTAAGCATTTACAGGTCACCTGTTTCAAAAGCAAACATCTTATTGGTTGCTATGGGTTACTGCTCCTGGGCAAACTTAGTGCCTTTTTTTACAAACGAGGGTTGATGTTCTATTGTAAAGCTCTATGGAATAGGATGGTACTTCATAAATGTGCCTTTGTTATAGAGCACAGAATTCTACAAGGCACAGACAATGTGTATCAGAATAGCAGCTATTAGGGAATGGAATAATGAAAGATGAGCAGCCTATGGAGTAAAGTTCACTATCAAAGCAGGCACAGAAAGGATTTTATAATAAGATTAGATTGGTTTAATCTCTACTTTTAAAAAATCAATTTTAAACAGAAATTCTCCACCTAAGACAAAGTTCTCATGCCCCTCGACCAGGGCCGGATTACCCGCTAGGCGCCCTAGGCTTCTGCCTAGGGCCCGCCTAGCTCTAG
>CM044441.1:121619315-121707311 GCA_024363595.1 Xenopus borealis | reverse complement strand
GCAACAGATGTGACAATGCTTTGTGGGTGACAGACACAAACAAACAAACCATTCTTCCTGTTTATGTGTTGGGGGGCAAAAGTAGCAACCTGTCAGATGAGGCCTTATAGAGGACTGAGAATCAAAGGTCTGGACTGAGAATCAAAATAGGCCCTGGCATTTCAGGTTCATAGCGGCCCAATAAGCCCACACAGAAGCCCAATCAGCCCACACAGAGGCCCAAATGGCCCCCACCAGCCCACTAAATAATGACTTTCTATGGCACCTTATAATAGCCCCTCTGGCATTTGCCAGAACCCACAGATTGCCAGTCCGGGCCTGGGGGCCACCCCGTAACATGATGTTTATGGGGAGAATTATGGCACAGTCTCCCTACATTTCATCAAACAAACACAGAATAATGTATGGAAGATATACACTTTCCTTTTATTAAAGCACATACATAATATCATTTAGAACATGCATACAAAAATATGTACGGCCAATTGGCATACAGTCACTGTATTCATGGTTTGAGTCTGTAAGTAACTCAATGGGTTCCCCCATTTAGTTCATAAAATGTGGCGGCTAGGACTTTGTGTGTGTGGCATATTCCTCACAGCATTGTGCCTGGGGCTTCTTATACAAAATGTGCAATTTGTCAACATTATTCCTCTTCTGATTTTTTCACAGATGTGACAGTCACATTACTGGTTGATCTGATCCGGCTGCACTTAATGTGGATTTCAAATATATACCAGCTTAACTTTAATGTATGAAGGCTCCTTTCATTAGCTGGAAGCTCTTAGGCATACATTATATTTCAAATGTGTGTACTCTTAAAGGACAAGGAAAGTATAAATAGAATAAGGCTAGAAATGCTTGTATTTTGTATACTAAACATAAACATGAACTTACTGCACCACAAGCCTAATCAAACAAATGATTTATGCTTTCAAAGTTGGCCACAGGGGGCTGTCATCTTGTAACTTTGTTATACATCTTTGCAAGACCAAGACTGCACACCATTGAATCATACGATCCAAGGAGGCTGTCCTTATTTTTTAAAATGGCTATTTTCTATTTATGATTACCCAACGGCACATGCTATTAAAAAATTATATTATTATTGAAAAGGTTTATTTACATGAAGCAAGGTTTAACATAACAGTTGTTTTATACAATATCTTTTTATAGAGACCTACATTGTTCGGGGAGTATAGTTTTCCTTTAATAATCAGGATATACAGACTGCTCTGGGTCTGGTGTTATGTAATTTAATGGAGATTTTAAAGTTTTTGTAATGTTTAATACAAACTTTCTCCAACTCAGCAAAACCAGTGGCTGCAGCAAAATAATACTCCAAATAGAATCACAGTTTATCTGTTTAAATCTGGCTCCATGATCTGTGTCCCTGCAGCTGGAGTTGGAAACATTAAAGGGGAGATAAAGGCAAAAATAAAATCCAATACAAATCTCTACACATTCGCCGACTGCTCTACAGGGAAACAAAGCTGCTGGAGTTCTAGATGGCTGGGAAGTAAGGTGGGGGCTCCCCCTGCTGTTCATAAGTATGATTGTTTCCCTGCCCAGCAGTAAGGGACCGTCTGACAATTCCCATAAACAGCAGTAAATGAAGGGAGAATTTCACTGCATACAGTCAGGTTTCTTATAAAAACGGTACACATTTTTTAACTAAAGTATATTGGAGATAGATTTATTTTTCATTAAAGAAAGTAAAAATGGGAATGCATTATTTGCCTTTCCTTGACCTTTAAGGTCTGCTTAAATTACTAGACTATGACAACATGCATTTACACTATGGAGTGGGTGCGCAGAAGTGGTATAAAGTGGGTAAGTTAGGATTATCCAACAGGCCAGCTGGCGTTTAATGAACCTTGTAATAATATGTATTAATAAATGTAATAATAAATAATTAAAATAAAATACTGAATTCATTATGTGGCTTGCTCTGCATTTATACTATGTGTTATGGGGCATAAAATATAATGCTGGCTGTGCATTTATACTATGTGTTATGGGGCATAAAATATAATGCTGGCTGTGCATTTATACTATGTGTTATAGGGCATTAAATATAAAGTTTGTTATACATATGTTAACCCATTAAAATGGTTAGCTTTGCAAAATATACCCCCTACTCTCGAATCAGAGCTTTTCTGTGCCTGCACCCAAAATCATTCGAGAATCATTGCTTTGTTTTTCCAAACTTTGGAAAAATGAAATGATACATATGTTTTCCCACCTGCAATTTATGCCATTGCTGGTGAAAAATAATGTTTGGGAGATCAGTTGTCAATGGTGAAGCAGATTTATTGCGGGAATTGTTCCCCAGTTTTAGTAGCCCATAGTGCTGACTGGCAACATTTGTCTCAAACAAGCACCTTATTGTCATGGGGATGCAATATCTGCAACAAACTTTGGGCTTCTTCTTACATAACCCCCTTTGTATGCGCAGGGTAATTGATGCTATTGTGTTTTATTGAACGTTTAAAAGAAAAACAATGTGAGTGCAAACTTACGTAGACACAGTCGGCAGGCATTGTTTCCATTTAACGGACCAAGCCATATGCTATCTCTGCATAGCCTGCCATAGGTATTGACACATAGTGACCCAATGAGACCTACAAGACCTCTGCCCTTGGCTGTCAGGATATTTGCGTTGGTTTTAACATTTGTAATCTCTCCCACTCTGCTATTCAGTCTTACCAAGGAGGCAAAACAATAGATTCACAGATAAAATATCACAATCACATTGAAACACGAAATGTTTAAAGTTAATTTTAACAAAGATAGAAACATGCAGTGTTAAAGTTCTTCTGAGCAGCACATTTGCATGTACCCAATAATTTCACAATTTTACCTACATTTAGGTAAGAGCCCTATTGTTAGCATGTCATATGTGACACTAACCTTAGGGCTCTGACTTGCTGCTTTTGCAATCACCACTACAACAATCATAACACACTCCTACAGTACGTGTCCCAACTGTGGGTCGATTATTTTATTTGTGCAAATGGTGTTGTTTGGTGTTTGAATTCAGCAATATGTATTTTCTAAAACCTGAAGGGAACTAGTCCCTGCAGGGGGCCGTCTGTCCCTTTACCAATTGACAGTCCCTATGGCTAGAACCACATGTAGTGGAGCTCAGGCTGATGAGAAACGTTGGCCGAGAATTCTCTCCTCCGATGCAACTCTGCTATTTTATATGCCTGCACATGAATATACTGCCTTTGCAGTAGTGATGGATTTCTGCACAAAATGAGAAATTTTGTGTTTCAGCATCACAATCTGCCACATTTGATTGCACTCAAGAAAATGCATACAGGTGCAGGCCCATCTACTAGAGGAGGAATGGATTCTCAACTTGTATTTCTCTGCAGGCCAATATCCACTACAGTTAATGTGCTGGTCAACAAAAAAATGACCTGCACCCTCCCAACCCTACCTAATCCAGCAAAGCCACTCTATTTATAGACCCACATCCAATCAACCCATTTCTGACAACATGAAAGGGGACAGGGGAGGCAGGTGCATGCCAATAAATAGAGGCTGTCAGAGGTGGAAACCAGCAGAGTAAGATCATGGGCGGGAAGAGTGGAAGGAAGAGCTCAACCAAAACCTACCCAAAACCCAGCAATTCTGTGTGGTCTGATCCCATTTAACCTGCAGCCCAGCTTATATAGCACTGTCTGGTGCATGTGACTGTAGCCTAAAACTTCATGGGTCCCCTATATCTGGTTTATTTACACAGCCACACAGCAGACTTTTTGGCCACCATGACTGAACATTAGAGATGAGTGAATTTTTCAAAAGGTAAAGGTGTTCACCACAAAAAAATGCTCATTGATTTTAATGCATTGTGAGAGAAAAAAACTTTGCTCTGATGTTTGGGACCCTGATGGCTGTAGCAGTATGCTCACCGGAAGCTGATCTGGTCCAGGATTCCATTGCCCTACCTGAGCATAGGGAAGGTAGAGTATGGCACACACAGGGCGCATAGGGCATGCAGAGTATGGCACACACATGGACCATAGGGCAGGCAGAATATGGCACACACAGGGAGCATAGGGAAGGTAGAGTATGGTACACACGGGGAGCATAAGGCAGGCAGAGTATGGCACACACAGGGAGCATAGGGCAGGCAGTGTATGGCACACATTGGGAGCATAGGGCAGGAAGAGTATGGCCCACACAGGGAGCATAGGGCAGGCAGAGTGTGGCACACATGGAACATAGGGCTGACAAAATAGTAGTAGAAAGTAGTAGAAAGGGAAACTTCAGGATCAGGATCACTCTAGGATGAAAAGTTCATGCTGTGCTACACAGAGTGACACAATGTTGGGTCCCCTCCTGCAGTTAACAGGTGAACAATGTGGGCACTCTTGGTCTAGGTCTGAGGTGTGAATGGTACAGGGCTTTAGGGGTGTGATCATTAGAGGTGTTATAGGTGTGAACAATGCAGATGAGATTACAGGTGTGAACAATGCAGGATTTTAAAGTCTGAAATTAAGACTAAACAATGCAAGGTAAACAGTCACAACAGACAGAATTTCATGTGGGGCCAAAGCAGGGGGGGTTGCTTGCCACCAGTTGGACAGCACTGCTCTAGCACAATTTAATGGTTACTTTAAATATCCTGGGGTGGTTAGGCACAGATATCCCCTAGCCTCCCATGTTGCTACTGTTTGCTTTGGGAATGGGAACCTAGTAACAGAGCCTTACACACTTTTCAGAGAATAAGGTAATTACCTACCTGCCACATACAGACAAGAAATAGCCGGCAGCAAAGTTTGTGAGACCCGCAAGGGAAATGTTTTATGAGGGTGTGCACTCTTTTTTTAACCTACTATGACAAAATGACTTATTGGACAGCCATTATACATCATTAAGATGAATGTGCTACTGTCAATCAGTTAGGTGATTGATGACTGATATGATTACACATTACGTTAGAAGGCTCATTGTGGGAGATTCTATTGACGCAATTTGAGCTTATGCAACAATTTACATTACATTACATTGTTCCACTATGAACTTTATATAAGGAAGGAATGACTGAACAGTATGTTACCTGAGGTGTTGCACATTGCATTGTTTACATAGGAGAAATGCCATTATCTATATACTGATTTTATGCATCTTCCTAAATCGTCAGCATTTCTATAACAGTAATAATCCAGGTTATCAAAATTGTATCTGGGGAAGGTCACCATCTTGGACTTTGTTAGGTGTGTCACTGAGACTCACATGCTCAGTGTGTTCTGAGCAGCTGTTTTAAAGCTAAGCTTAGGGGTTGTCGCTAATCATTAAGCAGAGAATGAGGTTCATCTATCACAGGGCTAATTATATAATTCTGATGTGGTTTGCACTGGTGTCTGAACTGCCATATAACGAGAATATGAATTCATTACTTATCAGTCTTATATAGTGACCAGGGCTGCTCCTGCCACGAGGAAAGGTTGCAGTGAGTGGCCAGTTATCAGAGGCTGCAAAAAGCTGCAACTGGCAACTTTAAGAACTGAATTTTCATTTTTTTTAAAACAGAAATTCGGTTCTGCTAGTGCAGTGATTGCAATAGCACTTGCTGCACTAGTGATGCCACCTCCACAAACCCACTCTGATATTTATATTCTATGCATACAGTATATTGTGTGTGGGTCCCTAATCCCAGGTAAATGACAGCACCCCAGAGCATGTGCAGTGAATCAGCAGTAAAGAAGATGGGGAGCTACTGGGGCATCTTTGGAGACACAGATCTTTACTGCTAAAGGGCTGTGGTTGCCTTGGGCTGGTACAGATAATGTGCAAGATTTCTAGCTACTTCTTTGTTAAGCTTTAGTCCTCCTTTAATAATATATTGCGTAGCACTGAAACTCGAATTAATTGAGTTTTCGGCTTGAAAAAACACTATGAAGGCTACAAACATCTTCAAGTGGTTGAAGGGACCTCTGCCATTGACTTCTACGTGACCTTGACAGGTTTTAGCTGTAGTATTTCGGATTCAAGCTATTTCCAGGTTCAGGGTATAATTAATCTAGAAAAAGTTTTTTTTTAACCAGAAAGTTCGAGTTTTGACTAAAACTACACTAGAAAAACTCAAATTAAATTTTTCGGCAAAAAACAACTTGACCTTTGATAAATAACTTCCTTTATTGAGAATATGTGTGTGGCCAGCTTGTTTTATTTTATATTTGGCAAATTTTTTAGCAGAACATACTGGAGGTCATTTATAAACTTCGCGCAGGGCAGATTGGTTCGCAGAGTGAATATATTTGCCCTGCGCCTGGTTTTATTTATAAAGCTGAATAAGAGTGTGCAAATTCGCAAAACAGATTTGCGAATTTGTTTTTCACATTGCGAATGTTTATAGGAGCTTTTGAAAAATTTCAAAAATCACAAATTGCGAACACTCTGCGCCACAACTTTGGTGGCGGAGAAAATATTAGCAAAAACTGTTTCGCAAATTGCGAATTTAAGTTACTTTTAACGCTATTTTCGCGCAAAACAACCTCGCAAAGTGCCTGTACTCTCACAAAGACCCATCTTGTTTGCGAGTTGTTTGCGAAAATTAATTCACAATGCGAATTCGCAAAAACCGGAAAGACGGCACAGTATTGCAATATTGTAGCGTTCAGGAAAAAGCATGGGCAAAACTACCATTTGCGAACAATTATGCACTGCGCGAACTTTATAAATGACCCCCACTGATTGATGGGTTCTGCATTCTTCAGGAACAACACTTATTCAGAGGCAGTTGTCAAGTATTACAGGTAAAGGTGCAGCAAGAATACCCTTAAGCTCTTCTAATATTCTAATCTTGGGTGTATCCCAGTTGGGGTCATGATTTATTTACTTTTACATCTGTGAGTTTTAATAGAGCAACTTCTGCAAAAAAGAGCTTGTTCTGTGCACTTATCTTCCACCTTCATATGAAGAAAAGACATTATCAAGTTCCTTTACTTTACCCTTCACTGCTTCATGCCAGTTTCAATTTGCCTTCAGTGAAACCTCTCCCTCTGATATTTGTTTACTGGCACAATTCCTAAAAAGGGACTGGGTCAACAGCAGATTCTCTTCTAACTGCCAATCTAAAACAGTGCACTAAGCTTTATATAGGTGTAACCCTTTCTTGGCTATAATTAACCAAACCAAACTAGCATAGGTAGAGCATTGGTTACACGCAACTCTTTCACTCTCAGGTAGGGCTTTCGCTATGTGGAAAATCACGTGTGAGGTAGTTGAACTACAACTCGATACTGCAATAGTGTGTAATAAAGGTGTTGGACGCCAGGGGTTCTTTGAGCAAACAAGTAGAACAGGTTTATTTACAATAGCAGCACAGGGTATCATATACTCACAGACAGTGGTATTAAAAGCAGCAATGCTTTAGCACAGGCACAGCGTAGATTATGCCCTCAGGTAGGATACAAGGATGGGAGTTGTAGTTGCACCAACCAGGTTAGCAATGCCCATGTGGTCCGGATCCCACCAGCAGGTTCAGGTGACTCAGGGGTTAAATACTCTTCCTGCAGTCCCTATCTCTGAGGTCCCTTCACTTCAGGCAAGGTAGAGCCTGGGGGAGAGCTACTCCCTACTATCCTCCTTGATGGGGCTTTGAGCTGCCCTTTCTCTCTTTCCTCTCTATCTCACCTCTCCTAGAGAGTGCTATTACAGGAATATCCTCACTCTGACTATTCCTCATTCACGGGGCCCTGTTCCCCGACTTAATACAGATAGTAGTACCTCTAAAGGTGTGCTGTCCCTTTAGGGTAGAGCGCCTCTGGGGCCCGGTTGGCACCCAGGCTCAATGGAGCACTGCCCCCCTCCTCTGCTGCAGGCCAAAGAGGAAGTGCCACTCCCTGCAAGCACCTTTATTACTGCACTGCAGGGGTGGGTCACAACCTGTAGCCAATAATATGAAACATTATAGCTATCTGGACTTTAGTCCAATAGCAGGTAGCTACTGTAAGGGCAAGGGAAGAAGCCATAAGGGCCATGCTACTTATGGGTCCCTACATTGGTATGGGATATGTCATCTGGAAACCCTGTATATCCAGAAAACGCCAAATTATGAATAGGCTATCTCCCATAGACTCCATTTTATACAAATAATTAATTTTTTTTTTAATTATTCGCTTATTTCTCTGTAATAATAAGGCAGTACTGTGTACTTGATCCAGACTAAGATATAACTAATAATTATTGGAAGCAAAACAAGTCTGATGGGTTTATTTAATGTTGACATGATTTTCTAGTAGACTTATGGTATAAAGATCCAAATTTTGGAAAGATCTGCTATCCGGAAAACCCCAGGTCCCCAGCATTCTGGATAACAGGTCCCCACAGGTAATCCCACAGTAATGCTTATGGGAGACCTGGGGCAGAAGGACCACTACTGGAAAACATGTAAATGATGCTTCCAAGAGCGAAAATTATACAAAAATATGAAAGTAGTAGCCCCTGTAGCTGTGTTGTTTAAGTTCTGCAATTCTGCCCTGAAAACACTGTATGGGCTACATCCTTCATCCACGCATTTCAGAACCAGTATTGTGTGTTTGTGTAGCCTGCAGTATAATCATTACTTGGGCAAGCTGCATGAACTTGTCAACTAGGCTAAATGCCTCCATCAGTTTGAAACGTGGAAGGTTACATCTGTCTGCTTGTTGTTATAGGAGGTATCATTCATTTGCTACATTCTGACACTAAACTTTTACCTATCAGGCTGCCACATAGTCCTTCCAAAAATGCTGGATATTTGTTGTGAGAATTAATTGGAGTTTGTGTGTGAGATTTGCCTTGGCAGTAAAAATTCCTGATCACTCTGCACTCTTCAGTATAATCTAAAACTGCGTCTCATTGGACACAGAGGAAGATCAACCATCCAGGTTCAATTTTGTAAAACTACATTTGAAATAAACACATCAAATGCAGCAATACAAAGGGAAGCAATACAATAGTATATTGTCTGGCCCAAAGTTCATCAAGTTATGGCAATGGCACACAAGCTTAACCAATGGGATTTTTTGTAGTCCAGGAAGCAAGGGTAATATTCCTCTCTTGAAATATACATGAATGGAGGGCACTCCTAATCACACAGATTATTCACAATTGAATGTTATGCAATGAAGATAAGGAGGTGCAACAACCCAGGGGTGTACCTACTACAAACTCCCAACTATATAGCCAAAACATATGGGTATGCACACTCTAATGCAGTGATCCCCAACCAGTAGCTTGCGAGCAACATGTTGCTCTCCAACCCCTTGGATGTTGCTCTCATTGTCCCCATAGCAGGTGCTTATTTTTGAATTCCAGGCTTGCATAAGAACTAAGTATAGTACCAAGCAGAGCCTCCTGTAGGCTGCCAGTCCCAAAGGGGCTACCAAATAGCCAACACAGCCCTTATTTGGCAACCCCAGGGACTTTTTCATGCTTGTGTTGCTCCCTAACTCTTTTTACATTTGAATGTGGCTCACAGGTTAAAAAAAGGTCGGGGATCCCTGCTCTAATGATTATGACACCAGACCATGGGGTGTATGTAAAAAAAAACTTTACTAAATATATTCAAAATACAATACAGCATCACATTAATAGTGTATATTATACAAAGTATACAGCCATTTAAGTAAAGCTATACATAACCCCAATGAGAACAAATGAACAATAGGCAAAAATGTCAACCTACAAGCAGCGGATACACAAGCCACTAGTGAGAATGCCCCAATGCTTTAATAAGCACTGTCACTTTAATAGTTGATCTGGTCACAGAGGACACGGAATAATCATATTTGGATATTGTACACTTTATGTGTATATGTGTGGATGTTGTGTTCATAGGCATAGGCCGGCATCCTATTCGGTATTTTGCTTGTATTGCATTGAGGAGAGTTTTATGTTTATAATATATGAACCATGCATTTTCTGGGGGTATTTTTAACAGTAACATTGTGGAGGGATAAGGGGCCTGTACTAGTATGGCAAGACACCTTGCGCGGCTGTATATGTCAGCATTATGACTGTGATCAGAAGCTTTGTAGAATGCAGCTTATATTGTTAATATGATAATAACGGAATAGGACGTGCTGTATGGTTGCTAGGATACGACGCAGGGCACTTCTCTATAGAAGCAAAAGAGGAAGGTGGGTCTGAGGCGCGCATGCTACACTGTTATGTCGGTTCACTGGATAATGTGTCCGGGGTACTGACATTGACGGAAGTGATGTCACAAGTGGCATAGATGCAATGAGCATGCGAAAGTTTGGCGTTCAGCTTCCTGCTCCACATGGTATATATATATCACTTTGAATACTTGAACACATCAGAATCCCCTTGACAAAGGCCTTGGTGCCGAAACGTTGGGGCGTTCTCACTAGTGGCTTGTGTATCCGCTGCTTGTAGGTTGACATTTTTGCCTATTGTTCATTTGTCCTCATTGGGGGTATGTATACCTTTACTTAATTGGCTGTATACTTTGTATAATATACACTGTTAATGTGATGCTGTATTGTATTTTGAATATATTTAGTAAAGTTTTTTTATACATACACCCCATGGTCTGGTCTCATAATCATTAGAGTTTGCATACCCATATGTTTTGGTAATATTCCTCTATTGCCTTAAAATTTTTCAGGCCATTTTTGTATATGTCTTAATATATGTATTGAATTTTTAATTAACTTTCTGCACATTACTAAATGATCATTGGTGATCATTTATCTCCCAACATTCCCATGGGACATTTTTAGCTGATTTCACTCATTTGAATGAGAAATGTCTATGAGGTATGGTTACAGGTCAAACACCTCAAACGTGCTGCAGAAGACCCAAAGGTTAATTCACCCTGCTTCTTCAGGAAGACCGTGGTATTTAATTTTTGCCTTGAAGAAGGATATTTTACCAACTGGCTCAGGGGTAGAATGACCTGTTGCTGTCTGTGGAGGCCTATTTATAAAAGGTCAGATTTTAGTGGTTTTTGAAACTACACCTCAACTCACAAACTATGAATGACATAGCATTTATGAAAATATCTGAATAAAAAAATCTGAACAGAAAATAATGCACTAAAAAATATGATCCTGTAAAATTTTTTGGATAATTCATAGCCAAATAATTCTAAAAGTCCTATTTGTTTTAAAATGGTCCAATAGGATCAGCGCAGCTACCACTGACTTCTATAGGACCTTGGCAAATTTTACCCGGAGAAGTTTCGCATCAGTGGTTTTCCTGGTTTTTTAGACTTTTTTTTTTAAATAGAAAAAAGACACATTTTAAGAGATTCGTGGAAAAAAATCTTAATTCTATTAGTAAAGTAGTAAAAGTGGATGTACTGGGAAGGCTGGATCAGAAGGCCCTGGTATCAAGCTCTGGGTCCAAAGGTAACCCAGAATCTTAGTGATGTTGTGTAGTAGGGACCCTGTGAACGAAGTACAGTGGGGGGGGGGGTGCAGCTATTGCCATAGAACACTCCTGGGAGCTTAATTTGTTAAATGTTGTCAGCACTTTCTGCTCTTTAACTTTAAGAGGAATATAATAGAGGTTTTTGCCGCAAACACTTATGGAATATGGCTTATATATGAACTAATTGTTTGGTACTTAATGCAGTCGCATACAGAAACTATTTGTCAGATATAACTTAAAGGAAAACTACCCCTCACACAATGTAGTTTTTTTGTAAAAAGAAATGGAATAAAACAACTCGTATAACATGTAAAACCCTGCTTCATGTAAATAAACTATTTTCATAATAATATACTTTTTTATTAGTATGTGCCATTGGATAATCCTAAATAGAAATAAATAAAAATAAAATAAGGGCATGGATAGTATGATGCACCGTGCACACAAACATACAAAACAAAATATACTTGTTATGTCACATGAGGAAGGAAAGGCTAAAACTAAGTAAGCTTTCTCAGAAAGATCTATATAAATACACCAGCAGGGGCGTAACTATAGAAGAAGCAGACCCTGCGGCTGCAGGGGGGCCCAGGAGGTGTAGGGGCCCGTAAGGCCCTAATTCATATACAGTTTCAATATATATTGGTAAAACAAGTCATGCGCTAAACATTTTGGGGGATTGAAAAATAATTTGCTGTGGGGCCCAGAAATATCTAGTTACACCACTGTACACCAGTAAACCCTCAAAGTAATATTGCAAAAGAAAAACATCTTTCCTTCAATTGTGTACACATGGACTTATGTATGAGACTTCCTGTTTTCAGCATAAACCTCCCCCTCCCTTCCCCACCCTTCCTGCTGTAACCTGAGCCCAGAGCTATGAGTGAGCAGGGAGAGACTAAAGCAGGAAGTGATGTCACACCAAGCTAATATGGCAGCTGCTTTCCTAAATAAACAGATAGAGCTTCTTGAGCAGTTTATATATAGTATTATAGCTTGCACTATTGTGGCTAATATATTGGCAATATAGGGCCTTTCTAGCTTTCCTTCTTCTTTAACAGACAGAGTTGTATCTTTTGCTTCCACACTTCTTCCTGTTACAGTTAGAGTTGAAATATTTCTGGTCAGGTGATCTCTGAGGCAGCACACAGACCATCATGAAATGGTGGTTCAAGGCAAGAGATGTAAAAGGGCAATATTTACTTATATATATATTCCAGTTTGATAAAATTCATTAATATGCCACTGTTGCTCAAGTATTCATTTTGGGGGTATAGTTTTCCTTTAAGTCCACAAGGTAGTTGTTATTTACAGTTTAGTTATTGAATTAATACATTTTGTTCCCCTCCCCCCCCCCCGACTGTTATTGAGCTAAGTTATCTGTTTAATGCTTCTGTTACCTGGAACTTATCTATTGAATTTATTACTGAACAAAATAGGGAAAATTGGACACGCCAGGCTACCCACCCAACAGGTTCTATATCATTTTCTGCAAGCCAATCAATTGTTAATTCTGTCTCACTGTTCTGAGCCTCAGTAACACCAAGCCCTCACACAACACACAACATATGCACCTGACTTAATGCAGATATGTTATCCACTGTGTGTAACATGAGGCCAGCCTCGTGGCCACCAGCTACAATAATAACATGCTTTACACAACCCCAGAACAAAAAGAACAGTGAGTATTTTCTCTACACAAATATATCAGATAACAATGGTAGCTTTACATTTGCACAAAAATAAAATCTGTATTTTTCACAAAATGTGTATATAACTTCTACTCGTCTAGTTCGTATGTGTTCTGTGCCCAGTCTTATCCAAACAAAGAAGCAAGTGATACATTTTTTTGTTTGGTTTCCAGTGTCAAACATAACAATAGTTTAGTCAAATACAGACCGCAATTCTCAAGCAAACACGTCAATCCTATTGAGCTTTGTTCATTTTACTAAATAAACTGGAACACCCATAGCATGCACAGGACAGCTTTAACGTTTGGAATGAAGAGTAAATATTAGCTCTTGCAGTGTACTATGGAGGGACTGAGCAGGCAGCTCATTTGGAATGCAAATTCTTATACATACACTGGAGATCATTTACTAAGGACATTTCCCGTAAACCTACTAGGTTTGTATGCATCTTAAAATGTTGTGCCCACCACAGGACTCAAAATTTTCTTCCTGCTGTAAATCATGTGCATCATACCTTTGTGTGTTCTCCTAAATACCATTAATTTGTACACTATTTAATCATAGCAGTATCATTTTTGTGTAGGTGAAGGGCCAATGACAGCATTGGACTTGTGTGTCTGGGGCCCACCAGGTCTGCAACATCAAGGGCCCCACTCCTGGATTCCACCTCCCACTTCCATCAACCTTCTCTGCATATCCTTTACCTCTTTGCTCCTGTAGCTGTGAATGGGCAGGGAAGTGTCATCAGAATGATTGGGGATCGGGTCTGGTCACCCATGAAGGCAAGGTCCCAACACTTTTTTCCCAATGTTCCACAAACCCAGTCTGGGCTAGACTAATAGCCCAAAGGGCTCATTTAACAAGCACAACTCCACCAGGGAAAGCTGTTCTCTGCTCCTCATTCTGGATGAAAAATCTGCCATAAGGACCAGAGACCACTCACAGATGCGGGTACGAGTTGGGTGCGGGTCCTAAAATGGCAACATTTTGAGGGTTACATAGGTTCAGTTGTGGATTAGGGTTAGGGTCAGTGCGGTTTGAATTTTTCCTGACCCACACATCACTTACCTTCTATCCCTCTTGGACAGATGACTGCTTAATGCAGGTAGTGCTTTATTCAAGGCAGGCCCGTACTCGCAATCTATAGGTTCTAGCAAATGCCAGAGGGGCTGCTGTAAGATGCCATAGAAAGTGACATATAAGTGGGCTGCTGTAGGCTGTTTGGGTCTCTGTGTACTTGGAATGCCAAGGCCTAGTTTGAATCCCAGTCCAGACCTGATTCAAGGGGCTGACCACATGTTCCAGCAAAGACAGAACACGAGGGGTGATTTTGGGGCTGCTGCCGCCTGAAGCAGCTGCCCAGATACCATCCCCTGTCTCCTGGAGTGGGTCAAACGGGGGGGTAACACCTCTAGTGCATTGAGCACAATATCGTTTTCTGCACTAGTGGAGCAAAAATTCAGGGATAATTTCTGCCTCTGTGTAACTGGCCGCTTGCTGACGCCTGAGGCAAAGTTCTCACCTTTCCTCATGGCAGGGGCTGCCCTGCAAAACACAGTATGCAAAGTGCAAAAAAATGACCAATTGCAGTATTTTATTGCACATTGCATTTTTTTCTCTTTATATGACCAAAAGCCTGCATTCAGTACAGGGCTCCTTTGTACATATAGGGGGGAATGTAATTAAAAGTCACAGATGTTATTTAAAATTAGATATATGACATGTCTTGAGAAAGGTCCAGACTGGACAAAAACGTTGACAAGTAAACTTCACTTTGGTTGATTCTACTATGAAGTCCTGGAGTGCGTCATTCTTTGGAAAAGGATTATCTACACTTCATATGACAGCACCCAGGCATTAACTTTGCTTTAATTGGAGTGCACCACAGCTGGAACTATATGTATTTATATATATATATATATATATATGCACTGAAAAATACAAACTTTTGAATGATTGCACCAAAATCCCAGTGTTGCTGGTCTTCTTGAATGCTACATATATTTTTACCGTGCACCTGGGTCTCTAATGACTGTATCGGTGTGCCGCCCAGCGTGAAAATTATATATGTATAGGAAAGTTTTTTAATACTATGAGGCTGCAGTAAGGTGATTATTTTGTGCCATACATTCTAAGATCTATGGCACTCACAGAGTTAATATACTAGTACAGATTATTTTTGCCTTTGTGAGTTCACAAACCGACATTATCAAAAAGTTACATTATCCTTAAGCAAAGCTAATGCCTTATTCTCAAAGTTGAGACTATTGACTTGGAAACAGATTAAACAAACTAGCGAATCAAAGTTCCAGAGGCTGCCTTGGGGTGTAATAATGAGTGCTTTTGTCCAACCTCATACATGCGTATCTTCTCCATTCTCCCATTCAGTTGCATGACCTTGCTTTGGCCTTTCAAACAATTAAACTCTTCTGTGTTGTCCAAGTTCCTCATTGCAATTTCAACAGAATGTATGCAGTTTCATTTTTAAAAGTTATTCATTGTTTTTCCCCCTGTGATGAAGATATCATTGCTTTTATTAGTTGGCCAAACAGCAGTGACAGGAAATGTTTAGCTAAATGCACAGCAGATAACAAATTCGGTTGTCAATGTATTACAGTGAAAACATTTTTTTTCATGTAGTTTACACCTCACTTCCATTATATTTTGACCCATGCAACTATGTCCAACTTGTAGTATGTGCTCTGCTCAAGAGCTTTGAAGGATAATATCAGCTATGCCACTGCCACATTAGTGTTAGCCATGGAAGAAATCCAGAATAAAATGCCAAGATAAATGCTTATCACATGTTACTTGGCAGTACATTGGGTGAAGCAGTGTCAGCTCTCAATGTCATATCAGAATGAGCATTAATAGAATAACCACTAACTTATTATTTTGGGGAAGTGTATTTGTGATACTTGGAGGTAAAGATCTGCAAGTTAGGTGGGACTATTATCATTATATGTATTTATATAGTGTCAACATATTTTGTTGTTGTGTTTATGCAACTTAATCACATGAATTACATACATAGAGCTTTTGGAATTACATATATCACAACCAATACCAGTACAAAAGGAAGGCCCTGTGCAAAAAGAGCTTACAATCTAAAGGGAAGGGAATAATACACAAGGAGTGGGCAAGATCAGAATTAAGTGGGTGAGAGATGTGGGACTGTAAGTGGTATTGCATTTGGTAGTTAAGGGTAGGCTTTTCTAAATAAGTGCGTTTTTAGAGATTTCTTAAAAGCAGAAAGGTTGGGAAACAGTTGGATAGCACGTGGGAGAGAATTCAAGACGAGGGGTGCAGCCCTTGCAATGTCTTGAATGCGAGCATGTGAGGAGGTAATGAGAGAAGAGTTGAGGAGCTGGTCAGTAGAGGAGCGTAGTAAGGGGTTGGGTGAGTATATAGAGATGAGTTCAGAGATGTAGGGTGGGGCAGAGTTATGAAGTGCTTTGAATGTCAGGGTCATTCATTTGAATTTTATCCTGAAAGGTAGTGGAAGCCAGTAAGCCAGTACAGTTATTGGCAAAATGGCACGGCAGAGGAGGAGCAGTTGCTGAGGTGTCTAAGCCTGGTGGCAGTGTTCATTAAGGACTGGAGAGATGACTCTGGCAGGGAAGGCTGATTAATAGAGAGTTACAGTAGTCTAAACGTGATATGACTAGAAAGTGAATAAGAATTTTGGCAGCATATTGGGTGATAAATGATCATATTTTGGGTATGTTCCTTAGGTGGAAGTGACATGATTTAATAAGTGACTGGATATGAGGAGTGAATGACAGAGCAAAATCTAGGATAACAGGAAGACAGGGTGATAGTGGAATTGTTAGCTATGATGGATACTTCTGGGATGTTACTGGTGTTAGTTGGAGGAAAGAGAACCATTTACATTTAAGAGAGGTTTAAGGTAACATCCAATTAGAGATAGTGGACAGGCAGGCTCCGAGTTAGGAGTTCCGGGTTGAGATCAAAATACATAATCAGTCATACATAAAACTGCAGTAAACTATCTTTATGTGAGTTTTTCCCAGTGCTATGTACACCCATAGGATAGGAAGGACTTATATATAATTATCCAAAATACTGGTTTAAAGATAAAGTACTGTATATGCCCATACAAACATTAGTTAACATGTCTGGAAGAGTGATGTATATGGGGAAGGATTTAATTATGGCTGGTCACAAGTAAGATCTTGCATAAGTAGCCAAGAGAGGTATACTGAGCAGATTGGTGAAGACACAGGCCTAATTTCTGCTCAGCTACTTAACTACAGGTATGGGATCCATTATCCAAAGATCCATTATCCAGAAAACTCCTAATTACGGAAAGGCCATCTCCCATAGACTCCATTCTAATCTAACAATCCACATTTTTAAAAAAAAAAAAAATTTTCCCCGTAACAATAAAATAATACCTTCTACTTTATCCAAGCTGACATATAATTAATCCTTATTGGAAGCAGCCTATCGTGTTTATTTAATGTTAAAATTATGTTTTAGTAGACTTCGGGTATGACGGTCCAAATTATGTTAAAATAAAATTAATAGAAAACCGCAGGTCCCAATCATTCTTCATAGCAGGTCCCATAACTGTAGCAGTTAATAAAATATAGATTTGGATGATACTGGCCACAGCTTTTATTTGTTCACAACAAAGTAATAATATACAACAAAAAAATATATAATAATAAATAATGTATAGAAAATAACTATTGTAAACGTTACAGAAATTGAACCCTGCTTTACATTCCATAACATCTTATACTACACAAAAGCCATGAATATCTTGTAAATTATGAACCTTATAATCAGTTAATACTGATATCATCATTTATGACACTCCTCTGTAACTTATAACATCCTAATAGTTTACAAGAGGAGTACTTTATTCACTATAAAATGTTACAGGCCAACCCTGGACCCAGTGTCAGACTGGCCCCCCAGGATACAAGGAAAACTCACAGTGGGCCAAGATGTCAGCTAATTATGCTGGCTGGGTCATGATGCCCTTCTTCTTATTCTCTGTACAGTCTTCAGGGCTCACTTTGTGGAAGACGAAGCTATTAGGTTGCTAGAGGTTACCTGGAATATCCGGTATCATGGTATATGTAGCTGTTTGTAATGTTTTACCAACTACTTTTTTAACTTTTTACCACTTGCAAAACATGGCATGAAAAATCTCTAAACCAGTGATCCTCAAACTTGGCCCTCCAGGTGTTAAGGAACTACAAGTCCCACAATGCATTTGCCTGACTGTGGCTGTCAGACTCCTTCATTGCATTGTGGGACTTGTAGTTCATTGCATTGTGGGACTTGTAGTTCCTTAACAGCTGGAGGGCCAAGTTTGAGGATCACTGCTCTAAACCATCCAGCATGCTGGCATATCATTTATTAAATGACAATGAAAGTTAAACTAAAGAAGTAGCTAGAAATGTTGTAATGATGTTGTGTGCTTCTGTACCAGCCCAAGGCAACAACAGCCTTTTAGCAGTAAAGATCTGTGTCTCCAAAGATGCCCCAGTAGCTCCCCATCTTCTTTTCTGCTGATTCACTGATTCACATGCTCTGTGCTGCTGTCACTTACTGAGCTTAGGGACCCACTCACAATATACAGTACATATAGAATAGAAATATAATCACAATATAAAGATGATTAGTAATTGATACAGATAAATACTACATGACAGCACAGAAACCAGTGCAATTAGCACCAGAATCAGCCCTGTAGGGCTTATATTACAGACAAACCTCATTTTCTGCTTGATAATTAGTAACAAACCCTAAGCTTAGATTCTCCACAGCTGCTCAGACAGAGCCCACTGAGCATGTGAGTGTCACAGACACTTTTCAAGATGGTGACCCCCTGTGACAAGCTTGAAGTCCAGGATCATTGCTGCTTTTGAGAAGCTGAAACTTTAGGGTGGTGCAAGTTCAGTCTATAAATTATGGCAGTTTTGGCCACATTAATTTTTAGGGTTTAGTTCTCCTTTAAGGCATTAACATGGGGTCAGTTTTAGTGGATTTGTATGCTATATTTTAAAATATAAAGCTTTGTGGTTACAGGGGTGGTACTCTTCATATGCTATATGCTCAGGCTTTGAAGAAGGAGCGCACTGGAACCCACATGGTAAGTTCTGCTAAAATGGAAGGGGCTGAAATTTACCAGCCAAAAGGCTGCTGGCTGGCAGCACAACAGCCCTGTGCCCTAATACAAACCCACACACAGGGCTCTTTCAGATTCAGACTGGGCCGGTGGGTCACCGGGGAAAAAGCCACTTGCTCCCTGGCCCTGATGTCCTCCCTCCCCAAGTCATGGCAAACGTAAACATAAGGTGTGTTTGGGGTGGGGAAGGGGCTGGTGGTGTGTAGGCAGTGGGGGACCCAAAGGGGGTATGGGGGACCCTGAGGTAGCAGCTTTCATCTCAACATTTGTGATTTTAATTTACAAATGATAGAATTAATATATGTGTGGGCTTCTATACAAATTATTCTCAGATGAAGGGGGGGGGTTAGGGTTGCAACCAGATACTGTCCTGGGACACAGGAGACTTTTGGCTACTAAGTATTTACAGTAATATTTATTAGAAAAATGTAATTCTTTATCATGAAAAAATTAACACAATAGCAGTGCTACATAAAAAGCAAAATAATAAAAATGCATATTTTTTAAAAAAATTGTTTCAATACTTGATTCTACAAAGGGGCTAGCTGTAAATCAGTAAAGAGACAACTTCATCATGATGCCATGAACCCATTAAGGTTGAGATTAAATCCTCATACCATTCATAGCTTAAAGGGATCCTGTCATGGGAAAAAAAAAGTTTTCAAAACACATCAGCTAATAGTGCTGTTCCAGAAGAATTCTGCACTGAAATCCATTTCTCAAAAAAGCAAACAGATTTATTTATATTTCATTTTGAAATATGACATGGGGCTAGACATAGTCAATTTCCCAGCTGCCTCTGGTCATGTGACTTGTGCTCTGATAAACTTCAATCACTCTTTACTGCTTTACTGTAAATTGGAGTGACATCACCCCCTCCCTTTCACCCACTCAGCAGCCTAACAACAGAACAATGGGAAGGTAACCAGATAACAGCTCCCTAACACAAGATAAAAGCTGACTGGTAGATCTAAGAGCAACACTCAATAGTAAAACCCATGTCCCACTGCGTACTATTCAGTTACATTGAGAAGGAAAAACAACAGCCTGACAGAAAGCAGTTCCCTCCTAAAGTGTTGGCACAAGTCACATGACCAGGGGCAGCTGGGAAATTGACTAAATGTCTAGCCCCATGTCAGATTTCAAAACTGAATATAAAAAAATCTGTTTGCTCTTTTGAGAAATGGATTCAGTGCAGAAGTCTACTGGAGCAGCACTATTAACTGATGCATTTTGAAAAAAACATTTTTTCCCATGACAGTATCCCTTTAAAGTTGTAGCATTTTGTGTGACGCTGTAACTGAAGCACAATTACGTAACTGAAGAGTCAGTCGGAAAACTATGCTACTGCATAACTACAAAATGCTCCAAATATCCCAGAAGGGATTTCTGAAAAAGAAGACAGTCTGCCACTAGTGACTGTCACTTTGACAGACCCCACTGCTGGCAACAAAAGCAAGAATGCAGGTTGTGTATATTCAATACAATTGCCTTGGACTTTTATCCTAAAGTCGTGAATTCTTGAACTTAAATCCCTCAATGCAAACCAGTTCTTATATTGCATCACTGAGGCTGAAGTCTGGACTGAGAGTCAAAACAGGCCCTGGCATTTCAAGTACACAGAGGCCCAGTCAGCCCACACAGAGGCCCAAACAGCCCCAACCAGCCCACTAAATACTGTCTTTCTATGGCACCTTATAACAGCCCCTTTGGCCTTTGCCAGCAGTGTTTTACTGGCCCACAGGGATACCAGGAAAACTCCTGGGGGGCCCAGGTGTCAGTGGGCCTCTTCCTTCTAGTAATTTGGCCTATTTCATGTTCATTCCTATTTCTTTATGTGGAAAAAGAGGCTTAATAATGGAAGAATAGAGTATAGTAAGAAGACCTAAAAGAATGTGAGAATAAAGAGGTTAAGTGAGGAGTGAAGGAATAATAGTTTGGAAAGTTGGGCCCCTGGTCTAAGGTTTTCTGATGGGCCCCTGGGCTAAGGTTTTCTGGTGGGCCCCTAGTCTAAGGTTTTCTGGTGGGCCCCTGGTCTAAGGTTTTCTGGTGGGCCCCTGGTCTAAGGTTTTCTGGTGGGCCCCTGGTCTAAGGTTTTATGGTGGGCCCCTGGCATCCCAGTCCGACACTGCCAGAACCCACAGATTGCCAGTCCAGGCCTGCTGACTCTTATTAAATATTTAAAGAGTCGGGGGCATCCAGGTAGTCAGTGTGAATTTATGAATTAGGTCTCATTCCATCCAGTCTTTCATATTAAAGGCTTGACCACTAAGCTGAAGCCAGCATAGGGGCCGCACCCTTCTGTGAATGACATTTTGTACACATGCATACACAGAGATCCCAAGCCAGCACTTTTATATTTCAGTTGTGTCTTGACCACACCCTGGCCATGCCCTGTAACACCCATGGATACCAATTTGCATGTTTATTCGGGTTTATTTTAAATGCTTTTCAAATGCAAGGGTTTACTGTGCCTATTACATTTACAATTGCAGTAGCAAATCCAATGGTTACTGGTTACTTCAGGAATGAAGAAGCAACAGGGGAGGTAGAGTCTGATGCACACATTTTAATATTCAGTTTTTCTTACCATGTTAAACAGAAGAAAAAATATTAAGAAAAAAAGATAGCCTATATGATATACATATTACAAATAAGCTTCACCCCAGACTTGTCTCATAATGCTGAAACCCCATCTATGATGAACCCAGCCCCCCAATAACCCACAAATCACACTATGACTGTTATGAAACACATATGGAGCACTGGCTATGTCAAATGATTTCTTGGGATATTCCAAGTGATTAGATAGGCACACAAGGTAAAATGATTCAGAACTCTTAATCATCCTTATCTACCTTTCACAGTCACTGTCTGCAAGGCCTCTCCCCATTAGGATCCTACATTACATTTAATACTTTGGGGACAGGGTTGTTTCCAAGCCCCTACCACACCAACCAATAGAAGTTCAGAGATGACCTGAAAAGAAAGATTATCAATAACAAAACAAGAATAATAATAAAATTGAACCTTCACAGCCCATGTGTTTTTTCGGTTGCTGAGAGTCAGTGCCATTTTTTTTTTTTTTTTTTTTAAAGTGGCCTTGCTCACACGCAGACGCATACAGGCACACACTCACACACTCACACACTCACATACAAAAACACACACAGACACAGTTTTTGACAAAAGAGGACTGATCAAAAATTTAAATTCAATTTGTACGGCTATGGAACATTGAGGCCTGCCTACGTTCATACTAATATTATTGCTCTTAAGGTTCATTTCATTGCTTAATTGAATCTTTTTTAATTTGTGTCTGACAGTTTAGAAAGCTCTGTGGTTCAACTGACAGGAAACGCTTCTTATTTATGAAACCTAGTGACGTCAATGCCTTTACTTTCAATTCCCTTCCCTTTTTAAAAAGAATATTTGTTCAGGGGCAATGAACAGTAAACTTTATTCCCTCCATGCAGAGTCCATCCCTACCCAAACAATTTAATACAGCTGGTTATTGGCCGATATGTAAAATCCATAGTCTAAATACAATCAGACAAATAGATCTTTAAAATCTATTCTGGTGCTATTATTTATGTCCTGCTGGTGAACCTTTGTCTTAATATATTTAGAGAATGCACTTTATTCTGGTCTGATATACTTTATAACTTACTGATTTTTCTTTCTGGTCTATTGCCCAGTCCTATCCTATGGCAAGGCCAATAGTTATAAGGTTAAACAAATGTCTGAAAATAACCAGCGTTAGTTTAATCAAAAAACATTTTTGTTTTATCCTTATGTTCCATTGATACCTACTTAGGCATCCTCCTGCCTATGTCTGTAGAAGACCATCCCTAAGGAAATGGTGTAAGATCCTCACTTCTATCCATCTAATCAAGTAACTCCAAATATACATTATAAGCACTCTGGGCTGACCAAACAAAAACATTATTGTACTTATGAATAATTCAGGGCACAAATTAGTCTTCTCAAAAACAATGACATGCTGTATATACGGTGACACTATTTGAAAGGTTGGGTACCTCTACCCTATATTACATTCAGATAGATTACCTTGGATTTGGCCAAACAAGACACAACTCCCTGCAACTCCCTGTAAAGCAGGAGTACCCATACTTTACTAATGCAAGATCTACTTTTAGTGATGCTGTGCCATTACGATTTACATCCATAAAAGCATTATCATTCTGTTCCATGGAAGATATTACTTAAAGAGATACTGACACCTGAAATTAAACTCTTTTTTACATCTATTATAATATTGGCTTTGAAATCTACTTCTAATTTTGTCATAAAGTATTTGCATGATGCTTTTACATTACCTGTCTGATCCCCCATGTTCCTGTATGAGGGGGCTGCCATATTTGTGCAGCAGAAACTATAACTAACAGGCTGAGATGGGACAGTCAGGTTGGTAAAGTCAGAGTGTCAGAGAGTCAGGCTTAGGAACTTCAACTAACAATTATATACAAAAACAAACCTGTATGTAACCTTAACATAATACATTCCTGAATAAAATGCATGAAATAGGAGGGTGGTTTAGAAAATCTGTTTGTTGACAGTGTCTTGAGATCTACTGATCATCAGCCAAAGGTCTACTGGTAGATCCAGATCTACCTTTGGGCACCCCTGCTGTACTCTATCTCATAGGTAATCCCACGCTGTACCGGTGGAGAAAGGATTAACCTCGCTGAATTCACACACTCAGAAGCTGCTATCACAATAACTTTGATACCAGTAAATGATAAATTTGTATTCTCTGGAGGTTACACAATCTTTTTGATGAATCAACCATCAATCAGTACAAAGTTACTTCCAGACAATTCCACTTGCTTTATGATATAACACAGGCATGGCAGTTACAGACACCCAGAGTTAATACTCACAGTGCTGCCTTACTCCAGGTATCTCCTATTTCTGAGACTAACTGCTGGAGGCCCTATACTGGTGGGTGATTTTGAATGGCAGTTACCCTCCTGGTATCCTTGTTGGAACCTCAGGTTTTTCAACTAGCTATCCTCATCAAGCCACTCTACTACTAGAATGAGCTATTACAGATCTTTCCTGACAATGACTTCTCCAACTGAGGCCTTAAACTTAAACTATTTTGGCAACAACCACCATCTCCAGCAAGTCGGATACAAAGAAAGAGGCCAAGCACATGATGACTTTCCTTCTTATATACTAGCAAACCCTTGCATCCATTACCATTTACTGAACTACCACGGGAGAACTTTGACCTGAAAAGGGAAACTCCACCTCCCAACTGTAAACACAACCAGCACTTAGTTGCCCCTACCTTCATGGGGACTGCCTGAAATAAAGTTAAGCAAAAACTTCACTCTCCTGAAATAGTACAGAAAAGTGTATGCAGTATTCTTTCTCTCTGGCTCAGCAAAAACAGTGGTGGAGGGGCACTGAGCAGATCTGCTTCCCTCAGCCTGCAAAAATATGCAAGCATGTGTGCCCATAGCCTAACCATTGTACTGGCATTATATATGTCTTATGCTAAATTCAAAAATTCAGATCCTCCTAGTTCATAGAACTGTTAGCAGGGATTTCATATCTCAATATCAACATTCTAGTATACTTATAGCAGTATATGGGGCAAATTCACTAAAGCGCAGAAATGCGCTAGCGGCAGCTACGCCGTCGTTCGCCGCACTTCGCCAGGCGAATTTTCGCAAGCGTTACGCAAATTCGCTAAGATTTGAATTTTCGCTCAGGGCGGCAAACGGTAGCGAAGTAGCCAAACAATGTGCATTTACGCTAGCGATGCCTAATTTGCATACGGCGCAAACTTAAACGTATAATAGATGTGTATGTTACAGCCACTACATTACACAAGCCCAGGAAACCTTTAAAGGGGTGGTTCACCTTCAAGTTAACTTTTAGTATATTGTAGAAGGGCCAATTCTAAGAAACTTTTCAATTGGTCTTCATTATTTATTTTTCATAGTTTTTTAATGATTTGCAGTTTTGTTCTGTTTCTTTGCAGCTTTCAAATGGGGGTCACTGACACCATCTAAAAACAAATGCTCTGTAAGGCTACAAATGTCTTGTTATTGCCACTTTTTATTACTTATTATTCTATTCAGTCTATCTCCTATTCATATTCCAGTCTCTTATTCAAATCAATGCAGAGTTGCTAGGGTAATTTGTACCCTAGAAACCAAATTGCTGACACTGCAAACTAGAGAGCTGCTGAATAAAAAGCTAAATAACTATAAAACCACAAACAATAATGAAAACCAATTGCAAATTGTCTCAGAATATCACTCTCTACATTATACTAAAAGTTAGCTCAAAGGTGAACAACCCCTTTAATAAATAAAATAAAGTTGTCCTATTGCCCTAAACATGTGCCCCCTGTATAGTTGTGTTGCCATATGTTAGGAAATGTAGGGGGGGAAGGAGGGTAACCCCCCAAAAATGTTTTCGCTATTTTTCAGACTATCACCCTACAAAAGGTAAAAGACGCCAGTGTTTTGTTGGACTTCCCAAACTCTTGGAATTGTATTGAACTTTGCCAGGTCTGACCTGGCGAAGTAACGTCTAGCGTAAGAGGTAACATTCAGAAAAATGTTCATCTTAGTGAATTAGCACAGTTACGTCCCTTCGTCCGTGCGCAACTTCGCCTGGCGTAAGGGTGCGAAGTTGCGCAACTCTATCTACTTCGCTAGCGAATTTTTGCCAGGGACACTGTTAGTGAATCGGCGAAGTTGCGAATTGAAGTCACGCTGGCGAATTAGCGCTAGCGTTAGGCGCTTCGTGCTTTAGTGAATTTGCCCCTATGTCTCTTTAATTGTTTAATTTTTTTTTTTTTTTTAAGTTCAAGTAGTTCACACCTGCTCTCTGTTTCTTCACACTTAGAGCTTATTACCCATCTAATTATGACCCTCTAGATAAAATGTTTCCACGAAATTCATTACCAAGAATGGATTGGGCTGGAGGCAATGGGAGCATTTGGCCCACTCCCAGCATTCATCCATTGCAGAATCAGATAAATAAGGTAAATATCCTTTGTCTACACATTGGAACATACAGTACATACCCTATGTACGAAGCACAACATGTATGCAGTGTAACATTTGATAGCAAACTGCCATTTTTTTAAACCACAACTTTGTTAGAATTCCAACATAATTGTGGATGTATGATTTATTGTGTCTACTCCAAAGTATGCAAAGTGCACAATGTTAACACAAATTAGGGGCACTTATTTTTCCCCTGCATTTGTTTTCGCACGATGCACTTCAAGTGCTAAAAACAGCATCTGCTTCACTTAGCCACTTCACCCACTAAGGAAACTGGAATTTCCACCTGGGACAGTAATCTCCTCTTCCATCACTGCAAAAGGTGCACAGTAACAACACAGAAGTTGCAAAGAAACAGGTATGGAGGTTAGAACGGGTATGGGATCCGTTTATCCAGAAAGCTCCGAACTACGGGAAGGCCATCTCCCAATTGACGTCCATAGATTTTAAATCAAAGAATTAAAATTTTTTAAATGTTCTCTTTTTCTCTGTAATGAGAAACAAAATACCTTGTAGTGGATCCCAACTAAGTCATAAATCATCCTTTTTGGGGCAAAACAATCCTATTGAATTGATGTTTAAATTATTGTATTTAGACTTAAGGTATAGAGATCCAAATGATAGAAATATCCCTTATACAGAACACTCCAGGTACCGAGCATTCTGGACAATAGGTCCCATACTTGTACTTTTCTTAATGAAACATGTTCCTCTTAAAAATGGCACATCCAAACAACTTTATTTCAGAAAATCTTTATCGATCGCATTCCTTATCGCTTCTCTAATAAAATACCAACCTGATCACAGAGTGAATCAATGTAAAACTTGTTTTAATTGAAGCATTCCTATTATATGAATGCCCATATTCAGACTGTTACAATATGTAGGTGGGTGACACAAGATCCTACAGATTTACCTGGCAGAAGTGCAGGAAATTGGGGACGCTTCATTTCTAAGGTGACCCAGTATATCTATTTTAAATAAATAAATATATATATATATATATATAGACAAATACAAGAGGTCCTTTGCACTCAACCCATTATCAATATATTTAAGACATTGAGACATTCTGTGCATACAGCTACAAAAAAATGCCTTACCCTTTAAACAACAGGGATTGTTTGTCCATATATTGCAATATATTTAAGATGGTCAACTACGTCAAAGTCATCCCATATCTGGCCAGTCCTACACTCAATTTTCATCTGATTCATTAAGAATTCTATTGCTTCATTTTACATTTTACAAAGGGACTAAGTTTTACCTGCAACGTACTTGCTGCTTTCAAAGTAAAACTCCCAAACTTGGTTGCCCTTTTATTAGACACCAGTGGGATCACCTGACTATAGCTGGGAAGGGTGGGGGCTACAACAGAGAGCTGGTCACTGCTCCAGAATATATATATATATATATAATACTTTTAGAACCAGATAGTTAGTATTTGATGGTATTTACATGTCAGATAAGTACTTCTTTGGGGTAAAATAGGAGCGGTTGGACAACCCATGTTAATATATTAAGAGCATTTGGAGCTAAAAAGTTTCATCTTATGTATGAATTAAATAACATCCTTATTGCACCCCTGCCTCAAAAATGTTTAGTCGTAAGCACAACTTTCCCTTTTGCTGTTTTAGTCAAAATGGCTCTACTGGTGTCGGGTGATACAAAGAATAAAACGAGTCACATTTATGTCATTTGGAAGCCTCATTTGAAAAAGGAGTGTGTATGTACAACCTGAATGGAAGACTGAGGAAGTTGATCTCAGGAAAAGCTCAAGGTGGGGCTATAGGAACCATTACCAACATTTTAAAAAATATCTGTTTTGCACCTTGCTGCCACATACCATCCACCCATGAAATGATCCATTATTATTTTATCAACATGTATTGCACAGTGCTGAATCCATCATTTCCATCAATCCCTGACCCGGTGGAGCTAGGGTTTCCACTCCTAGAATGACTCTGTGATTGCCAATGGGTGATTACCATATCAAAGCCCCTGCCTCGTAACACTATGGCCCCATCCCTGACATCACTGGCTTGGTCCCGTGTCATCACAGCCTCCCCACCTTGCCCAGAGTTTGGTCAATAATTTAATAGCTCTATTGCATTCTGTGGTCAACATCAGCAGCAAATAAAACAACTAGTTTCAGCATATTACAGTCAAAGTACTTCCAAAAATCTTTGTGAGTTGAAATTTTTTAGTGCCAGAAGCAGACTCCTTGATCCATGCTGCAGCTTGTTAAGTGTACAGCATTAAGCAAAGACCAGTCAGGGAAGATTCTAAATTACATGTCACTTAAAAGATTAATAAAATAGCAATGTCAAATTGTAGCAGCATATCAAAAGTAAAATGGTGAGTCAGGCCATAGGAGCGCAGTCCGATGGACAATCTATGGCTGTTTCTGATGCTATTTGTCGCATGTTCAGGATTTGTACAATACTTTCATATTTATTGCCAGAACATTGCTTTATTCGCTCCAGATACAACCACACAAAATTATAGATTGTAGGTAGAATGGTGGTAGGTGCAAATTTAAACAGTCTAGTAAATGGCAACCAATCAGGAGGTAGTATTTGCTGGTCTCTTGTTTGAAAGCAAACATCTTAAGGGTCATTTACTTAATGCAAGTGCATAGTGCAATATCACATGCATTTGCCATGTATTTTACAGATAAACTGTTTTTGTTTTGTTTTTTTAATCCTAGCATCATTGCATGCACCCATCATGCACTTAACACCAATTGGACACAATTGTACTGCATATTCAGATGACACCACTTCTAATGTTGGGCATCAAAATGAGGTGCATCCAGTTCTTTAAATGCAAGTTTGCTGTTATTTGGAGGCAGTTGTGGGAACCTTGGAGATATGGGTTGATAGTTCCAGGGTTGCCTTGTGTCAATAGGTGGAAGTGTAAAATTAGCAGGAGAAGGGAAGTGCCAAGTCCAACTGTACAGTAGTGCAGGGAGCAACATTAGATGCAAGTATTTTTAAATAATTGAATTTTTCATGGAAGAACTGCTGCAAACTCAGGGTAAGCATGGGCCAACAGGACATTGGAAAGAAACCCAGCAGACACTAGCCCACATGGGCCCCTCCAACCCAGACCTGCTCCGGCTACCTGCCATATTGACACTCTGGCACTCTCCCATACCTCTCTGTGCAAGGGAACAGGTACATGCATGGGCAAGTAGGACTGAATGAAGTGACACCGGGCAAGCTTTGTGCAATCTCAACTGCACTTGTGCTAAGTATATGACCACTCTGATCTGGTTACTGTGGATTATTGGACCTACTGCAAATAGGGGTCATTTATGACATTTAAGGCAGTGCATACCTCCCAAGTGTCCTGTTTTGAGTGGGACAGTCCCGCTTTTGACAGCTCAACCCACCGTCCCGGGTTAGTAATGGAAAGTCCCGATCTCTCTGCACCGAATGGGGAAAGTCCCTATTTCTCTGCACAGCCAAAAGAGATACAATGTTTCTTTGGCTCTTGGCAGAGTCCAGAATAGATACTTGATACATTTGTAACAGTTTTGCCTCTTGGGAGAAGAAGAGTCAAAGCTTAAAGGGCAATTCACTTTCATTAGTAAAATTGTAATAAAACATAGAAATGTGTTCAAACATTTAGAACCTGTAAAATGGGCATGGTAATTTGGGGGTGTGGCCACAAAAAAAAGGGACGTGGTCAAAAAATTTGACATGCTCTGTGCAGCAAATCTTTTTGTCCCTCTTTCCATTTCCAAAATGTTTGGAGGCATGGGTAGTGTGCAAAATATGGATCAAGGTACAGTCTGCAGCATCAGGGGTGCAGATCAGGCCTTTCCTTACAGCAGGACCCCTTTGCATCCTCAGTTGTTTGTCTCTGAGGTGCAGACAACAGCTTGAGCGATAAGGGGCATGCAGGTGTTTTGCATTTTTCCCCTGATTAGTGGTAAATAACCCCATATGATATTTATATCATCACCCCAAGTCTAGTCCTCTAGATCCCATACAGAAATAATATTAATATAAAAATATTAAGACCGTGTGCTCTCCAATGATTAGTGAACCACCTTGGAAACAGAAATGAACTGAATTTCATTGTGGTCTATGGTGGAATAGCCATGCAGAGGCTGAAGCAAGTCGACCATCTACTTAACGCAATGCGTACATGATGAACATACATTGGCCTTTTGTTCTGTTTCTAAAGCTGTGTGTGTGTGTATAATAAAGGATTAGGCTTATTCATTCCAGGTCACCACAGTGATTGTGTTTCTTTTTCTAAATCCAATAGCAGGGGTTTGTGATGCTATAAATCTCTGCAAATGAGATCTCTCTGACAAGTCAGTATTTTCGTGTGTTTCCTCAGCTTTCTGAGAGCTAAAGGGGGATTGGGGCATGTGAATTGTACATTGGATTTTCAGAGGTTTTCTGAAATACCTTAAAAATTGTACTGTCTTCTGAACAGTATTCCTCTAATGACACTACAGAACATAGGGGCATAACTACAGAGGAGGCCAACCCTGCCGTTGCACAGGGACCCAAAGTGCAGAGGGCCCAGTGAACTCCTAATTAGGGTCGGACTGGGGGGCCCAAGGCCCACCGGGACTGCTATTCAGGGCCCCCCGTCCAGACCCCTTTGCCCCCCAGGTGCCGACTTCTATTCAGTTGTTTGAGTTCACTGTACCTTCATTGATCGTTTAAGTCCCGGTAAAGCTGTACAGGGATTGGATGGGTGAAGTGTGAACTTCTCCTCCAGCCTAAACAATCCCAATGCAGCTTTACAGGGGGGGGGGGCTGCTGATCAATGGCTTTTTATAACTTGTGGGGGGGGCAGGTCATCAGTATTTTTTTACTTGCAAGGGAAGGGGGCAAGATCACCAATGGCTTTTTATAACTTGTGGGGGAGGGCAATGTCCATCAATATCATTTTTTACTTGCAGGGGGGCTGCTGATCACCAATGGCTTTTTATAACTTGGGGGGGGGGTAGGCCATAAACTTTTTTTTAACTTGCAGGGGGGCCCTAATCACCAATGTTTTTTTTATATTTATGGGGGGTTACTGCTTTAGCTCTAATGTCTATGTGCTCTGATGTCTGTGTGGCCTTTTTTATTGTAGGGTGGGCGAAATATGGGGTAGGGCTCGTGGGCGCGTGGGGACCAGGAGGCACAGAAAATTTTGGAGTACAGGGCCGAGTGATTTGTGAAGGTGGCCCTGGGTCCAGTATCATCTACTTACACCACTAACATACACAATGCAGTATGGGGTTGGCTTTTATCTTGTATTGCTCCATGGCAGATTATTAATTTAAGTTAATAAAATATAGCTAAACAAAGTCTCCTTTATGTACTTCGTAGATGGTCTGTTTCTTTGTCCTTCCACACAAAGGTGTATCTGTTGGCATTCCAATAAAGTATAATACACTGTCTGAATCATTAATGAGGTGGCAAATTGCCATGGAACAGACTGTTAATAGAAAATCTTATAAATGAGATACAACATGTAATACTTTCTGAAGGAATCTATAAAAGCAGTGAAGGATGCCAAATAATGTGCTTTCCCCAAACAGTCTTTGGATTACTCAATAGGTGGAGCTGTCTCAAGTAGCAGCTGTTATTATGATTGCTCTCCTCCCAGATCACAAGGTAAATTTCCATCCAATGAACCACTTCATCTTGCAAATTCAATTTTGCTTGCACGCAGCCTAAATTCAGAATGCTCTGATGGCAGTTTCTCTGGACTAGGTAGAAAGATTCCCATTTAGATTGACCTTTCACCAGACCTGAACTGGCAATCTGGAAACACTGACCAATACCAAAGGGCCTGAAACTGCCATATAATGGTCCTTTATAGGCATATAAATGAGCTGGAGAGAATACAGAGATGTGCAACTAAACTGGTTAGAGGAATGGAAGACTTAAATTATGAGGGTAGACTGTCCAGGTTGGGGTTGTTTTCTCTGTAAAAAAGGCGCTTGCGAGGGGACATGATTACACTTAACAAATACATTAGAGGACATTATAGACAAATATCAGGGGACCTTTTTACCCATAAAGAGGATCACCAGAGGCCACCCCTTCAGTCTAGAAGAAAAGGACTTTCATTTGAAGCAGCGTAGGTGGTTCTTCACAGTGAGGACAGTGAGGTTGTGGAATGCACTGCTGGGTGATGTTGTGATGGCTCATTCTGTTGATGCTTTCAAAAGGGGCTTGGATGATTTTTTTGGACAGACATAATATCAAAGGCTATTTTGATACTAAACTCTACAGTTAGTATAGCTATGGGCATACAGTATATGGTTTTGTGAAAGAGAGGGTTGTGTGTACACTGGGTTTTAATTTGGAGGGGTTGAACTTGATGGACTTTGTCTTTTTTCATCCCAATTTAACTATGTAACTATGTAACTATGGGCCTCTCTAGAAGGGCCAGCCCCACAGTTTTGGAACCACTACTAGATCATTTAGAGGTACAGTATATCAGACCCACAAAAGTATGGGTCTTTGAATGAAGGAAATGTATATACAGTACAAGTGTTGTCTTCTAAATATAAGGTACATTATTATGAAGAGTTGCGATTGACCAATTCATGGCCTTAGTCCAGCTCATTGACCAATTAATTGCAAAATTCTATAACCAAAAAGTTAAACAATATGTAATCACATTCAGCTTCCCGCTTGGTCATAGCCTTATTAGAGACAGGGATCTTATATAAGGCTTTTTTATCCTCTGGCCCATTGTCATTGTTTTGACAGTGTCTGGTAACCTGCTGTTAAAATGTGCAAGCTGCTAATTTGATGGGGAAAAACACCTTGTCTGTTCACATCACAGGCTGCTTTATTCTATCTATCATCTATTACTCGTCAAATGTTGATCACTTTAGAAATGTGGTACTATTCTGTTTCCAAACATTTCTCTACTGCTCATCTGCATCTAAGGGCAACCCTTCTTTCAAATATTGCTCCAGGATTGTGAGTAATACAAAGGAACACCTATGCCGCCTTGATTTATAGCATCTTTCATTATGGGCCATGAGAAGATATAGGAGATTGTCCTTGTCGTTAAAAATTCCATTTATAGCTTTTTTTTTTAACTTACCTTGCCCCCAATGACACCCTGTCTCCACCAAGACTGGAAAGGACATGCCACCTACTAACTTTTGGTAATAGGAATACAAACACAACAAGAGCCCTGTCATAATCCAGAAGGATCGACTGGGTCGAAAATTTTGAGGATCCTGATGAAGGGAGTGTGTAAACTCCCCCGAAACGTTGATGCACATGTGGTGACAATGAAAGGGGAAAAATTTGTGTCATGCTACTCTTTTCCATGTGATTGGCGTGTGCCGACAGTCTAGAGGGATCAGCACCCCCAAGCAGGGATCATAGGAGAGGGAAGCAATTCACAATATTGAACTTGTACCCACTCTGTCTATTCACACCCTGAGTATAGTTTCTTAATTATTTCACAGCTTGGTATCTAGTAGAACTGAAATTACAGTTCACATTATAACCATCTTAATTATACAATTATCTTATCTCAGTTATGATTAGACCTTATTAAGTCTAAAGCCTCCAGGGCTAACTGTAATATGTGCAAAGCCTACAGATGGATACTTTTGGAGTGAAGTAGGTGTAAGACATTTGTTGTCCAGCAATGAAACATTCATATAGCCTGAAGTTTCCTCACAAGGAAACCCAAATTTTTGTCTCCTGCACTAGAGGAGATGAATAATGGGACAAGTAATCTCCTAGTCTGTCTTCACCATTAAGATATGTGTCATCATTGCTTTCTTTCAAAGAATGATCACTAATAGGATTGACTAGGATTGCCTAGTTACTCAGTGTAGGGTCTACTTATATTAGGGTCTAACACCTCAGGTATTATGTGTGATGGTAAAACACCCAGAGAAAACATATATAGCTGTAATTAATTATACAGTTGGTAAAACTGTCCTTTAAGGAGACAGTATACACCTAAACACCTTTGCTAAAAATGAACATAATAAAAAGGACTTTTGCTGGAATTAAATTCTACTTACTGTTTTAATGAAAAAGAATGTATTGTTTTCCATTTTTTGTCATTATAAACTCTCATTTGAAAGCTGGACTATTTGTATTGAACTTGCCCCCCCCCCACCTTCCTTCAGAGATCCCTATATACCTATGAAGAAATAAACCCCTACCTTCTCCATGAATCAGCATTTGTGTGCCTCATTATCAGGGGCTTCTCAGTGGACAGGTAATTAGTTTTATCAGTGCCTTTGGTATCAAGAAATAAAAGGAAGTGCTAAATTGAAACATATTCTTGTTTAGTGCCAGAAATAACAAACCATAGATATTTCTTAATTAAAACAAAGCAAAAAGTATGCTCAGAAGAAGCCCTATTCATTCATCTCATGTTGAGCACATGTCACAGGCACAAATAAATAAACCTTTTCATTGTTCAACTCCATAAAAGGTAACGCACACCATTTGATGTGTTAATGTGATAGCTGTGCTTTGATTTATGAGTAAGAAACTTTGCTAAACCTCAGTATATGAACTCTGCCAACATTCTTTATATTGACAGCCCCACTGAGTAAATATATTAATTTCCCTCTCTTGAAAAGAAAAAAGAAAAAAAGTAATTATGTTCTAGGGCTTTGATCACATCCTGTGTAGGTCATATGGAGACTGGGGCTACTTGCCTCGTGGGTAACACAAAAGCTGAATTGCAATTAATCTGATGCTGTGAGTGATTCCCACATTTCACTTAATATTGAATCTACATGGGATGTCAGAGAAGGAGCTTCCAGGAAACCACCACAAGAACTAGGAATTAAATCAACGCTAATCAGTGTAAACTTTCCATATGTGGGTCAATAAAATATAAGTAACATGTTAAAAAGAATCAGACCTTTCTAACAGATCCTTCTGCAATTGATATTTTAACGGAGCAG
Organism: Xenopus borealis; assembly: GCA_024363595.1. Classification (NCBI taxonomy): domain Eukaryota; kingdom Metazoa; phylum Chordata; class Amphibia; order Anura; family Pipidae; genus Xenopus; species Xenopus borealis. Next base: position 121,672,073 of record CM044441.1, on the reverse strand, counting down.
TGAACATATTGTCAAAAGGTATGGTCAGTTACTATACTTGCACATACAGTAAGTACCTTGGAATGGATTTATAACAATTGCAATGTCTCCCATCCCAATCCTACCTTGCATAATAACAGTATATCCTGCAACCTGCAAGTGTCCCTTTAACTACCAGTCAATAGAAGACTTAACCTAGAACCCAAGTGTCATTAATGTTTTTATCAGTGATTTATAGGCCATATTTCAAAAAAGAGTTAAGGGATGCCAGTCCATTGCTTTACCTCCCGAATAGTATTGTTGTAGTTGTAGGGACCCATAGGATTAATGTGCCCTAGTTGCAATCTGCATAGTTGTGCTATTGGCCAAGAGGCGCTGTGACCACTTCCTGTCACACTTTGTTATAGTGAGAGACAAGGGGTTGCTCTTCCTCTTTGGCATCAGGTTGCTGACCCAGCTGAATGTTTCCAGGGAGCCTGGGTACTCCAAGGCCCAGTAAAACCAGTTTGCCCTCGAGGGACCTGAACCTCATGTGTGGAAGTCGGGGAACAGAGACCCCGTGAACGAGGCTAGTGAGTGGCAGGAATATAATTGTTATAATACTCTCTAGTAGAGTAAGACAGAGAGGGGATATATAAAGAACAGTTTGGTGCTCCATCTAGGAGGTTTAGCAGGGAGTAGCTTCCCAGGTTGTAAGATTTGCCTACAGGGACACAGTGGATAGGGTGTCAGGATTTAGGTTCTTCTCCCTGACCACTCCACAGCGTGAGATCCAGACCACATGTGGGAATTTCTGCCTAGAGGGTAGTTGCACTGTCTTGACTACATCCTCAGGGAATGCACCTGCATCTACCTCTGATATACTGTCTGAGCTGTGTGCCTATATATTCTGCACATGCCTCTGTACTGATGTTAGTAACCTGTGGATCATTTGTCTATGACAAATAAAGTTATTTTGTTCTGTTTGACTGCAAAAACCTCCTGGCACCCATTTCTTTATTGGTTAAAGCACAATAGCCTGTGGGAGTTGTAGTTGCAATACACACCACACCTTCATTTTATTCCACTATGTGAAGGCCCTGCCTCAAAGGAGAACTAGACCCTAAAGTAAAAAAAAAACCCTACCTCCCTGCCCTACATAGATCCCCTCCCTCCTCCCCCAGCCTCAGTGCAGATTCAGGGATAGGAGTTCACAGCAGCCATCTTCCGGGCCTTTGGTAATCTAAGGATGCATGCGCATATTCGCACATGCGCAGATGGAGCAATTTCCCGGCTTGCGACAACTGCGCATGCGCTGAAAGCACCAGAAAAAGACATGAAGATTACTGAAGACCGGAAGATGGCTGACGTGAACTTCGATCCCTGAATCTGCACAGAGGGGTAAGTAAATACTTAAGGGCATTTTCCTGGGGTAGCAGCTAGGCTGGGGGGAGGAGGGAGGGGGGTGTATGTAGGGGAGGGTGTTAGGGTTTTTTTTACTTTAGGGTTTGATTCTCAGTCTAGTGTAACCCATTCTCTATTATACTAGCTGGTGATTAACCCCTTTAGTGTAAATAGCCAAAGAAATATGTTATATTATATAGTACTCAGCTAGTTGATGAACTGCTACATGTAGCTGGCTAGATACGTTTCATAGGGCACAGATGGCTAGTATGTGAAAAAATATGTACATATAGTTACAAGTAACCCTGTCCTTCACGGGCTTCCAAAATGTACTTATTATACAATCAAAAGACCAGGGATAATATTACATTGTGTATTTGATTGCAATCTGAAATTATGGATTCAACTGCTTGACTTTTTCCTTAATTCATTCTTTCTGACATGTGAACAAAAGAAGGCTGGGCCATCTTAACCACTGTGCCACTGGTGCCTGGGCCATAGCAAATTAAAAATGGGCTCAATGCCATCAGAAAAGGATCCTGCACTTAATCCCTGTTCCTGTTTGATATTTGATCACTTAATAGCAGTAGCTCCATTCCAAGGCATTTTATGCTTTTCTGCGTTCATAAAGTTACAGTCTGGAAATCCAATGGAGAGTCATGTATATCCCAACCTAATATTCATGTCATATTCATTCAGAACAGTAACATTTCCTCTGCAAAAAATAAAAAACTGTAGGATATTCCCAGCATTTTCAATGAAAAGCTTGAGAAATAGTGCAGCCTTTTTAAAGACCCTTGTAACCTGTAAGGTTACAGTTTTATGAACAAGAAAATTCATACTGCTGCACTCTGATAGGTGTGAAAAAGTGTTTATTCGTGCCAAAGACCAGGCCTAGTCTTTAGTTCAAATAAACACATTTTGACACTTATAAGAGTACTACAACATGATTTTTTTTAAATACATGGTTACCTTTGTAGTGGGGATTGCAGCTTCAAAGAGCATGTGGTATAGTAGAGCATTTACTCTTTTATTATTAGTTTTGTGAACAAGCACACTTCAATTCAAACGTTGCCATCACTGGCTTTTATTCTAAAAGCCCCGTTAACTAGTTTGAGCCCCTAATGGGTACCACCTTCACTTTTTGGTGGTTTATTCAACCTCAACCAGCAACTGAAGCAGTGAGGCTCATAAAGAGGTGTATTAACAGTATCACTAGTTGATACAAATAATGTTTGACTATACTAAAAGAACACTGCAGTTATTCATTGAGTTTGTTGCAGTCAAAACTGTTGGAACTATCACATGTGCTCTCAATCCATTCCTTCTCCTCAGCTAAAATATATAATTTGTGTGTTAGCTGTAAATTACAAACAAACTAAACCATAAACTCTCACAGAATTACAGATTAGGTAGCTCATTAGGCAATAAGTAGGGATCAATGTACACTATTTACATTCACTAACAACAAAGATAACAATAGAAGCAGAACAGAACAGTGAAAGATGATATAAGTCCTTTAATGGCCAAAGGCTGGTTTGTTGTGGAGTGTTAAGATCCTAAATAACCAATTATCAGTTTAACAGATTCCAGTTGTCCTTTCCATGGTATCGTATTTCTACACTTGAAACTATTATAAAATTAAAGAGATTATCTATACCAGGATAATGGGGAAGAAACCAGTTTCACTGCTTAAATTCTCAGTTTGACAAATGGATTTATTATACTGGCAACTTCTTTGGTTACATCCAAACAAATCAAGGGCATTTTTTTCTTTTTTCTTTTCATTGTAGAAAGGGAAAGTAAGTTACACAAAAAGTTTTTCTTTGTAGCTTCTTTGAAGAGACTTATCAAAAGTGTGATGTCATATGTTCCTCTAAGGTGCCGTTTGGGGCAGCCTAATAGTAACAGACAAACAGAACTATGTTCAAAGTGCTTCCACTTAGGCCCGGACTGGCAAATGCTATAAGTTACATAGTTACATAGTTAAATTGGGTTGAAAAAAGACAAAGTCCATCAAGTTCAACCCCTCCAAATTAAAACCCAGCATTCAAACACACACCCCTCCACACTTTCACACAAACCATATATGCCCATAGTATCAAAATAGCCTTTGATATTATGTCTGTCCAAAAAATCATCCAAACCCCTCTTAAAAGCATCAACAGAATCAGCCATCACAACATCACCTGGCAGTGCATTCCACAACCTCACTGTCCTCACTGTGAAGAACCACCTACGCTGCTTCAAATGAAAGTCCTTTTCTTCTAGTCTAAAGTGATCCTCTTTATGGGTAAATAGGTCCCCTGATATTTGTCTATAATGTGTATTTGTAAAGTGTAATCATGTCCCCTTGCAAGCTCCTTTTTTCCCAAAGAAAACAACCCCAACCTGGACAGTCTCCCCTCATAATTTGTTTTCCATTCCTCTAACCAGTTTAGTTGCACGTCTCTGCACTCTCTCCAGCTCATTTACATCCCTCCCAAGGACTGGAGTCCAAAACTGCACTGCATACTCCAGATGAGGTCTTACTAGGAATCTATAAACAGGCATAATTATGTTTTCATCCCTTGAGTTTATGCCCTTTTTTGCAGGACAGAACCCTATTTGCTTTAATAGCTACAGAATGACACTGCCCAGAATTAGACAACTTGTTATCTATAAAAACCCCAAGATCCTTCTCACTTAAGGAAACTCCCAACACACTGCCATTTAGTGTATAACTTGCATTTATATTATTTTTGCCAAAGTGCATAACCTTGCATTTATCAACATTGAACCTCATTTTCCAGTTTGCTGCCCAGTTTCCCAACTTAGATAAATCACTCTGCAAAGTGGCAGCATCCTGCATGGAACCTATAGTTCTGCACAATTTAGTATCATCTGCAAAAATAGAAACCGTACTTTCAATTCCCACATCCAGGTAATTAATAAACAAGTTGAAAAGCAAGGGACCCAGTACAGAGCCCTGCGGTACCCCACTAACAACACTGGTCCAATTAGAAAATGTTCCATTTACCACCACTCTTGGAAGTCTATCTTTTAGCCAGTTCTCTATCCAGTTACAAATACTATGTTCCAGGCAGGACTGGACTGAGAATTAAAATAGGCCCTGGCATTTCAGGTACACAAGAGGCCCATCAGCCCACATAGAGGCCCAAACAGCCCCCACCAGCCCACTAAATACTGACTTTCTATGGGACCTTATAGCAGCCCCTCTGGCATTTGCCCTAACCCACAAATGGCCAGTCCGGGCCTGGTTCCAGGCCAACATTCCTTAATTTAACCAGTAACCTTCTTTGTGGCACTGTATCGAATGCTTTAATCAAGTCGAAGTAAATCACATCCACAGCCATCCCAGAATCGAGGTCCCTGCTTACCTTCTCATAAAATGAAATTAAGTTAGTCTGGCAAGATCTATTACGCATATAACCATGCTGGCACAAACTCATAGTATTGTTATTTGCTATGAAGTCCAGTATCCTATCCTTTATTAATCCTTTGAAAGGTCCAATAGAAAGTCAGTATTTAGTGAGCTGGTGGGGACTGTGTGGGCCTCTGTGTGGGCTGATTGGGCCTTTGTGTACCTGAAATGCCAGGGCCTATTTTAATTCTCAGTCCAGACCTGCTGCCACTGGTATGATCCATTTAAAGGAAGCACAGAGCCCTTAAAAAAAAAGACTGATAAGAACAGACTGTATGGCTAAAGTCAGAGATTTGGGTATGGAATCTGTTATCCAGAATAGTCAGGACCAGGGGTTTTGTGGATAACAGATTTTTCCATAATTTGAATCTTCATATGTTAAATCTACTAAAACAGCATGTAAACATTAAATAAACACAAAAGGTTGTATCTGTATAAATAAGTCAAATCAACTGGATCTTGCTGTGTTTTTTTCTCAATTTAGAATAACTTGTAAATATGATCTTTCGGGAATATATCCTCTGGAATGTTGCTCCAATCAGCATAATCTGTTTATCATAATCGGCAAGGATGTAATGAAGTTAGGTGTTAATTGTATTAGATTAATTGGACCTTTGAGGTGTTGTTAAACCTTACGGGGAGAGGTGCCAAAACAGCATTGTATATGGCAGACAATAGATGTCTCACTCCCACCCCCACCCCAGCCTCTATTCAAACTTGGTTTTTCAGTTTTTACATATATGATTCTCCCAGTCTAGAATCTAGACTTGGCGGTCTTCAAACATGTGTCCTTGTAGGTACACGGCTGAGTCCTGACCAGAGGAGCTGGTTCGTCTGTACTACGCCATATGCTGGTGCAACTGTTTTTTGGTTTGGTAAATGCTTCTCTTTCTACTGGTTTTCACAAAGGCCCAATCTAGATACCCACACATCTTCAGGTCCCCTCTGAGATGTTCCATATCTTTCAACTTGTCTTAGCATCTGTGCTGGTGGGGATCTTGTCTGCTCTGTGATGTAGAGTTTTGATGACCCCCAGTTTGTGATCTAGTGGATGGTGGGAGTCAAAGAGCAGGTACTGGTCTGTGTGGGTTTGTTTCCTGGTTTCCACCCTCTCTGACTTTTACCAAGCTGTCCAAAAAACCTTGCAACATTTCAGAGGATATATTCCCAAAACATTGTATTTACAAGTCATTCTGAATTGAGAAAGCCAGTTGGATGGATGACCAGTGAAACGTCTTCAAGAAAAAAATTCAAGTCCAGTTGATTTTAATTATTTCTACAAATATACCATGACCTGGATGGATGAGAATCTTCACAAACACACAATAGGATGGCTTTGCTTCCAATAAGGATTCATTATATTTTAGTTTGGATCAAGTACAATGTACTGCTTTATTATTACAGAGAAAAGGGAAATACTTTTTTTTTTTTTTTTTTTAGAAATTTGGATTATTTGAATAAAATGGAGTCTATGGGAGATGGCCTTCCCTTAAGAAGCACATTTTGGGACCCTCTGACTTTAGGTGTAATAGCTTGCTTTTTAGAATCATGGTTAGCTCTGATTTACTACTGGAAGATAATAGCAGATTGATTTAGAGGATTTTTCCACACCAGTGGTTCTGAATGTATGTTTGACCACAGGGACATTATAGAAGAGCTAACTTTTTTCCTGTTACAGTTTTGCATCAAAATTTTTATTTGCACCGGTGGCAGAAAAATGTCATGAATCAGTGCTATCATTTTGCTATGTGTTAGGTCCGAAAAAAACACTGTTTTTATTTTGGAAGAAAAAACTTATGTTTTTTTGCACCATTAAAACTCCAATGGCATTATCAGAATTTCTCTTGTCATTTTGCTTTACAGAAAGAAAAAGGTTGAAACCTTAGTGTGGTGGCACACGTAGCGTTCTGGGGAGATTAGTCAACCAGAAAAAAATCTACTGTTCTTTGGGTGACTAATCTCCCGCCTTCCCGTCGGCTAATCTCCGCAGAACAAATCTCCCCGGAACGCTACGTGTGCCACCACCTACGCCAATACATTTTGCTAAATTTTCCCACATTTTTTTCTATGGTTTCAAAAACATTTCACAGTAGTGAAAGGGTTAGCTTTGCTCATTATTGTCACTTTACTCATTACACCTCATGTCACTCTAATTAAGAGGATTAAAACCTCTCATTGTTAGGTTTTAAGGCAGTGCTGTGTGTGTAGCATAAGGCAACTGAATACCTTCACTTTGGCCCCTTTTAACCCTTCTCACCCTAACTTGTAATTTGTACAGGCATGGGACCCGCTATCCGAAAACTCATTATCGAGAAGGTTCCGAATTATGGAAAGGCCGTCTCCCATAGACTCCATTATAATAATTAATCAAAATTTTTAAAAAATTATATACTTTTTCTCTGAAATAATAAAACAGTATCTTGTGCATGATCCAAACTAAAATATAATTCATCCTTATTGGATGCAAAACCAGCCTATTGGGTTTATTTAATGCTTACATGATTTTCTAGGTCCCGAGCATTCTGGATAACAGGTCCAATACCTAAATTTTTATGTGCTCAAGGGGCATTTTCAGCCCAAAATATGCTTCTATTAAAGTCAGTGGCTGTGTGCACATGTGGTATAGATAAATACTGGCATTTCATCCCCATATGACTTGGGGGATGCATATCATGTTCCTCGGCTACCAAACACAACAATGTTTAGTTTTAGAGATGACACATACAAGGAAATCCTGATGTGTGCAAATGTAAATAGTATGTTCACCTTGAAATAAACTTTTACTATTGTAGAAAGTCTTTTAAGACAATTTGCAATCTTTTTGTTGTTATGCAGTTTGTAATGGAAACTGTTATCATAGCCTTACATACATTATGAACAAGGAGAAGGTTGATTTGCAGATTGGAAGATCAATGAGAAGATCTGATAACCATTGGAATTAAGGTGTCTTCCATACTGGACTGTTTCTTGGCAGTGGGGTAACTACTCCCTGCTGGGCCCGGCACAGGTTGGGCACCTGGGCCCCTTACCTCTATAAATAACATGCTGGAGTGTTGATGGCATGTGTGATGTATAATCTCCCCCTAGATAACTGCCTGCCATAACCATTTTCATGGTTCCGATGGGCACCAAGGGGATGGAGCACTGGTGCAATTGTACCCCCTGCACCCCTGGTAGTTACGCCACTGTTTCTTGGCCTGTATATAAGCACCCGTGCTCTCCTGGGTCTGAAACCAAAGACACTGCGTTGTCCTGGGTACAGAAACACAGAGCAGCGTTTGGGTTGCCAACTGGCCTATCCGGTAAAATACCAGTCAAGGCCGGGGCTGGTATTACAAATTTATTGGAAATGTACCTGCTGGTAAATTTGTGATCACAAGTCAAACTGCTCCCCGCCTGCCTCACCCAGCCCACCCCTTTCTTCCCTTTAGAGGCTACAATACTTTACGATTCCATGCTAAAGCTGGCCATAGACATGCAGATATATCCTTATGTCCAACGAACGATCATGCATTGCAATTTCCCGACCTACAACTAACCGTTCAAATTAAATAAAGTAGTGAAAAGAACAAATAAGATGATGTTCTGGTCATGAATTAACAACAATTTTATGAAAGTTATGCCCGACAAAAACTAGTGACAGTCTCCCAGTGATATCGCCAGATAGGCAACACATGCAGAGATATTAAATCTTCTAACCTGTCCTATTGAATTAATGACCGATCGTCGTGGGCACTATGACTAAGACCATAGGCAACAGCACAGTTTAAGCACAGAAATGGCTCCTGACACCATCCTTAAATGTTCAATGCTGCTTGGCTGTCTTTTATTAGGAACAAAATTAATGGTTCAGCACTCTTGCTTCACATAAGAATTAGCAGTCCCAATTCAACACCCATATTGGTGTACACATTAAGGCAAATTTCCAGTACTTACAGCCGTGCATATACACAAGTTCCAGAATCCTCTGTTAGACACACACAGTCTATTGGGAGAAGTTTTCTCTCCCTCTCTCCACTCCTTTGGAGCTCTCTCCAACACTTCAGCTTAGCATGGGAACAGTCTCTTTCCCAGCTACACACACCTCCTTCCTGCACATGGATGTGGCCACAGGCCCTGCACCCTCCTCTAGCACAAGGAGGTCTCCAAGGGGAAGCACTAAGGTGTAGTCCCACACCTCTACTTAGGCAGCTGGAAAACACTTAAAGGAATTGTTCAGTATAAAAGTAAAAACTGGGTAAACAGACATGTTTTATGTTGCACAGGCTGTGCAAAATAAAACATGTTTTCAATATAGTTAGTTAGGCAAAAATGTAATGTATAAAGGCTGGGGTGACTGCAAGTCTAACCTAACAGAACACTACTTCTTGCTTTTCAGCTCTCTTTTGTTTACACTGACTGGTTACCCTGGTTACCAGGCAGTAACCAATCAATGACTTGAGGGAGGGCCACATGGGTCATAACTGTTGCTTTTGAATCTGAGCTGAATAGTGAGGATCAATTGCAAACTCACTGAACAGTTATGTCCCATGTGGCCCCCCCTCAAGTCGCTGACTTACTCAGATTTAGAGAGCTGAAAAGTAGGATGTTGTGTTGTATTCTGTTATGTGAGACATCCACTCACTCCAGCTTTTATACATTAGTGCATATTGTAGCAATTGTGTGTTTTGGCCATTTTGACATGTTTTACTGAGTAAAATGAGCACATATTGTAGCAATTGTGTATTAAGCCCAATTTGGGATGGCGGGTGTTAGAAACAACTTTTATCCAATCAGAATTTTCAGGACAAAGTTCAGTAAGTACCCAAAGCTCACCTGAAGCCATTAACACGATGCAAAAGAAACACACCTACGTATATCTAAAATATTGAATACATCAGACTTGTTCCCTGACTGATGAAATCTTCCCTGAGGACAGCCAGATGCATATTTCATTCTGTGTTTTAGAGTGCTTACATATGTGTTTTATGGTCTGTCTGTAAATTATATTATGTTTAACTGACACATTTTCCCCTTAATGATTTTCATAGAAAATGCACTGTATTTTTGTGCTTTGCATGCATAAATTAGCCGATGAACTTTTATGCACGTAGACGCTAAGATTTTTTTCTTTGAGGAACGACCGATTTTAGTGCAATCCAACCAATCCATCATATTGTCGTGAGGTTAGTGGGAATCGAACGATCCTACGATTTTCTGGCCATCAGTCGGAAAATTGATCGGCCAGGTTAGAAATTTTTTATTGTTCACAGTGAAATCTACAGGATCTGTTGTCCAACATCTATTTTCCAACATCGCGTGAAATGGTCTTTTTACTTGATGGACAAATCGTACATTTGAACGATTCTTTCAAGATAAGCTTGGTCTTACAATAACGAAAAGATATTTTAAAAATCTTTACATATATGGCCAGCTATTATATACACTGTATTAATAGCCCTGTACTGTGCATTACAGTGTGTAAACAGGAGAATAAAACTGGCAAATATAATTGCTGTAAATGCCAAATATAAAAGAAGGGTAGCCCCTGCTCTAAATATACAGTATTGACTTGGATAACAAAAGAGATAGGACAGGGGTTGCTGCAGGTATTAAACACATGGAATTTTAGATGCAATCAATGAGAAGGCCACAGTCAAAATGGAAAGAATGTAAATGTTATGATGCATCTACTATTTGTTTAAGACATTTACATTCATTATATATTTGGTATAAATAGTATATCAATTTAACATGATAATAGGCACAAGGCAGTCCAGGTCCTTTTTTCCAATCAAATTATGGGCAAGTTGTATATGCTGCATTTTTTTCTCATGGTAAATCTCAAATCATGTTATAGTTTATAGGGACTGCAAGTTCAGGGGTGTACCTACAGAGGAAGCAGGCCCAGGATTTAAATAGGCATTGGTAAAACAGGTCACTCTCTAGACATTTTGGGGGCCTGAAAAATATTTGCTGTGGAGCCCAGTAATATCTAGTTACACCACTGTGTAAGTTACTGATAGTTCTCAAGAATTTTGTGCATTCAAGCCTCATTTAGTGCACAATGTTATATTTATTGACTAATAAGAAAATTCAAAGCATTGTTGCAACTTGAACCTGATGTCTCTCTGTAAACTTCTTACGTCTTCACCACTGGTCCTTAACCATACTGATTTCTAGTCTAGCCGCAGGGTAGGGCTAAATATGAATTCCTGCAGACACTAGACTAAGCATGTAAACTTGTCATTCTCATTGTCAGATGTACCTGTGAAAATTACATTATTCTGCATGTTTCCCACAATATCATGAGATTGTCCAGTTCCAGACAGATTAAAAGAGACCAAGGGGTATATTTATCAAAGAGTGAAGGAAGTTCCGCCACTAGAGTGAAATTCCGCCACTCTTCATTCATTTCTATGGGATTTTTAAAGGCGTATTCATCAAAGGGTGAACTTTCACTTCACCCATTGATAAATCTTTCAAAATCCCATAGAAATGAATGGAGAGGGGCGGAATTTCACTCTAGTGGCGGAACTTCACTCTTTGATAAATTTACCTCCATGTTACTGGACAACAAAGGCCAACTATATGGCAGAATCAAGAAGGTCAATTAAAGGAGAAAGAATACAATTTTATACTTGGCCTACAGTTAGGCATCCCAAATGACTATTTTTACTTACCTGACACCCTGAGCCAGTGCTCCTATCAGCAGAATACCACACATACCTGTGTGTGATCCTCTTCCTGCTTCTTTGGGTATTCTCATGGCTGCACATGCGCAGTAGAGCAAAAACGGTACTCCATGGTGCTCGCTCTAAGAACCCCAGGCCGGTTTGGTTTTCTGCTGATTGGAGCACTGGTACCCCCGAGTAGAAAATTATATTCATTCTCATTTAAGGTAAAATTTAGGAAGGATTGTTTGAGGCGCCTCTGAGGAAGCTGCAGCAAAATGCGTCAGGCAAAAACATCAGGAGGGAGCTGCTGAAGCAGAGACGCAAATGAGATGATTGCTCTGCTATTAGACTGCTGTAAGACAGATAAGATACATTTTGAGAGGCAATAAGAAATGCATTTAGTTTGTGAATAGGTATGTCCACTAAACGAATTGGTGGTGCTTCATCTTAAACTATCCATTGTTATTTGTCCTATGATCTGTGAAATTAAAGAGCAACGTAACCCAAACATTTTGATTACATTTTAATTCAATTGCACAAGCAGTGGATGTGTACACGTTCTAAATACTACACTATGGGGCAGATTTACTAAATTCACATGAAGAATTCGAAGTTCGATCGAATTTTAATTAAATTCGAATTCGAATCTTCGAATATGCAAATTAGGCAAATTCGACCATCGAATATTCGAATAAAATTTTATTCGAATATTCGATGGTCGAATAACTTCCCCTTTAAATTTTTATTCGACCACCTACTTCGCCAGGATCATGCTACCAAATTGGGAATCATTAGTTTTTATTGAATAAAAAAAATTTCGATCGATCTATTTGTGGCAATTTCCCTCGAATTCGTAGTCGAATTCGAAGGATTTTACTTCCCCACTATTCCCATGGTCGAATTTCGAATTTTTTTTTAATTCAAAATTCGACCAATAGTAAATCTGCCCCTAAGTATTTTTTTAAATTTTTCTTGTTGAACCCCTCTGCTGGCTGTACAGTGGTGATCACTACTGGATATTCAATGCATGTGTGCCAGATAGATCTTCCCCAATATATTTTGTAGGGGTGAGTAACCTAGGGCATAACTCTATGGAGGTACAGAGGACCAAAGTTGTTGCCATTAGCACAAAGAATGTTCTTTCACCTGGAATAACAATGTAGGTCAATTGCAGTCAAATGTGAAATGGGGTCCATTGGTTTCCACCTATTTCTCTAAAAATAACTACTAGCTACAACTCTTAGGGTAGTGACACACTGGCAGATTCTGGGCGATTTTGTTATCTGGCGACTAATTGCCTGTTCTTCTTGGTGATAATCTCCCGAACTGCCTTTGCATGACTTTCTTTCCTGTTTAATGAAGAGTCGCCTGCGCTAAGCACACACAGAGCTTAATTTTCAGAAATCGACAAGTTTCCTTGTGAGGCAACTTCGGGCGACTACAGAAAACGAAGCGCAGCGTGTGCTTAGCGCAAGGCTTCATTATACAGGAAGTATTAAGATGTAGTACCGTGTTAGCCATTCGAAAAAATGTATAAAATGTAAAGTTTGGTGATACCTTTTATTGGCTGAATAAGTAAGTGAATAAGTAACAATTGCAAGCTTTCGGAGCACACAGGCCCCTTTTTCAGGCAAAATACAATTGAACGTTGAAAAGGCACATTATATATTTACAAATAGATAACTGAAAAGGGGTTTTTGGGCAATGAATTATAAAGTTACAGATAGACAGAGATAACTTGTAGAAGGTAATAAAAGTAATTTAGGTGGATTGTAAATAGTCCAGGGGTCTGGATTCAGTCAGGTCAAATAGTTTGAACTAGACTAAAACAGAGTGGGTTAAGGTTAAAACAACATTGCATAATTAGTAATTGTAAACCAAAAAAGTGAAGCTACAGATAAGCCTTCCACTGGGTTGGATAGCATATGGAACCAAAACGTATCCACTTCACACTCCCTTACCAGACTGTAACAAACTGAAAATGGGAGTAGTAACCTGTAGAGAAAAGAATATTCCTGGCCAAATATCCCAAGGGAGAAAACTTTAACTTTACATTTTATACAGGAAGGGCAGACACACAAAGGAAGTTAGGGGAGATTGTCACCTAGAAGAACAGTCGATTAGTCGCCAGGCGACTAAATCTCCCCGAATCTGCCAGTGTGTCACTACCCTAAGGGCTGGTGCAGACAGGGAGATTTGGGTAGTTTCTGTCTCCTGGCGAATCTCCCCGAACTGCCTTCTTCCTGTCCGCCGCCTGTTTAAGTCAAAAAGTGCCAGTGCCAATGCACACGCGGCGATTTCCGGAATCGCACAAAGTTGTTTCGTGAGGAAAGTTCGGGTAATTCCGGAAATCGCCGCGCCGCATGTGCATTGGCGCTGGCGCTTTTTTATTTAAACAGGCGGTGGACAGGGAGAAGGCAGTTCGGGGAGATTGTTGCCTCGCAGAAGAGGCGATTAATCGCCAGGTGACAGAATCTCCCTGAATCTCCCTGTCTGCACCAGCCCTAATATCTAACTACAGTATTTACTCTAGGAGGCACCAGCCATAATTTTAAACAACTGGCTCCTTGTCCCAAGACTTTGTGGCCATTCCACCAATCCATGCCTCATCCTCTTATGACCATAGCCTGATCATTTGGATAATAGTAACATTTCCAGTGTATGGACACCTTGACATTCTAAACTCTATATTGCAGACAATCGCTGGCCATCATATACTAACCACAGATGCAAATCTGTACCAGTGCAGTAACTGTGACCAAAATGAGCTGAAATTCTGGGTAATTTTACATCAAATTGCCTGAACATCAATGTAAGTCAATTATGGGTTGCTTTGAGAAAGGAAGTAGACTGAACATGTTGTATGACCCAGCTGAAAATTACCCGGTGATAGCAATTAATTAGTAGTTAACTTTGACGGGTGTATTGCACTTAAAACAATGAAAGAAAACATCTTACTGGTTGCTACAGGTTACTGCACAGCAAACACTAGAAAATGGATGAGTTTGCATCTAGATTAATAAGTCTCCCAGCCAATCAGAATGTACTCTGCAGCCAATGTTCCCTCTAAGGTCTCCTTTGTGTGTATGTGTGCACACAACAAATTGTGATGCAGACAACAATTTTTATGTGAAAACACAATATTTTGTATTAATGCTGACTAGAGCACACAGTTTTTAAAAACAGCGCATACAAGTTTAAAATGTGCACACAAAAGAACTTTTTTACACTCATAGCTGAGAAGGAATTAGAGGGAACATTGCCTGCAGCCAGGGCGGGGCCAAAGGGTAGGCAGAGTAGGCACGTGCCTAGGCTACATAGCTGGGGGGGCGCCAGGCACATACCTCATCTGTCGCCTACCCTCAGTCTGGTCCCCTCTGTGGCTGTCTCTCCACGCTTCTGCTTCTTTTCTGTACTCCTGTACAACTGCGCTAGTGCTAGCAACTGCCTGGCTTGTCTAGGGCGCCGGTGTGGCACAGCCCAGCTCTGCCTGTAGCCAGGTCCCCCTTGACAGAGCGGAAGTGAAGTGCCGAAGACCCCAAGTTACGAGCAGAGCTGAAGCCATGAAAAGACCCAAAGCCACAAAACCCCTGGCCAGCAATTTATTATTGTAATACTCTATAGTTGTAATTTAAGTTCTCCCAAACCCAGAACTAACCCAGAGGTTCCAGTTTCGGGCCACACTTCTGCCAGCATCAGCTGCCTTTGGGTGGAGCCCTCTGCTACTTAGAACAGAGGTGCCAAAAGGATAAAAGGATATAAACGAGTTTAAAAGCCAAAACTTGGTAATCAGAGGAGGCAGTGGTGGACTTACCTCCTCCAAGCAGACACAAAACGACTGTAATTAAGCAGTCAAAATTTATTAACGAACTCCAATCAGTACAAAGCGTTTCACGGGCTCAGACCCGCTTCTTCAGGCAATAAACATAGGAGTTACAGCATCTGGCAGTAGTATACAGAGGCGCTGAGTGTGTATACTACTGGAGTTCGTTAATAAATTTTGACTGCTTAATTACAGTCGTTTTGTGTCTGCTTGGAGGAGGTAAGTCCACCACTGCCTCCTCTGATTACCAAGTTTTGGCTTTTAAACTCGTTTATATCCTTTTATCCTTTTGGCGTTCTGTTCTTTCTATACAATAATAAGTCCACCCTGGGTGGAGGGTTGATACCCTTTTTCTATCTACAGAGAGCGACTTCTTAATCCTGAGTGGGGTCAGGACAATCTCCCCACCTGCCTTTACAGTGGTTGCCTATTGGTAACCCTGGTTTGTGAGTATATGCTATTTACTCTTATTTCATTATCCCTTACCAATACATATTACACTATTGGGGCTCTTGGTGTTCCTTTTGTTTATCTGCTACTCAGGTCTTATTGTGGAAGAACCAGGGAGAGAGTTCTGGGTGAACATGGAAACGGAACGGTGTATGGAAAGGACAGGGGAACAGTCAGCATAGTCAAGGAACAGGCCGGGTCAAACCATACAGGCAAAACGGTACCAAACAGACAGCAGGAGTGAGGTCAGGGTCACAGGCAAAGGTCATACACAGAGAAAAAGCAGCACCAAATCATGATCAGAAGAATAGTCAATACAGACAGGAGTCAATTCAGGCAGCAAGATGGCAATAGTCAAGGACAGGCAAGGCAGGGTCAAACACAGAATCACAGAACAGACTTAGAAAGTCCCAGGAACTAGCAAAGAACCTTTACGTTTGGCAATGCAGATAGGGCAAGCCCTTTAAATATTTAAAATTCGGGCCAATGCACGATGACATCACGCAGCCCTTCAGAATAAGTATGAAGATACCTGAGTGCTGTGCAAAACAGAAGTGGCAGATGAAGAGTCTGCTTTGCCCATAGAAAGCAATGGAAGCCTATTTCTCTCTGTGTAACATAAAAATAACTGAATGTAATGCTGTAACATTTTTAAAGATTTTAATTATATGCTAAATGATTAAACTGTAACATTCAGAGTTAAGGCAGTCCATTACATTGATAGAAGAAATGTATTTGCATTGGGTAATAATCTAATCTCTATTGTTCTGTCCATTTCAGAAAATATATTGTACATACTGTTCAAAAGTGACAACTTTCTATTACAAATTTCCAGTAAATTGTTGAAAGAATGGCTTTTAAGATTGAGCAATCATCAAAACAGCAGCAAAGGAAACGCCCAACATTTTTAAATGGAAGTATGCCTTGTGTACAATGGGAGGCCTATAATCAAAGTTCCAATTTATCAATTTTACAGTTTTTGTTTTATTCAAATATACTATTTTACTAAAGCTTATTTTAAATGTGAATACAAATCTCTAATTGACTTCTACATGAACTTGCAAGCTTTTAGATTTTTGTGGGTTTTTTTGAGCTTAATAAATATTGAACAATTGAGTTTTGAAATATTTGAAGTCTACATAGCAGTGAATTCACATTTTCATGTGAGTATGTGTTGAAATTAAAGTGGAAGCAGAAGTGGCTCGTGGGTAACTGACATACAGCAGATCTTGCAGTAGTCTTGGTTCCCCTTCCCTCCCCATGGTAGTTATGTCACTGTCCTTATCCATGTACATGCTAAGTAGCTAAGTGTGCAGGCTTAGCATTCTCTTCTGTAAATAACCATAGGAATGCAGACAGTTTGGTCAACTGATGTCACTGGGTGGATCAATTTCAAGCTTGCATGTGCCTCTGACTGTCACCTTAAGTCTGTTAGGACTGTCTGATGCTCCAGTGTTGAATGCCTTTTGGACAGGTGTCTTTTAGCAAAGGTGAAGTACAGCTACTCAACCTGCAGGTACCTTGGTCTACATGCAAAACCATATTTTCCATACAGAAAAAGCAGATTCAAAATTAAAGCTGTTACTCTGTACTTTCCTGGTAGATTTCCAAGGCATGCCTTTAAAAGAAGACACAGAAAATTAACATGCTGCATATCTAATTAGGAATAATTTAAAATATGCGCTTCTAAGCAGCTATTATTGAAAGCAGCAAGGGGGCTTTGACATTTGAATGCATAAAAACCCATTTCTATGCTTTGGTGTTACTGGTGTTATCATTTAAGGAACAAATAAAGATCAGTGCCACAGGCTATGGGAAAAAAACAAATAACAGAACCTAGTGCAAGATTGTTAAAATTCAGTGCAGTCACCAAAGTGTTACAACACTAATCTGCATGTCTTGAACCACAGAAAGTCTATGCACAGATTTTTCATGTGTTTTATAGTGCTATAGTGATTTCTACAAGGTGTTATCTCCAAAATAAAATTATAATTATGTCAAAGTGCTTTTAGTGCTTGCTTCAAAAGGTAAAATTAATTCAAAAAAAAAATCAGCATGTGGCTTCTCTACTTTCTGGTGGGATTGGCAACTTACAAGATTCCTTATTTCAAAACAGCTTAGCAATATCAACTCCAGGTTGTTCCTTTTTTCTGTAAAGACATTAAAAACCAGGGACTTTGTCCATAGTGTATTTTGCCTTTATTTTTTTAAAAGGTTTTAAAACGAATTGCACTTACATAAATCACACTTCTGAGCGCATATCAAACATTCTTTTCTTATAGTGCAGATCATGGAAGTGAACCTGTGCAATACAAATAGATGGGTGCAGACAGTGTCTCCCTCTCCCACATATGTTCCACCAGTGCATGCACTCACTGCTGAGACTGGAAGTGGTCACACATTGTGACAAAATTTGAGGTTTAGTAAATAACTCTCTAAATGTGAGTATTTTTTTGTACATCACCACTAACTACTTTTTGACAGGGCTTTCATCTTGGCTTCAATGTACCACAATAAAAATTGCACTATTAGTGCAGAGTTTTCCAGAATTGTCTGTGTTTGTACTTCTGAATGCAAAGCTCATTGACAATGTGGGGTTTCGTGAAAATTCACAGCTACAGAAGAGCAAACTTAAAAGATTCAGTTTGCCAAAATGTTTTACTTGGTGACCAGAAACGTAAAGTTTTGTGAAGACCTGTGCTACTTTGTTTCTAAAACAATGTTGGCTTTGAAATATCATTTTTTCACTTTCAGCACTCACACACCTTTACAATCCATCTTCCAAATATGGAACTAAAACCATCTGTGAAACAATTTCTTGTGCCAAAATGTAGCGCCTCTTAAAAAGATTCCAAATTCTTGTGTTGAGTTGTAGCCCCAGTCTATGCTCAGTCGAGAGGCTGTCATTATTTTGTGCATATTTCACCAGGGTCAGCTATTTGTTACATATTGGGTGACGTCTCTTGAGCAGTTAACCGCTGCAGAAAGGTAACCTCTGTGACATTACCCTATAACAGTCATCCGCTAATAGACAACATCTGCAAAAGTTATTTCTTTAGTGATTCAAGCTCTTTCCAATTTGCTTCTCTGTAATATCTCTGCACAATTAGATCTGTGCTGGAAGATTGCCTGCAGCCATAATTATTTAGACTAGCATTCAAAGGGGCAACCACATGCTTATTAAGGGTTGTGCAAAAAGCACTGAAATGCACCAAACATGGCTACTTCAAATGAGTCCTCCATCCAAAGTTGTATAGTAACAAAAGGTGTAATTTTAAGCAACTTTCCCTTATACATTAATTTGAAAATTCCAGTGGATTTAATGTTATTTGTAAATGTATATGTTATTAAACACAGTGTCTGCTTGTTTATAATCTTTTTCTAACACAATGCTGCCAGCCAGCTGTGTAGCAGACCCGAAGGAGACTCGATTCATCTTATGCCAGACCAAACATTTGAAAAAAAGAAGAAAAAAAATCTTTATTCGTGTATATGGAAAAGTTGCTTAGATTTATATTTTCTTTCATTATGAAATGAAAGTGGTGGTTCACCATTATGTTAAGTTTTTCATGCGTTATGTGAATTCTGAGCGTTTTTCCATTGGCCTTCAGCTTTGTAACAATTTGCCTTTTTCTTCTGACTCTTTCAAGCTTTCAAAGCGGGTCACTGACTGCACCTAAAATACAAAATTCTCTGTAAGGCTACTAATGTATTATTATTGCTACTTTTTATTACTCATCTCTATATTCGGGCCCTCTGCTATTCTTATACCAGTTGCTTATTGAAATCAGTGTATGGTTGCTAGGGTAATTTGGATCCAGACTGCAGAAATTGCAAACTGGAGAGCTGCCGAATAAAAAAAGTTAAATAACTGGAAAGATACAAATAATAAAAACTGAAAACAAATGACAAATTGTCTCAGAAAAGCACTTGCTACATCATACTTAATTTTTATTTAAAGGCGAACAATGCCTTTAAAAGAAAGAAAAACAGTTTTTGGTGCCCTTGTCAGCAAGTCCCTCTGATTCTATTTTTATTATATAACCTTTGTTTGTGTAGTGATTTTAAAGCTCCCAATAGAGGCAATGATATTTCCCTGCCGAACGACCGATCTTAGGGAAGTCCGACCAATCTGTAA
This sequence comes from Xenopus borealis, assembly GCA_024363595.1. Lineage (NCBI taxonomy): Eukaryota > Metazoa > Chordata > Amphibia > Anura > Pipidae > Xenopus > Xenopus borealis. The sequence goes on along the minus strand of CM044441.1, from coordinate 121,652,220 downwards.
AATTATCGTGCGGTTAGTGGGATACAAACGATCGTTCATCTTACGATTTTTCGTCCGACATTGGTCTGATGATTGATCGGCCAGGTTAGAAAATCTTTATCGGCCCCCATGCAATCTACCTATGTTTGCAGGGCCAAGCAGGCTGCGATCCTTCAATTTTGCTAGCAATATCGCCTGAAATGGTCTTTTTAGTTGATGGACACATCAGGCATTTAAACGATCGTTTTGAGACAATCGTGGTGTCACGATAAAAATTGGATCTTTCAAAAATCTTTACGTCTATGGCCAGTTTAAGACCCTTGTTTCTTTGAAATCATAATAAAGAGCTGCATAAAGTCGCTGGTGCAATATATATATAAATAATAGTGAGTGTACAACCAACTCTCACATGAAATCAAATATCTGAATGCGAAACAATAATATAGGCGTCACGGTTACAAGACAGGCTTTTATAACAAAATACATGGGCTTTATTTGGAAGTATTTACAAATCTTCATGTTGCTCAATGTAATGAGGGGGAAAAGCCCACCACAGTGAGCATATGACTCATGGGTAAATAAGCTAAACGCAGTTTTTAGTCCCTTTAGCAGATACTGAAGTAAATACTCTGTAATTGCCGGCGTAGGATAAAGGAGGTACAACTAAACGTTGCCGCTGTTAGCTAGGGCGACCACCTGCAGGGATGCGGCACAACAGAATAGCAACCCCTGAGAAGTAATTCCCCTAGCACACCGTTCAGCATAGCATAGACCCTGGGCTCACACTCACGCTAATCCCACCAATCACAAAGGGGCTTACATTAACTGTGAGTCTCTCTAGCCAATCACGCGCGCGTTTACAAACTCCCTGGGCGGTGAAGTGCAGCCGCCGCAGCCAGTGTCAGTCTGGGTGAAGGCGCCCCGCCTCCGGCAGGTGGTGTGTGCAGCTGGGGTAATGGGGAGTTTGTGAGAGGGGGTTTATGTTTTATCTTTTTCTTTACGTTTCTTATTTTTGCCCGTGTGTGAGGGATAAAGGGAAAGCGCTGTGTTGCGTGTGCGACTGCAGCAGAAGCCTCTCTGGGCTAAAGGTATCTCCCGGAGTGCAGACAAAAGGCAACACTGCCGCCGTGCATCCCTCCTCCTCCCACGGGCTCGCTCACGGCTGTGCATGCTGCTTCCATTGTCGCACAGCGCTCCGTGCTGATCTTGCCTGTCCCCTCTCATTGGCAAGCGCTGCAGCCGCCCGGACAATGGCAGCCTGATAAACAGCGGCTTGATTTGCACGGACTCTGCTGCCTGGATTATCCGCAGAAGCTGAGGAAGTTAAATCATTCAGGCCGGGCTGAGTGGGATCTTCTTCTAGCGGCGGGACCGGGAGAGGGGGGCTGTGTTGCAGGAGAGGCCCCGCGCTGCTGTATCCTCCCAAGAGCTGGGGGATGCGGCGGCTGTGACCCCGGCGTGGAGGGGAAGATGGGAGTGCAGAGCTTGCAAGCAGGGAGGAGAAGCCTGTGGAGCCCGAGCACTCATCAGCACCGCTGCACTGCAAGGGAACCTTGGGACTGTGGGTACGGGCCGTACAGGGCCACACTGCTTCCTCTGAGACAGTGACCCTGGGGGAAGCTCCGTGATGTGTACATGAGAGCGAGCTCTTGTGTGTGACCGCCCCCACTCTCACTGCTGCAGTGCCGGCTGCCTTGCACCAAGCAGAAGGAAGGCATCTCATTCATTATTTATCTGCTGGGATTTTTTTACTCAAAGCCCCCCATAGCACCTCATTGCCCATCCAGACTCCATCTGCTTCCCATTATCTGTACCCCCCCCCCCCAAAGTGCCATTAACTCATTAGGCCCCTGACAGCCCTTATTGTCATCTCCCACCATCGAATCCGCTGCTGCCTCACCTGGGTGGTTATAGCTCCAGGGACTCATTCATCCCCTACCTGCCCCTGCATCCTAGCCCCTTCACTGAATTCACATCAACCCAATCACAACCTGCAGTGAAATCCCACCTCCTGGGTCCTAATACCTCCCAAAGTTTAAGAGCCCAACACTATCATTCTTGTGAATCTTATATGAGGGGATCCCCATCTCCCAAACCTACAGTATCCAGTCCTTTCCCTGTTCTGTGATTATAGTCAGAAGTTATCCAGACTAAGGGACCTCTAGTCACCAGCTAACCGTGTAATCTAGGAACCCCATCTCTCAGCCTGAAGTGTTATCTTGACCCATACCTTAGCCTGTAACAGCTCCTAGCCAGTGTTCACTCAAAGAACCACATCCGTTTAAGGTGGAATTCCATAGCTAGCAAATTTATTCCTCACCCTGCGTTGAGAGCCTAGGTAGAGAAAACCCTTCCCACAGTATAATTTTTACACTGAGAATTTATCTTTTAGTTTATTGCAAAATTATAGTTTCATGAACTTGGTTCCTCCACCAGTGGTTTGTTCCCAGCTCCATAGCTATTAATCTGCCGTGAGATCCTGGGGCCAGAAATCCCTTCCCTTAGCTCCCAAAACCTCATCTCTTACCCTGCGATGAGATCATCACTTCAGTATTCTTGCGCTCTCTCATTAGCAACCTAGCAAGTCTTTCTCTACAGTGAGACAGTACCTCATCCTATTTGAACCTTACAGTCTCCAACTGTTTTGCAGTTAAGAAAAAAAAAACTACTGCTTTTCAACTGTGATTTATTTCCTAACGCTGGCAGTGACCTTGCCCAGTCCACCTGTTTCCCATGCTTTTTTGCAGAGCCATACTCTGGAAGGATTTCCATTCTCATATTGCTGTGCCATCATTTGGGATTTTTTTTTAAACTTCATCATTCCCAAGATTGTTACACCTGCAGAGTACAGTTATAGATAACATTTACTTTGGGGGAAGAAATAAAAAAATAAATAAAATACAGATGGGTGACTGTATAGTTTTATACCAACCACTGACTTGGCAAAACGCTGGTTTGGTGACTTTGTTCTGAGTGCACCTGATTTGACCCCCAACGTTTTGATGCATAGGTGCGCATCAGTTTGTTCCCCTTTCCCAGATATCTTGCTTTTTGTCTGTCTCCTCTCTCTTTTTTGGTGGGTTGCCTTGGCAGGCCGGCCCTCTTCAGACAGCATTCAATGGAAGTATGTTACCAGCTGCCGGTGCTGCCTTTGGACAGGCCGGTACCTAAACATGTCCTCAGCCGCAGAGGTGCCATCAGCTTTAGCTCCAGCTCAGCGCTCTTTGGATGTCCTAATTCCAGGCAGCTTTCTCAGGTAAGCCGATACCTGTAACTACGCATGTGCAATGTGTTGTGTGACAAGGACTCTCATGTTTTAACCCATGGCCCATTAAGTATTTAGAAGTTGACAAAACCCACTCCTTCCATCAAGAATTGAAAAACACTATACTGCTTATAGATTGGAATAATAGCACGTTATAGAATTATAATGTTCTTATTGAAAGAATTTCTAATTATGAGCAACTTTCCAATTTACAATAAAGGGGTGTGACTCCTTTACATTAACTTTTATTATGTTGTAGAATGGCTAGTTTGAAGCAACTTTACAATTGGTCTTCATTATTTTGTATAGTTGTTTTTTTTTTTTAAACGTATTTGCCATTTTCTTTCGACTCTTTCCAGCTGTCAAATGGGTCGCTGATCCCATCCCATTTACATATGCAGATTAGGATTCGGTTTGGTATTGGCCAGATCTTTCACAAAGGATTTGGGGAATTCGGAAGAATTTTTTTTTGTAGTTATAACAGTAGTAGTAGAAACGGAGAGAAAGCTAACCCATGAAGGTGCACCTCCCCATCATAAGATCTGATGTCTCAAAGAACCAATTTAAAAATTATTTACTTAAAAATTACTTAAAACCAGTAAGTCCAGGAAAAGCATTTAAAATGAAGTTAGGAACAGGGAGATTACATAGACTGAAAATGGGTTATTCAATGTGTATATAGTCCGTGAGGTAGATATTAAACCCGTATCTCTTGCCAGGAAACTGGGAGGGTTAAACTGAGGGTGAAGGGATGGCCCGTCTGCCCAATCATAATGCTAAAAGTTGAGCAGAAGGTGAACCACCCCTTTAACTATATGGATCTAATACTCTTGCCAAATGTTTAATCCGATATAAATGAAAATGTGTCCAGTTTTCTTTTGAGGACTTTGTCACTATAATCTGCCCAATGCAATTATCTTTGATATGGTACTAGCTATTTAAAAGATGTCTGCACCATTGGGAGCCAGAATGAACAAACAGTTGTGCAAACACATTGTCAGTGGTCTGTCAATAAAGGTGTGTGTGTGTGTGTGTCTGTGTGCTAGTGCCAGTGTATAATGTCGGTTAGTTATATATGTGAATGTTGTCTTTTTGCTGGAACAATTTGGGCTGTTGATGAAAACTTTGCTTATTTATAGGTCCATGAGGTGTAGTGCCTTCCTTAGCTACACTATGTGGCACAAAGGGGTAATTCTCAATGAGCAACATAATGTGGCAATAGCTTGAATATTTTTTTAAGGTCTAAAATAAGCCTAAGGCTAAGGCCAGACGGGGAGATTCGGGGGCATTTTGTCGCCTGGCGACTTCTCGCCGCGACTTGTAGCCCCCGAACCTCCCCGAATAGCGAAGTACCCAAGCGCACCGGTGTTGCTTGAAAACGCCGGCGCGTATTCACACGGAGCGGCGCGATTTTTGAAATCGCTCCAAATTGCCAGGCAATTTTGTAGCCAGGTGACAAAATGCCCCCGAATCTCCCTGTCTGGCCTAGCCCTAAATGAATGTACATCTGCCTGCTGTATGCCCCCAGTGCTTAAGGGTAGGGGCAGACAGGGAGATTCGGGGAGATTTTGTCGCCTGGCGTTTTTAGCAGGCGACAATCTCCCAGAATTTCCTTCTCCCTGTCTGCCGATCGTAAAGGCACAAAGTGCCTGTGCAGACGCGGCGCGGCGATTTCCGGAATCGCCCGAAGTTTCCTCACGAGGTATCTTCGGGCGATTCCGGAAATCGCCGCGCCGCGTCTGCACAGGCGCTGGCGCTTTGTGCCTTTATGATCGGCAGACAGGGAGAAGGAAATTCGGGGAGATTGTCGCCTGCTAAAAACGCCAGACGACAAAATCTCCCCGAATCTCCCTGTCTGTCCCTACCCTTAAACCTCATGGAGAAAAAAACGCTCCATCCCACTCTGGTGTATAATCACTTGTGTGAAATGTTTTACTCATACTGGAAGGCGTATGTGGCCACAGGGTGCGTTACATGTGTACAAGACCCGGTGTTCTCTTTGAGACTGTAATTAACAAATAGCCAAAGGGTCTTGAGGTTAGACCTTTAATAGCTAACTGAATAAAACTATGCTGCATGCACTCCGAGCACAGCTCTTGTCTCCAAATGGTAAAGCTTTTCTCAAGTTGGCACTCCAGTGTTCTGACACCTGCAAAATGTTTCTTTTAATGGAATTGTGCAGTGGAAAAATAAAAACTGGTCTTGTGCAAAATAAAAATGTTTCTGATATGGTTAGCTTGAGTGAAGTGACGGGAAAGGGCACAAAGGAGATTAGCATGGAGGGAGTTGCAGTTCTGTGCAACAGGAAAGGTGCACGTTCTACAAATGCCTCTGCTATGTAGGATAATAACCCACAACACATACCATCAGCTTCCTCTCCCAAAGCATAATTAACCTGGCAGGGCTAAAAACTACATTTCTGCCCGACAGTACTATAAAAGAAAGTGGAAAAAAATTACTTGAGGTGGCTAATTTAAAGGGACAGTTCAGTGTAAAAAAAACTGGTAAATAGGCTGTGCAAATTAAAAAAAAGGTTTCTAATCTAGTTAAAAAATGTAATGTACAAAGGCTGGAGTGACTGGATGTCATAACAGAACACAACTTCCTGCTTTTCAGCTATCTTGGTTTCCACTTATTGGTTATCAGGCAGTAACCAATAGGAATGCACTGAATCCAGTATTCGGTTCAGGATTCGGCCTTGTTCAGCAGGATTCGGATTCGGCCAAATCCTTCTTTCTAGCAGAACCGAATCTGAACCCTAATTTGCATATGCAAATTAGGGTCTGGGAGGGAAATTGCATGACTTTTTGTCCCAAAACAAGGAAGTAAAAATGTTTTTCCCTTCCGACCCCTAATTTGCATATGCAAAGTAGGGTTCGGATTCGGTTCGGGAATCTTTCTCGAAAGATTCAGGGGTTCGGCCGAATCCAAACTAGTGGATTCGGGCATCCCTAGTAACCAATTAGTGACTTAAAGGAGAAGGAAAGCTACGTAGGCATTTTATTGCCAATAGATTAACTGCAATAGTGCAAGTTAGAATGTTATATTTATTCTGTAAAATGTTTTAAAAAACCCTGCAAAAGCTTTAGAAGCTCTCTGTTTGTTTAGGATTGCAGCTGCCATCTTAGCTTGGTGCAATATCACTTCCTGCCTGAGTCTCTCCCTGCTCACTTGTAGCTCTGGGCTCAGATTACAGCAGAGAAGGGGGCTGGAGAGGAGCAAACCGAGCAGGCTTGTGCCTGGGGCATGGAGGTTTAATCTGTAGGCAGGAAGTCTTATACAAAAGCCCATGTGTTCACAAAATGAGAGAAATGCAGTGTTTCTTTTGACAGGAACAGCACTACTATGAGGGCTTACTGGTATATTTAGGTGGACCTTTCTGATAAGGCTTACTTAATTTTAACTTTTCCTTCTCCTTTGAGGGGGGCCACATGGGTCATAACTGTTTCTTTTGAATCTGAGCTGAATGCTAAGGATCAATTGCAAACTCACTGAACAGTTATGTCCCATGTGGGCCCCCTTATAGTCACTGACTAACTCAGAGTTGGAGAACTGAAAAGCAAGATGTAGTGTCCTTGCTATTATTTTAGACATCCAGTCACTCCAGCCTTTAAACATTAAATTTTTGACTAACTATATTAGAAACCTTTTTTGATTTGCACAGCCTTTTTTTTTTTTCTATTTACCCAGTTTTTATTTTTACACTGAACTGTCCCTTTAAATTGGCCACCAAGTCCTTTTTTTCCCTGCTTTCTTTTATAGTACTGTTGGTCAGAAGCTGATGGTATGTGTTGTGGGTTATTCTCCTACATAGCAGAGGCTTTTATAGAACCTGCCCCTTTCCTGTTGCACAGAACTGCAACTCCCTCCATGCTAATCTCCTTTGTGCCCTTTCCTGTCACTTCACTCAAGTCAAATAATGTGAACATTCCACCTCTGCACAAAAACAATTTAATCCATGTCCTCTGCACCCTGTGCTGGGCAGAAGCATAGCGGGTCTATCTCCGTGAGATACTGTGTGAAAATAAAATTCCTCCCACCATAAACCAAGTTCATACATTTAGCTTTGAGTAACTCATTATGTTGTAAGTTTGCATCCTTTTTTCCTTTCTTTTCCATGGTTAGCTTTTCCTAGTTTGTGTGTGGTATATGGCATAAAGCTAAGTTGTTGTGAGTAATGGTTCAGTGACCTAAGATCTATCCCCAGTTTCTCCCATAGCTCACTTTGCCCCATTTCTTTTTACTTAAGCTCTCTATTGAGTATCATTCAGGGACATTCCTATGCCAAATATGTTTTATGGTATGTTATGGTACAGGTTATTCTCAAACCTAGGTGGTTGCTGATGCTTTGCATGAACTCTTCCCCTGTGCCACACAACCTACTAGCATCTTTAAAGGGGATATCAACATTACAAGAGGGCTACAAAAGAGCTTAAAGGAGAATTCAACCCTTTAGCAAAAAAAACCCGTACCCACCCCCACGTAGACTCCCTCTCCCCGCCCCGCCCCCCCCCCCGGGGGGGGGGGGAATTCCCTTGACTTTTTACTTACCCCTCGGGGCAGATTCAGGCATCGGAGTTCCACCCAGCCATTTTTGGGGTTTTCATGTCTACTTCTGGCGCTTCGGGAATTTGTCTTTTTTGTCGCAATGTGGAACTCCAATGCCTGAATATGCATTGAGGGATAAGTAATAAGTTAGTAGCATTTCCCGGGGGGTGGGAGGTAGGCTTGTGGGGTTGGAATTCTCCTTTAAAATGGCTATAGATGTTACAATTATGATCTGTCCAGGAAAATTTGTTTGTTTCAATACACATGTGCCAAGCTGACTCTTCAGATATACAATGGAAACAATAGACTACTACAGTGTCGGACTGGCCCACCAGAATACCAGGAAAACTCCCGGTGGGCCAAGGTGTCAGTGGGCCCTCATGCTGCTAAACTTTTGGCCTATTTTATGTTCATTCCCTATTTCTATGAGAACAAAGAGGCTAAATAGATTGAATAATTGATTATAGTATGTAAAGAAAACAAACTAGTAGAATAGAGTTTTATTGAGGAGATGAAGAATATTAGTACTGAAAGTGGGCCCCTGGTCTAAGGTTTTATGGTGGGCCCCTGGTGTCCCAGTCCGACACTGGACTACTACCTGTATCTGACAATTCAGCAGGAACAGTGGCCAATGTTAAGTTTTCTTCAAAGGCGCCCAATCGACGAGCCAAACAATATCCAAGCCTTCTGCTTATATATGTCAGCTGCTCTCCCACCATACACGCACCAAATATCGTATGAAAATCCATTTGTACAAAATTATCAGTGCGCCTATGGCCACCTTAAAGAAGGTTGACAAAAGAGAGAGCGGCTGTTCCAAACTTCATACCCCTCTTGTGTCCAGCTTCTTAGTGTTTGGTATTTTCTGCAACCCAGAAAGTGAGGATTCAATCATTATAATAGTAGGAGAGGCCAAAAAAAACATGCCATGGCGTGGCCTTGGGAACAGTGCTTTTCTGCTTTGGTGATATATGGCAGCTCCTGCTAATGTTGATATATAATATATGGGAGAGTTTCTCTGTTGGGTATATTACGCAATATTTCTAAGTATACAGGAAACAATTGTAAGCCTGTACTTGTTGCCCTTTATGCCCTTCACTTATTAAAGATCTCAAATTGTTCATCTAAATACCTTACTTTGTGCCACTTGGCTGTGACTTTATAAAATATCATGATTGGTTTTTCATGATTATATTCTTTCTAAAAGAAGAAAAGGAAAATTCCCAGGCATTACATATTTCTCAAGTGCATTAGCTTTGTGGGAGGATAGATTTCTGTAATTTTTCTTATTGCTTACGCAAAAGATCTGCTCTAATATCCTTTCATTACAAATGTGAAACAGCAAGGAAATGCAAAGCTGCCAGAAGTGAATGAAAACTCTGATAAATGCCACATTTTCTTCAGCACATATGTCTCACATGTTTTGTGTCTGCGTTCCTTATGGTGGTTGATACAATATGCTCAGTAGTATTCAAGTAAAGGCAAAGTATATGTACTGTTTGTATAAAAACATATAAAAGTGTTTTTTATTAAGTCAATCTTGCTACTACAGCTAAGAGATCTTTTTTTTTTATCTGGAGACCTGATATCCATAGACCTCTGTATCACAGGAAGACCATCTACCATTGAGTACATTTTAGGAAAATCATTCTGATTTTTAAAAATGTTTTCCTCTTTCTCTGTAATAATCAAACAGTACCTTGTACTTGATGATAACTAAGCTGCATGAATCCATATTGGTTGGAATACAATACAATACAGTACTACTGTTTAAAGGGCAAGGAAAGTCTAAAATAGAATAAGGCTAGAAATGCTGTATTTTGTATACTAAACATATACATTAATTTACTGCACCACTAAGCCTAATCCAACAAATGATTTATGCTTTCAAAGTTGGCCACAGGGGGCTGTCATCTTGTAACTTTGTTATACATCTCTGCAGGACCAAGACTGTGCACATGCTCAGTATGGTCTTGGCTACTTAGGGATTGTTAGAAATTTAAAACAGGGAAAACAACAAAGCTGCTTGAGTTCTGCATGGCTGGGAAGTAAGGCAGGGGCTCCCCCTGCTGTTCATAAGTTTGATTTTTTGTCTGAGGGACCGTCTGACAATTCCTATCCACGGAAGTAAATGAAGGGAGAATTTCACTGCATACAGTCCGGTTTATTATAAAAACGTTAGACATTTTTTAATGACAGTATATTGGACATAGGATTCTTTTTCATTAAAGCTTATTGGCCCGTGTAGAGGGCCATCCGACGGGCTTCCTCGATCCATATCTGGCCAAAAGTTGGCCAGGTCTCGATCGGGCAGGTGAAGAAATCTTGTCGGATTGTAGCTGCATCTGTTTGTTGATGTTGTCCCACAATCTGACCGCCTGAATCTCCTCCATTCTGATTAATAGAATTATATCTGCCATAGAACCTAATACTGTAGAGCAAGACTGATTAATAATCAGAAATGCAGACTGCACTGAGTTTGTGGATACATATCTCTACACCGTCGCCCGACTGTTCTACAGGGAAACAAACAAAGCTGCTCAAGTTCTGGAAAATAAGGTGCAGGGCCCCCCCTGCCATTTAAAAGTATGATTGTTTTCCTGCAGAGCAGTTGGGGACCGTCTGAAGTTTCCTATCCACAGCAGTAAGAGCAAGTAAAACGAAGGGGGAATTTCACTGCATACAGTCAGGTATCTTATAAAAATGGTAAGCATTTTTTTAATTAGAGTTTATTGGAGATATGTTTCTTTTTCATTAAAGAAAGTAAAAATGGGATTTAATTTTTTTGCCTCTACATCCTCTTAAAGGATGACTGACCATCCATCCCATATACAGAACAATTTCATTGTTTAGCAACAACAACCCTGTTCAGTCGGAATAATAGTTAATTTCATGATCGTTTGTACTCGTTTGTAACAACAAGTTTATATTTATCGGATCATCCTAAAAATGGATAACAAAATTTGCCTGTTTACCTTATAATGCTGAAAGCTATAGGTGGCTTCCAACCTGAAATCTTGCTTCTTTTGCAATCCAGCTACAACTGCCATCCACCTTCAGCTTTACTGGAATATTTCTACCCTATGAAATTGATCCAATGCTATATCCTTTCACTGTATGTTTGAGGTACAAGTACAGTAGCATGAAGCACACAAGTTGAGCTTGAAATGTAATGGAATCACATGTTTCTATAAACAACTGTTGGTTAATGGCTTATGGTACATTTTGTTGCAGAATAACATGGGCATATATATAAGGAACGCAGGAGGAATGAGGGCAATGGGAAACTGAGCAAGTACGTGTAGATAAAACATAGGGTATGTCAAGAGCATTGATCCCTACCAGTCTCCAACCCCTTGGATGTTGCTCCCAGTGGCCTCAAAGCAGGTGCTTATTTTTTAATTAATGGCTTAGAGGCAGGTTTTGGTTGCATAAAAAACAGATTCTCTCCTGTAGGCTGCCAGTCCATATAGGGGCTACCAAAAAGCCAATCAGAGCTCTTATTTGACAGAGCTCTGGCTTTTCCGAAATCGCTCGAAGTTGCCTCCTCAGGCATTTTTGAGCGATTTCGGGAAATCGCAGTGCCGCGTGTGAGTAGGCGCAGGCGTTTATTCATTAAAGCCGCTGGAAAGCAGGAGGAAGTGGTTCGAGGAGATTAGTTGCCAAGTGACTAATCTCCCCGAATCTTCCTGTCTGGCCTAAGTGTCCTTGAGCATAGCAAGTACCCATGTCTCCTTCCTTTCCTGTATGGATGCCCTCAAAAGTACATTGCCTGCATGTAAGATAAAACCGTATTGACAAAATCATAACTAAACACACATTTAAACAACCAGCAAGAAAATTAACATTAAAACGATAAGTTGGAACAAAAATGGTTTATGGACTGTAAGGCATAGACTTTGAGTCTGCGTCTCCGGAGAGGCAAGACAGGCTCCTCCAATAGCGGGTATGGTGACCATACCTCGGTGGATTTTAACCCAGACTGAGTAGTGTTTAGAGCAAGAAAGTCTGTCTCTTGTCCAGAGGATCCAGTGTGTTTGGCCTTTAAGAATCTGCCAGCATTCTGAGGATTGTGAGGAATGTATAAATGGCCTGCTCGGTTGACCACCAATTTGAATGAAAATCCCCACCTGTAGGGTACGCCATGCTCTCTGAGCTTTTGTGTAAGGGGTCTACGCTCTCGCCTCTTACCCAAGGTGATTGGGGATAAATCTGAACCTTATTATTGCGAAAGTCCAGAGTATTGGTGCCGCTGTCCTGGTAGTAGGGGAAGCAAGCTATAATGTCCTGTGGAGGCTTAGGAGAGGATTGCTTAGGGCCTAGAGAACAGTGGGCCCTGTCAAATCTCCACATGACGGCCGGGACCCCCTCTGAATCTCGGGTTCTGTCTGTGGGACCTGTTTTCCAGGTCTTTGCACATGTCCAGCAATTGGAATATCTCCTCTTTGATGGTAGCTTTATCCTCTTCAACATTTATAAGGCGCTGAGTCATCAGTGAAGTGCTCCAATTTGTGGGTGGTCCTCAATATCAGTAAGTTCCCACTGGATCTCTTTAATTGCAGCATTTACTGCTGTGGAAACTGAATGTGTAATGGTGGAGGTGAGAGCTGACTGCAAATGTGCAAGCTGTTCAGCCAGTATCTGCGCAGTTACTGGTTGCTCTGTTTGTGCTGTGTCTGCGGGTAAATGTTGAGGGGATTGGTGTATGGGCGATGAAGCCGGTGATCTACTCACTGAGCCCGCTGGTAAAGTGGCCGCATCGGGTGATTCTGAAGGTGTGTCAACCGATCCGGCGCCATCTTGGGCGCTGCTCAGTGTATCACGACTGGGGGTTTTGTGCAGATAAGGTGACATGGTTGTTCGTTGTGCACGGGTCCCTCGTCTCCCCATGTTGCAGCGTCGTGGCCGAATGACCCGAGCTTTGTTTTAGCGCTTGTGGTGGCTTATATTCAGGTTTCAGTGGATCAGTCGGACAGAGCTCTTAGGGTAGGGACAGACAGGGAGAAGGAAATTCGGGGAGATTGTCACCTGCTAAAAACGCCAGGAGACAGAATCTCCCCGAATCTCCCTGTCTGTCCCTACCCTTAGTGCGCATGTCTGATCTCCACCATGGCTAAGGACGACCCCCCAAAATGTTTGTTTTATGCAGCTTGTTTCGTGCAAGATTTGCTCATGGCGATGGAGCCACTGCAAATTCCATTTCTCAGCCTTTATTTGATCGTTAATCAGCAACAGGCTTACTTCAAAGTTGATGTCCCGAAAGTGACTGCTTATAACGCTGAAAGGACTGTTAACACTATGAAAGTATTTTATTTGCATTTAAAGGTTAAATGTATTTGTTCAGCACCTTCAAATAAATTAAAAAAAATATTTCTCGACAGGAGCAGTCTTATTTGATATGAGAACTGTAGGTATGTGGAAAGTCATAAATGACCCATTTTAAGCTCCATTATATCTATTGTATGTAAATGTGGACCCTACAACCCTTTTGGAATCTGAATGTCTGCTCTCGTACAAAGAGTTTGGGAAGCAAAAACATAAACCCTTTTAGTGCCATTGGTCATAAAATCTATGGCACTGGTAGAAATGTACAGCATTACCTTCTGCTGGCGCTGACAGACATATCCATGGGAGACGCAAGTTGTAATATCAATGCAGCTTTTATTTAGACATACTATGTGATATACAATCAGCAGTGGGGGTGCAAAAACGAACACGTTTCGTGCCTCTGCTTTGGGTACTTCCTCAGAGTTAAATGGTAGAAATGGTCCATAGCAGTAGCATGGTCTATGCTGTGCCAAACTTTGGAATAAAAATAAAACCCCATTTTTTAACCGGCTGCATTAGCATCATTTGCGGTTTTCACAACCCTTTAAGGCTACACTTTGTGTGTTTCTTTGCTGGAGGTGTATTTGTCTGCATTAACAAAAACTGGAATGCACCTGTCAAAGGGTGCCAAGTGAGGATTGTGGACATTGAATAGTTGGGTTTTCAGGCCAAAATAAGCCCTGTGTTCAACGACCACTGAATTCCGGTCCTGTCGATGCATACTTATATCCATAGAGGGAGGCCAAATTGACAGTTTCTCATTTAGTGGTGAGGTTTTAGCACTGGATGCACAGACGTTTCTTTATGCAGACTTGTGTGGTGTTTTATGTGCTCCACTTCATGGGAACTCAAGAGTTACAGTAACATCCATTTTACCCATTGCACCACTATGAATGCTGGTGCCTTTATTGGGTTTACTTGGCAGTACCTAGTTAGCTAGTTGGTCACCTGTAGTCCAGCCACTGCAGTTGATTGGGCACTGGCACACTGGGCAAAGGAAGAATAATCTGCCAGAGTCCCAATCCTATTGTTGGTATTCCATGGGGACCCGACCCAATGCAAGACTCTATCACAGGTGACCTATTTAACAGGAAATGCCTTGATATTTACAGGTATTGGATCTGTTATCCGGACACTCGTTGTTCAGAAATATCTGAATTACAAAAAGGCCATCTCCCATAGACTCCATTTGATATAAATAATACAAATTTTTAAAAATAATTACCTTTTTCTCTGTAATAATAAAACCGTAGCTTGTACTTGATCCAAACTAAGCTATAATGAATCCTTATTGGAAGCAAAAACAGTCTATTGGGTTTATTTAATGTTTACTTGATTTTCTGGTAGACTTAAGGTACAAAGGTCCTTCTGGATAACCAGTCCCTTACCTGCACTAATATTGTAATTGCTGAAAGTAAATTGGTGATGTGACTTAGAACGGAAAAATGTCTGCTCTCATAATTTCCTGAAGGTCCACTCTTGCATTTTCCCACAAGCTGAATTGCTGCAAGTAATGCAATTTATTTGCGGAAATTAATAACCAGGAAGGCATTTTCGGGGGAAATTTGTTGCCCGTGATAGCTTTTTTTTTTTTTTTTTTAAAGTCTGTATCATTGCCCTTCATGCTGGGTTACATTAAGGCTATTAGTATATGGGTGTAGTGCACTGACCCTTTGTAGAAGGTTTGACTACGATACTATAATTATAAGGTAATATGGGGGGGATGTTAACTCATGCTCCTGTGCGGTGGAATTCGTTAAAAAAAAAAAAAAAAAACTGCATGCAGTTACATGAAGAAACACCCATATATGAGCCCTAACATTGCTATAGAAATGTAGAATTTAACAGCAGAATGGAATACAATTTTTGTAGACCTGAAATGCTTTGCCTAAGAATTTTCCATTGCTTTTTTACAGTTTTAGCTTGAGAGTCATATAATGTCTTTTGTGACAGCCTGCGGAACTTAGGGGGTCAAAATTTGCCTTTCTAACCCAGAGACAAGCTTGGTTTTTGATCTGTGTATAGATGGCTAATGTCCATGTTTTCCTGAAGCCACCAACGGATCCAGCCATATCAGATAAATAACTAATATGATCATCTCTTTGGCATCTGACTGTTGCAAATTTGCCCAGTCATAAAAAGAGCTCCAGTCTTTTGTAATACCCGAACACTTTTTCTTTTTTTAAAGGAATCCCACCAGGCTTGTAAAAATACTTTTATTACATTGGTTTGGTATCTGCTGTAGCCTAGTAATAAAATTAAAGGGGTGGTTCACCTTTAGGGTAACTTTTATTATGTTATAGAACAATCAATTCTAAGCAACTTTTCAATTGGTTTTCATTATTTATTTTTTATAGTTTTATAGTAATTTGTCTTTTTCATCTGGTTCTTTGCAGCTTTCAAATGGGCGTCGCTGTCCCCTTCTAAAAAAAAAACAAATGCTCTGTAAGGCTACAAATGTATTGTTATTGCTATATTTTATTGCTGATCCTTCTATTCAGACTCTCTCCTATTCATATTCCAATTTCTTATTCAAATCAATGCATGGTTGCTAGGGTAATTTTGGCCCTAGTTACCAGATTGCTTAAAATGCAAATTAAATAGCTTCTGAATAAAAAGCTAAATACCTCAAAAACCACAATTAATAAAAAATTAAAACCAATTGCAAATTGTCTCAGAATATCACTCTCTACATTATACTAAAAGTTAATCTCAAAGGTGAACAACCCCTTTAAAAGTGTTTGCAAGTCAGAAAGGGGGACTCCTTTGAATGCTTGCCTTAAAGTTTGCTGGATTGCTCTCTGCTCTTGAAGGCTCAGGGCACGACATCTGAGCCCCCAATTTTCCTAGATGATCTGTGACCATATACTTGCTCCAAATACCATTTATTTATTGGGGTCTGAGCCCAATTGTGGAACCATAATTTTTGAGAAAATGTGCTTGTAGTGTATGCACCGAGTTAAGTTAGTTTGTATTATCTTAATTGCTGTATATTTATCAGAATATCTTCTCTTATGTCCAGAAACTATGGTGAACTGTGATGCAGTAGCAGTGCATGCAGTATTGGTGCTTCATACATAATTAATTTTCATTATCATTTTTATGTTTCTAGTGGTTTATCTGGCTAATTCTCCATTGCATAGTCTTTGCTTCTTTAAGCCAAAACATTTTCTAACTTTTGGTCTGTACTGCTTGTTGGATGAGGTTAAACTGGATTAAAAAAAGACCAGATGCTCTATCCATGTATAAAGAAATCTAATCGGTTTACCAGATAATGCAGAAAATAATGTGTTGGATTTGGGCAGGTTTTGAGGGTTACATCAACAGTCTATTCCGTACATTAACAGTCATTTTAGGGATCATTTTATTTAGACTATTCTGCAAGTATTTAAGCTCCCTGTGCTTTTTAACAAGGGGTTGTGCTACAAACTGGACTGAAGATATATTTAACTGGGATTTTTCTAATTTAAAGGAGACCTATTGTGTAAAAAATAAGAATGTACCAGTGCATTATACTCATTTAGATATAGAAGAATTGTGCTTAATAAAGTAGTGTTTCAGGCTGAGTTATTGAATATTTCTGAAAAACCGTGCATAATCCCTCCCTTCTCTTCCACTTCCTGCTCCCTGAATTCCCAGGCTGTGCAGGGGAGCCGGCGGCTCTCAGCTCACTGCACTGTAGGACAGGAACCAATCAGCAGCTAGCAGGACCTGATAGGGAACTGAAGCCTGTCTGTGCTTGTGTGACTGCAGGGCTGTGATTGGCTGTCCCCCTCCTACTGTGCATCTGGCAGGGACCGTTAGGACACACCCACCGCTCATTTGAAACACAGACAGGGACCAGAGAACATCTATAGGGAGCTCTAATAAAGGGGCTATTTTTAAAGATCATATTAATTTTTAGTACCATGTAAAAGCAACACTATATATTACTGATTATTGCCTACAAAATTAATTTTTTTTCATGTATCCCATATGTCTCCTTTAAAGAACAAGTAAACCTTTTTTTTTTTCTATCTGTAAATTTGCTCTAAACAGCCCCCCAGATTAATGTACCTTAGTCCCTGCTGCAAGTCTGCTCTGGTTTCTGTGTTATCAGCAGCTTGTTTCCCCTTCTTCCTGGTGCAGAGTGAAGCCCCGCCCCTTAGCTTACTGAGCTGACCTTATATCTTGGACTAGTCCTGGAGATCATTTGCATACTATGACATAGCAGAGACCAGTGTGTTTAGCACCTTTTGCTTGGGGAAACTAGCTTACTAATGCACACACTGGCTCCCTCTTCCTCTCTATTGTGGAACAGCAGCAAATGGACTGCTCAGTAAACTAAGGGGCTGGGCTTCACTCTGCACCAGGAAGAAGGGGAAACAAGCTGCTGATAACACAGAAACCAGAGCAGACTTGCAGCAGGGACTAGGGTACATTAATCTGGGGGGCTGTTTAGAGCAAATTTACAGAAAGAAAAAGAAAAACATTTACTTTTCCTTTAAATAATTTGAAATGTTTATCGTGACCTGTTTGTTGGTTGGATCTACTGTATATATGTGTGTTCACTTCAAAGTCCGTACTCCATAGAATCACCTGTAACCACAATGACAACTGCGATGGTTTTGACCCAGTTTTCTAGTCAAATGTTCTTGAGGTTGTTCAGGTTGGTTGGTTGAAGCTTTGACTGTGCTTTAGCTGGACAGTTACCTTTTTGTTCTTGAACCACTCCAATGTCACATTGGCCTTGTATTTGCATTCAATATCCTGAGAAAAAAAACATTCTCATGTTTTTAGTTAACTTCAGCAGGTTCTTTAGTTTTGCACCATACATACTTGCTCTTGTCCTGGTTCACTTGAGGAGGGAATGATGTGAATCCCACCAAGCTAGGCCTCTCCTATTGCATATCTGTCTTATGAGCTCAGAAAGGCAGATAGATTTTCAGCCTTGGAAATGAAGATATTCTGTTTTTAATCTGTGACATGTGGAAACGAGTCACATGTAGTGATTACCAGGAAATCTGCTCCTCCATGCAGAAAAATAAACAAGAGCCTCACCAAATTCAATAAAGCACTCCGGAGTTGTTCAGTAAAATGTTCCAAAAAAGTGGAGCAGTCGCTATTCTTCGACTGTGATTTATTTTTTCTTTAGCAGTTTACTACTTTACCTGATATGAAAAAGAATAGTTCAGGTTTTACAGTGATCACTCAACAATATTTTTCGCTGGGCGACTAATCTCCTCTAATATACGTGTCTCTGCCCTAAAGGTGGCCATACACAGGCTGATAAAAGCTGCAGCTTATTGGCCCATGTATGGGGCCCTCCAACAGCCTTCCCCAATCGATATCTGCCTGATGTTGATCAAACGGGACTAAAAATCCCTTCTCGTCGCAGCCGAATCTATTTAAGTGCTGTTCTTAAGGTGGCCATACACGTAGAGGTGGGCGATATCGGGCAGATCCGATCATGGGTTCTAGGGCCCAATGATCGATCAGAATGGAGGCGATACGGGCGGTCGTATCACAGGACCGCATATACGCACAAATCCGAGTAGGAAGCCCGTCGGATGGCCCCACACACGGGCCACTAAGCTGCTGACTCGGTCTGTCGGCAGCTTTTATCAGCCTGTGTTTGGGGGCCTTTAGGCCTGTAGTTCAGTTTGATTTGCCTACAGCTTCGCTATCCAACGAAATTGCATGTTTTGCAACTGATGCTCTTTTGTGTGCTATATTTTTTCCCACGGAATATAATTTGTCACACCTTGGGTGATGTCATTCACTATATAGTTACCACTCTTTTATGACTTTATGCTAAGGTTAATGTCACAAAGGCATATATTGTACATATTTGACCACCCCTGCAATTGTTGTGCCTGCAGTGTGTACAGAGTGAAGGATTAATAGGGGTATGTACTGTAGACTTACCCTGTTTGATCTCTTCACTGACATCCCAGCACAGGTATTGATTGAGAGAGAATTGTTTGAGTTTTGCACCACATCACATTCATGTCTCTTGTGTATTATAAGTAGGGATGCACCGAATCCAGGATTCAGTTCGGGATTCAACCAGGTTTCAGCCTTTTTCAGCAGGATTCGGCTGAATGCTTCTTCCCGGCCGTACCAAATACTAATTTGCATATGTAAATTAGGGACGGGAAAGGAAACTGCATGACTTTTTGTTACAAAGCAAGGAAGTAAAAATGTTTTTCCCCTCCCACGCCTAATTTGCATATACAAATTAGGATTCGGTTTGGTATTCAGACGAATCTTTTGCTAAGGATTCGGGGGTTCGGCCAAATCCAAACTAGTGGATTCGGTGCATCCCCAATTATAAGGATATTAGAAGTTAGAGAGGAGTTCATGGAACTCTGATCTGACTTCTAATAGCCTCATGTTTTGCAACATAGGGTACTTTATTATAATATAATTAGTGAGTCATGTGACAGAAATTACATCACTAAGCGATTATAACCAATTACATTACCAAGCACCATTTATTAGGATATAATTAACATGATATTCATGGCTCTTGTGTATTATAAACAAATAATGCACTAATCCTCTTGAAATGATAATGCAGAGTATTCCTAATACGTTCTCTCCATAAATCTGCTGAATGAGGCGCTCCTAATGACGTCAATGCAAATTTCAGCATTACTTGTGCATCCTTAATTCTTTCATTCAAGTACAATAGGAAGAGTATCATAGATACAGCAAATAAAATGCATTGTAGTTCTATTGTTCCTTGCCTTTTGTTACGAGACGATGCAGGTTGTTAAATTGAGGCTCCCCCCCATCTCTTTTCGTACGTTAATAGTAACACCGATTCAAACTGCTGAATTAAATCCGTGTCTCTGCATCTAGTTAAATTTGTCTAGAAACTAACAGAATAGAAGAGTTTGAGCATATTTATAGAAACCATTTATAGCAATTAATTGTAATATTTTAAATGGTTTTCCTTTTAGTCTTTAATAGTTTAAACAGCAATGGATTTATATAATGTGTAAAAAATAAATAAATAAATAAATAAATAAAATAAAAATCAAGCTGACTAATGATATGGTGTGATGTAAATTATAGAAAGATCCCTTATCTGGTAAACCTCTGGTCATACGCATTCTGGATAATGGATACCAGACTGTATATACTTCAGATTTCTGCTCTGCATAGAAGACACAAAACATGTTATCAGAATTCAGCATATGATAAAGATACAATATCCCTTCGATATATCTGTGAAACCTTGGCCCTCTGTTGATACCACCTTTAATAACCCATGTTTATTGCATTTTTTATGAATATCACGAAGGCTCATGTCAAGGAAAAAATGGTAACTGTGGGAATTTAGAACCTGATAAATACTGTTATGTCTAGATGTACTAGTTCTTGCTGGTTTCTAATGGCTAGTAGTACATGTGAGCTTGATCCTTATCTGATACAAAGCAGCAGAATGCATGTCAGATCCTGCACGGTAGAAAAGCAAGCATTCATGTTTTGATGTTTGCAGTTTCTTGCTATAAAATATAAAGGAATAGCCTGCTGTGTATAGAACATTTTTATGTATGTATGTATAAGAATGAAAGTTGATACAATGCTAGCCCCTGCAATGTTATTCTCCATAGGTATTAACCTCATCCCCTGCATTAGAAGGTGGTCTGCGTAGGATGTTGCTGACAAGCAGTCTGGCAGCTGCCAATCCTATATCGCAATGGAGATCTGTTTACCAGCAATAGGTTGTTCCTACATACTGTCTGTGCTAAACTAATTTTACAATACACTTTATATTTTTATTATGATGTTGATGCTTAAGGTGGCCATACACTGAGAGATCTGCTCGTTTGGCAATGACGCCTAACGAGCGGGCCCTAGTGCCCAACGATCAGATCGTTGGGACCGCATCAACGGACAGATGCGGCCACGATCCGACTGGATTTTTAATCTTGCCCGATCGACATGGCCAGATATCGATCGGAGTAGCCCGTCGGAGGGCCCCATACACGGGCCGATTATCTGCCGACTCAGTCTGTCACCAGCCTTTATCGGCCCCTGTATGGCCACCTTTACTTGTGCTTGGCTATACAGGTATGGGACCTGTTATCCAGAATCCTCAAGCCCTGGAGTTTTCAGGATAACGGATCTTTCTGTAATTTGAATCTTCATAACTGAAGTTTACTAGAAAATCATGTAAACATTAAATAAACCGAAAACCAAACTTGTTTGCTTCCAAGGATCCAATATACATATGTTTGGATCAAGTACAAGGTACTGTTTTTTATTTATTTATTTTTATTACAGAGAAAAAGGAAATTATTTTAAAAAATGGGGATTATTTAGATAAAATATCTGGGAAATTCTGAGCTTTCTGTATAATGAGTTTCTGGATAACAGATCACACACCTGTATACTAAGCCTAAAGTGGGATGGAAGGGCTTGGCAATTGGGGAAAAAAAACAGAAGCTAGGCACATCCTCCCTCCATCCAAATAACCCTTGTTTTTATAGGAGAAATGGGCAATTGTTATCGTTTTGTTAGGTAAAACAAGTTAGGTATTCACTAAGGAAATAGTATAGTACTATTTGTTACCCAATTTGGGAATCTCTGCTTCTGCTGTCCTCTACGTAATGATACACTGGTTAATCAAGCCTTCCACTAACTGGATGCTTCATGGTCTTTGGGGTCACACAGTCTTGTTTGCAGGGTGTTGAAGTGGGGTATGGAATCTGTACTATTTATCACTCATAGTATTCTGTAACCCCCAGTGCTTTTGTGTTATTATCTTGTCAGATCAAAGAGACTTTTGCCAGTTGGTGGATTATAGCACTGTGGCTTTTATGTTTTGCTGATTTTCACTAATGCATCATAAATGTCGACTCCTGGATAGTATGCACGTGTTCCAGAAAGGAATGGTTTTAATTGATAAATCTTAGGAAAGGGTTGGGAAGTATTAAAGGGAATGGTTCACCTTTAAAGTAGAACTAAACCCTTCATTATAAAAAAAAAAAATACACAACCCCATAGACCTCCCGCTTTCCCCCCCAAGTGTAGCCCTTGCCCTTGGCAAATGCCCCTAACTTTTTACTCCCTGCAGTGTCAGGCATTGGAGTTCAAGGCAGCCATCTTCTTCGGTAATCTTTGTGTCTTCATCTGGATCTTTTGCAATTACCGTGGGTTTCGGTGCATGCGTAGTTGACCAAAACTGGGAAATCACTATAACTGCGCATGCGCCGAAACGTAGTTCAATAGATGACTATTACCAAAGAGAAGAAGATGGCTGCCTTGAACTCGGATGCCTGAAACTGCCATGAAGGGTGAGTAAAAAGTTATGGCCATTTGCTCGGTGTAAGAGCTACGCTGGGGCAGGACCCGGGGGGGGGGGGGGTCTACGGTTCTCCTTTAAGTTAACTTGTAGTATGTTATAGAATGGCTAGTTCTAAGTAGGGATACATCGAATCCAGGATTCGGTTCGGGATTCGGCCAGGATTCTGCCTTTTTCAGAAAAATTCAGATACGCCAAATCCTTCTGTCCGACTGAACTTAATCCGAATTAGTATATGCAAATTATGGGGTTGGAGGGAAATCACATGGCTTTTTGTCGCAAAACAAAGTAAAAAATGTTTTCTCCTTCCAGTCCCTAATTTGAATATGCAAATTAACATTCAGATTTGGGTGAGTATTCGGCCAGATTTTTCAAAAAGGATTCAGGTGTTCAGCTCGGTAGTTATTTTCTAAGAAGTGAATTTCGTACATTCTGCTCACAGCATCTTTTTCTATCTTAAATGAAAAATGCTTGAAGATCTCCTGAGAATCCCATGAACCTGCTTAAGGGCTGGGGCAGACAGGGAGATTCTGTCGCCTGGCGATTAATTGCTGGCGACAATCTCCCCGAACTCCCTTCTCCTTGTCCGCCGCCTGTAAATCAAAAAGCGCCAGTGCTAATACACAAATGCGGCGCGGCGATTTCCGGAATCGCCCGAAGTTTCCTCACGAAGCAACTTTGGGCGATTCCAATAAGCATTAATTATAGCTTAGTTTGGATCAAGTACAAGGTATTGTTTTATTATAACAGAGAAAAAGGAAATCATTTTTAAAATTTGGGATTATTTGATTATAATGGAGTCTATGGGAGATGGCCTTTCTGTAATTCGGAATTTTCTGGATAACGTGTTTCCAGATAACGTATCCTATACCTGTAATGGCTTTCTTCTGGCAACTGGACCATGCAGCCCATCTTTCTTCAAGTGCCTCCTTATTGCGCATCTTTCACCTGAAGTTATTAGTGGGTTTTTCCTTGCATCATGCACAGTTTTTCTGGTAGCTGTGGCTGAAATTTTAGTTTTATTTGGTTTGGTTTCAACAGAACCCCTAATTTTCCACTTCAGTATTGAGTTTGAACACTGCGGATTGGCATTCTCAATTCCGTTGATATTTTCTTATACCCCTTTTCTGTTTTTTAGAGTTCATCTACCTTTTCCCTCAGATCTTTTGACAATTCTTTTACTTTCCCCATGACTTCCAAAATCCAAAAAACATCAGTGCAGCACTGAATGAAAGGTGCAAGGGTCTGTCAGGAGTCCCAAAAGGCACTGGCCTTTTATACACACCCATTGCTCAAGTTTTCCTTTTGGGGGTTTAGTTTTCCTTTAATATTCCTTCACAGGGGTCTTTGTAGCATTGCTGTTTTTGTTTTACTCTGTGTAACAAACCGTGTATAACTGTATTGGATCTTAAGCAGGGGTTTATATTGAAACATCACCTCCTAGTGGAAAACAAGGTAAACACTGCACTCAGGGAATCTAGCCAGAATCCGAAAGAAGAGATTTGTTTAAATTATTGAATCTAAATTTGAGACTCCTAAAATGTTGAAATGGTGCATCTTGCATTTATATACTATAGTTACATTAGGTTTCCTTTTTGGTCAGATTGACCATTTGAAGAGAACTGTGCTGTTTTCCAGTAAATAGAGGTTTTCTGTTCGTTTACTTTCCGTTTGCAGTAGTCCCTAAATTAATAACATAATGGTTTGTTTCTTGTGTGTTACTGGAAACCCCTTGTTTCAGGTCACAATGTACTGCTGCTTTTTATTTGCACACCGGGAGTCATTAACAGTGGCAGCAGTGCATAAATCCTAGAAACTGTCTGCAGCAATTTTTATTTAACCCTTCCAAGCCCATGGATATACTGTTTGACTTCACAACCTTAATTTGGGCAGGTCCACAATAATAGATAAGGGAGCCCTAAGCATTTGAATGGCGAGACACCAATTTGATGGGAAAATGTATATAATTCAAGAATGTCCAATTGTTGACCCTCGCTTTTCTTGACTCTGGCTTTGGCCTTGGTAGCTACGTGTACTTAAAGGAACAGTAACACCAAAATATTAAAGTGTTTTAAAGTAATGAAAATCTCATGTACTATTGCCATGCACTGGTAAAACTGTTGTGTTGGCTTCAGAAACACTACTATAGTTCATATAAAAAAAGCTGCTGTGTAGCATTGGCGGAAATTGAAAGAAGGCTATATGGCACAGGTTGGGGCAGATTTGGGGTCTTTGAACTGCCTTCCGTCTGCTTGAATGAAGAATCTCCTGCACTAATGCACTTGCGGCGCTTTGATTTCCGAAGTTGCTTCACAAGTGTGGCAATTCAAGCAGACGGAAGGCAGGAAGAAGGGAGGTTGTCGCCAGAAGAGACGAATAGTCGCCAGGCGACTAAATCTCCCCGAATCTGCCCATGTGACCCTACCCTAAGACTGTAAATGTTTCCATCCTGCCTATCCCCATGTCTTAACAACCAGACCACATGCAGATGGATAATACTGTAAGGTCACGTCTATTTTGTATTAGACCTTCTACTTTTATTCTAACAGTTCATCATTCAGGCTCCTGGCAGATGCTAGGTACATTATTATATTATAGTTTAATATCAAACTAAAGAACAATAAAAACAGTTGCTTGTTTGCTTTTGATAACTAGCTACAAAGCTCCTTTGTTTGCTGTCCAAGGAGTCCTGACCTGAAAATAACCTGGGATTATCTCTAATTCTGTATCAGTCATCACCTGTGTCAGTCTTCTCTATCCAGAGTATGGGGCTTGGGGGACATGGCTCATTTACCAGCAACCCCTGTGAGACCTTGACTGGCTACTGGAATCATGAGCAAGTCACAATTACTGCTTAAAGGGCACCTATGGTACAAAAAAGTTACCCCCAACCAAATGTGCGGGCTGATAGAGCCCGCATTCCGGTTGGGGGTACTGGTACTTTTTTTTAAAGAAAAAAAAATGTCCCCCATGACAGTACCTGCGCATGCACTTTGTGCGCATGCGCATTAAGAAAAGCGGCCTCAACAGTGACCGCTTTTCTTAATGCGCATGACATCATGCGTGCGCAAATGCGCATGCGCAGGTACGGTCATGGCGGCTCGCACTGGGAGCTCCCTCCCGGTGCGAGCTTGATGGCGGGGGGCATTTTTTTTTGTAAAAAAAAAAAAAAAAAAAAAGTACAAGTACCCCAACTGGAATGTAGCCTCAGGGACTCTTAGGGCAGAAACACATGAGCAGATTTGGGGAAATTAGTTGCCTCGTGAGGCAACTTCGGGTGGCTTCGGAAAACGTGGTTCTCCGAATGCCATCCCATCGGCTAGAATGTAAATCACCGGTGGGTGAAGAATGTCGCCAAGTGACTAATCTCCCTGAATCTGCTCTTGTGTCTCTGCCCTTAAATTGAACCTGACCACCTAAAAAATTGGGTCAGGCAAAGTAATATTGTGAGTGTTTGTAGGTGTTTAATTAATTAATATCCCTTTAAAGGAAAACTTTACCCCCAAAATGAATATTTAAGCAACAGTTTATATCAAATTAAGTGGCATATTAAAGAATCTTACCAAACTGGAATATATATTTATGTAAATAGTGCCCTTTTTCATCTCTTGCTTTGAACCACCATTTTATGATGATCACCTGACTAGAAATACTACAGCTCTAACTGTAACAGGAAGAAGTGTGGAAGAAAAGACTGAACTCTGTTAATTGGCTCATGTGACCTAACAAGTATACTGTAGTTTGTTTGGTTTGTTTGTGTGCACTGTGAATCCTACAATCCCAAGAGGCTAACCCTTATTTTTTAAAATGACTGTTTTCTATTTATGATTACCCAATGGCACATACTACTTCAAAAAGCATATTATGTAAAAAGGTTTATTTACATGAAGCAGGGTTTTACATACGAGCATAAAGTTTAATGCAATATGTTTTTATAGAGACCTACATTGTTTGGGGGGGGGGGGGGCTAGTTCTCCTTTAAGTAGACAAGAAAAAACAAGAGCTTTGCCAGATGCATGTTCCAGACGAGGCAGGCTTGGAAAACACGCTGTGCCTAAAGTGCTCCACTATCTCTTGAAGATACCTGGTTTGTATACCATTTACTGCAATGGAGCTATTTCTGGCCATTGGATTCCAAACTTATAAGCGCTGATGTTGATGCAGATGAGCTTGGCCTAATTTGGTCAAGAGATCTCCGCTCAGAGTTAAATCTTCTGCACATGGATAAAGACTGGTGCCA
The DNA here is from genome assembly GCA_024363595.1 of Xenopus borealis. Taxonomy (NCBI): domain Eukaryota; kingdom Metazoa; phylum Chordata; class Amphibia; order Anura; family Pipidae; genus Xenopus; species Xenopus borealis. The sequence continues at coordinate 121,625,562 of CM044441.1, read as the reverse complement.
AGACTGACAGGTGTACTTGTGGGAGGGAGGGAATCCCAGAGACCAACTTTTTCATCCTTCCCTCTTTACAGACTCTCATACTTAGTAACTGTGACAGTCCAAGAAATGACAGTTGGTCTCTGTCCGAATATCCTCCCACAAGCACCGGCACATAGACACCGCCACAGAAACATTGTACCCTGTACTGCTACAGCCTTAACTGGCAAGCGGCATCTGATCATTTGCAAAAGTGTGTTCAGTTTCATCTTTGTGTATGTACTGACAGCATAGGTATTGGATTTGCCTTCCGGAAACCTGTTTTCCAGTTCCCAGTTATGGGAAGGCCATCTCACATAGACTCCGTTTAATCCAATAATTTAGATGTTTAAAAATCATTTCCTTTTTCTCTGTACTGTTAAAGCAGTACCCTGTACTTTAGCCCAACCGATATATAATAAATCCTTATTGGAGGCAAAAAAGTCTTTTAGGGTTTAATTAACATAGAAATGATTTATAGCAATAGACTTAAAGGGATACTGTCATGGTAGTTTTTTTCTTTTCGAAACGCATAAGCCAATAGCGTTGCTCCAGCAGAATTCTGCACTAAAGTCTGTTTCTCAAAAGAGCACAGATTTTTTTACATTTAATTTTGAAATCTGACATGGGGCTAGAACAGGGGTTTCCAAACTTTCGGCTTCCCTGGGCCATATTGGAAAAAGAAAAATTGTCTGGGGCCATACATGAAATATTTAAACACTTTTTTGATTTGAAAAAGTAAAGAAAATACCCATAAAATAACTACAATACCAGTCAGATAACCAGTTGGAGCTATACACTGGAATATGGGACACCTGGATTTTACAGTAAATAGACTTATTATTATACTATTATGACATTTCCTTGGGAACCAAGTTTTTCAAGCTGGGCCGCATTCATATCCATCCTGAGCCGCATGCAGCCCTCGGGCCACAGTTTGGACACCCCTGGGCTAGACATATTGTCCGTTTCCCAGCTGCCCTCAGTCATGATAATCTTGAGTACTCTACTGCCATACTGCAAGTTGGAGTGAAATCTCCTTTCTCCCTTCCCCCACAGCAGTCTTAGGGCAGAGACAGACATAAGATACTAATATCCACAAACTGCCTGTCCGCCGTTCGTGGATATTAGTATATATCGCCGGGAGGATGGCTCTGGGAGCTCTTCGTTTTCCGAATTTTCCTCACAAGGAAACTTCGGGCAACTTCAGAAAACATCCTTCTGGCGATTTAGATTCTAGCTGGCGGGGAGGCAGTTCGGGAAGTGTAGTCTCCCGAAAAAGAGATGATTTGTCGCTGGGTGAAATTTAGCTGCCCAATCTTCTGGTCTGTCTCTGCCGTAACAACAGAAAAATGGGAATGTAACCAGATAGCAGCTCCCGAACAGAAGATAACCGCTGCCTGGTAGATCTAAGGACAGCATTCTGTAGTAAAATCCAGGTTCATCTGCAACACATTCAGTTACATTGAGTAGGAGAAACAACAGCCTGCCAGAAAGCAGTTCCATCCTAAAGTGCTGGCTCTTTCTGAAAGCACATGACCATGAAAAAGGACCTGAGAAGGCTGCCTACACACCAATATTACAACTAAAGAAAATAGAATTGCTGGTTCCGGAATGAAACTTTATATAGTAGAGTGAATTATTTGAAGTATAAACTGTGTAATTTAGAAATAAAAACATCATACAAATCATGACAGAATCTCTTTAAGGTATGGAGATTACAGAAAACCCCAGGTCCCAAGCATTCTGGATAACCGATTCTATACCTGCACATAAATAATAAAAAAAATCTGCATATTACACTTTCTGTACATTGTGCAGTCCCCAGTCAAGGTTCGTGCTACAGAGGCAATATTTATTAGCTGCTGACAAAATAGCTACAACCCCTGACTTACACATGACCTGTTTCTTGTCTATGAATCTGCCAGCTAGCTAGTAGCTGAGATGGCAGGCTCACCTATCCCTAGAGCTAGTTCTATATTTTGGTTAATAAAAGGAAAAAAAGAAAAGGCAGAAAGAATCTGCAGGCTGTTCAGATATGTTTGTGTTCCAGCGTGCAGAAGTTTTCGAAGGATTTGGAACGCATTTTGATGCATTTGAAACACGTAGGGCCTATGCTTTTCAGGGTAATTTTTGTAAATTTCTTTTGATGTAATAAAATTTACTTTTTTTCATGAATTTTTAGAGTGCAATCTTTCTTTGCTGAAATGTTCCTATAATCTTGCGGACTCTATGGGGGAGTCCCGTAAGTATTGCACCTCACATTCATTTGTTGGGTGTGCACCTTCTAATCTTCTTGTAGCTGATTTAAATAACTGGAATATGAATAGGAAAGTAGGAAATAGGATGGATAGGAAAGACTGAACTATAAATAGGAGCGGGCCGAATCTAGGATTCGGTTCGGGATTCTGCCTTTTTTGAGCACGTTTTGGATTTGGCTGAATCCTTCTGCCCATAATTTGCATATGTAAAGGGAGGGAAATTGCGTGACTCACAAAGCAAAAAATTTTCCCCTCTCCGGATTCGGTTCGGTATTCAGCCGAATCTTTGGCGAATGATTCATGGGTTCAGCCGAATCCAAAATAGTGGTTTTGGTGCATCCCTAGTATAGAGAGATAAATACAAAGTAGTAATGACAATTGGATGGGTGACCCCCATTTGAAATTGGAACAAGCAATGGCAGGCAAGTCATTTGATAACTATGAAAAAAGTTGCTTATTATTATGTATTTCTATAGCGCCAACTTGTTGCGTAGCGCTGTAGCTTAGAATTAGCCCTTCTAACAAAGGGGTCCCTAACCGTCGAGGCGTGGCCCAGAACTGGGCAGCGGACAGTCTTGAACTGGCCGATCCTAGCCCACAATTAACGAGGCGTGCTGAACTGGACGCCGATACAACTTTTCAGTTGGTCTTCGTTACTAGTTTTTGAATTATTTGCCATTTTCTTTTGACTGTTTCTAGTTTTCAAATGGGGGTCCCTGAGGACTGGAATCCAGATTATGTAATGGAACAGTGCAGTGAAATTATTCCCAAATGCAGATGGAATTAAGCAATTAAGAACAGTGACCTCAGTTAAACCATGTTGATGGCAAGTGACAGCCGTGACTTGGCTCCTACAATGTGCCGTCATTATGCTATGACATTTGGGTCCCTTGTGTTTGGCCGGCACTGGATCCCTTATCAGGGAGTCGCACAGAGCAGTGCAGAGACAGAGCCAGAAGCTGCTCCCAGTATCAGCTGATTAATGTTAGTGCAGCTGCTTTAAGCTCAAGTCACTTGGAGCCATTCTGTTTAATGTCACAGATTGCTTGTTATTTATTATGCCCTCAAAGCCCGTGCTGCCGTCTGAAGTGCAGGGAAGGACTATGATGCACTGTTTTATGTGACTCGATGGGAATAGCATTAATCTGGTCAATAGCGTTAATACTTATCAAGTGGATTACTTCTAAGGTAGGCAAATACTCTGTTGTTTACATAGACTGGCTGTGCCTGAGCATTTGTACAGGGAGTAATGTATTTGTGCATTTTTCTTTCCACTGAACACCAGTGTGTCTTTCTAGTCCTTTTGCTGCAGTGAATTCATTTTTTTTTTTTTTTTTTAATACAGGTATGGAACCTGTTATACAGAATACTCAGGACTATTATAAACTACTTGGCTATGCATGTTTCTAGTTATATAATGATTTATTTTAAGTCTCAGATTTGAGATAAAACCTTGCATAGAGGTAACATTATTTATTATGCAGCTTACCTGAACCTTTTTGGTTCAAATGTAAATCTTGCAGTGCTAAAGATCATTTATTCCTAGAATGGCAACTGGGCCCTTAGGCCTTGCCTATCAGACTCAAGATTTTGAATGAAATCTCAGAATCCAAGGCCAAAGTTGCTGCGGTGAGTAACCCTATCCGTTTTTTTCTACTCTTGATTTACAACTGTTAGACATAGATCCATTCTGTTTACTTCTATGGAAAATTACCAGTTTTAAAGGTAATGTAACTTGGGTTCAAGAAAAAGGTTAAAAGTGGTGTTTTAAAGGCATACAGTCATGGGAAAACAGTGCTGCTCCAGTAGACTCCTGCACTAAAATCCATTTCTCAAAAGAGCAAACAGATTTTTTTATATCCGGTTTTGAAATCTGACATGGGGCTAGACATTTTGTCAATGTCCCAGCTTCCTCTGGTCATGTGACTTGTGCCAGCACTTTATGAGGGAACTGCTTTCTGGCAGGCTGTTGTTTTCCCTTCTCAATGTAACTGAATGGAACGCAGTAGGACATGGATTTTTACTGTTTTACTGAGTGCTGTTCTTAGGCTAGTGGCAGATGGGGAGATTTAGTAGCCAGACGACTAATCGCCTCTTCAGCCCGGTGACAATCTCCCTGAACTGCCTTCCTTGTGCTTGAATGAGGAATCGCCTGCCCAAATACACTCGCGGCTCTTCGATTTCCGAAGTTGTCTCACAAGGAAATGTCATGCGACTACGGAAATTGAAGAGCCGCGAGTGTATTTGTGCAGGCGATTCCTCAGGCTGAAGAGGTGATTAGTCGCCTGGCGCCTCCTCGAATCTGCTCATCTGCCACTAGCCTAAAGGTGGACATACACGGCCCGCTAAAAGCTGCCGACAGACCTAATTGGCAGCTTATTGGCCCGTGCATGGGGCCCTCTGACGGGCTTTACCGATCGATAGCTGCCTGAAAGTTGGACGGGACTAAAAATCCCATCAGATTGCAGCTGCATCTGTTCGTTGATGCGGCCTCGCGATCCGACTGTCCATATCTCTTCTATTGTGATCCGATCGTTGGGGCCACGATCGGATCACCCCAATATTGGAAGCAGAACCAGTCTATTGGGTTTATTTAATGTTTACATGATTTTCTAGTAGAGTTAAGGTATGAAGGTCCAGATTAGGGAAAGATCCATTATCTAGAAAGCCCCAGGTCCCGAGCATTCTGGATAACAGGTCTCATACCGGTTTTAATAGCAATTATTAAATTAAACATCAACATTTTTTTAGTTGGTTAGTATACATTGAAAAATAAACGCCAAGACAAATTAAACTTTAAAATCGCAAAGCCTTTATTCAGAAATAACTTACTAAAACTCCTCTTGTGCTCCTCTTAACACAGGGCGACGATCCGTCATGCGGCGCTGGATTTCTCCTCCCTGGCTATCTCCTATAAGGAAGGCAGGGAGGAGAAATTGAGCGCCACACGATGGATTGCCCAATCGCCTTTCCTGAAGAGGAGCGCAAGCGGAATTTCAGTAAGTTATTTCTCAAAAAAGACTTTGCGATTTTAAAGTTTAATTTGTCTTGGTGTTTTTGTTTCAATATATGCTAATGAATTATTTAAAAAAAAATGTTGGTTACTGGTCCGTTAAGCAACTGGAAATTGATTAGAATTCCATGTTCTTGTTTTTCAAAAATCAGTTTTTGGACAGGGGGGCACGGTTTTACCAAGCAACCTCAAGTTGCTCATTAAGCCCGATTGCTGACGTTCCTAAATGCTGCAATTTCTTACATTTCTCATCCGTTGAAGCACCTTCAACCCCTACTGAGCATGCTCCCAGAGCTGTGTACTACTTGACAGAGCTGCTTGGTAGTTTGTTTACTAGCGTTTCCTTCTACTCATGACCAATGTGTGAACTAAACAAAACACAGTTTAGAAGGTCCGCAGCCAAGGGAGGAAAATAAAAATACATTCTTTTTTTAATTTTTTTTAAACCTATTACAAAAAATGATTGCAATAGAAAACAGAAAGCAATTTTAAGAAGTCATTATCTGCAGTTTACTATTAAGGTGTCACTAACCTATATAGGTTTCTTAAATGTGAACCGTGCCTTTAAAATGAGCTTATTTTGTTTATGTTTTTTGGTTTATATTTGTGAAGATAGAAGATAAAAAGTTCTGCAGTGGGTTTAGGTGTTTGGTACCTGTGTAAGCTTTAGCCCTGTCTTTCTTTTGAGCAGTTGCATGAAGCCAAAAGAGCCGCTGTCTGCTGAAACACTACATTCAGTTTTGCTTTGTGTTCCTGCAGAGTTGCTACAAACCGTTCTCCCCTGCTGAGGGAATGTAATTTCCTCCCCTAACAGAAACTCTGCTGTTTTTGTGAAAGGCTTTTTATTGTTTGTAAGAAAGGGCAAGATGGATGGTTTATGTAATTCAATATCTAGGTCATGTTTTGTACAATGCAAGAAACATTTTGAAGGCTACATTGCAGATGCAGGGTCTAAATA
>CM044441.1:121585813-121597847 GCA_024363595.1 Xenopus borealis | reverse complement strand
TTTTTTTTTTTTTTTCTTTTTAGTGTATGTTGGAAAAAGTTGGCCATTGGAGTTTTGATATATTTCTTTTTGACAGGTTAACAAATGGTAAGTTTTTAATCGGTTTTATTTTATCACAAACAAAAGGAATCCTAGGAATAAATTCCAAACAAACTCCAAGATAATCCCAATTACAATGGTTTATCCTATAGGCTAAAGCAAACTATACAGCTTTAAAATTTTGCTTCCAAAGAAACTTGCTTCTGCATGAATAAATATGTTCACCTGTGGGCCCTCTGTAGGCTTAGCACATTTATTTCTAAATACAGGTATGGGATCTGTTATCCAGAAACTTATTATCCAGAAAGCTCTGAATTATGGAAAAGCCATCTCCTGTACACTCCGTTTTATCCAAATAATACTTTTTTTTTTATGATTTCCTTTTTCTCTGTGATAATAAAACAGGAACTTAAGCCTAACTTAGATATAATGAATCTTATTTTAGACAAAACCAGCCTATTGGGTTTAATATTCCTATGATTTTCTAAGTAGACTAAAGGTTTGAAGATCCAAATTATGTAATGATCCATTATCCGGAAAACCCCAGGTTCTGAGCTTTCCAGATAATGGTTTCCATACCTGCATATAAATGTTTTAGTGTCTGTAATAATCAGCTCTCATTGTTGTTCCTTTTTTCCTAGGAAATAGCCTTGTTACCTTAACGTTTCATCTCTTGAGCCAACACGGTCTGATCGATCACTTCCAATTGGACATGGTGAAATTAAGGAGATTTTTAGGTAAGCTGTGCTCAAAAAATGAAATCATGCAGGCAATCCCTGGGGATCCTGCTGACTATAATTTTTGGGCTTCTTCAGATCACATGGCAGGCCTATGCAGACCCATTGTCTTTGGATTGCATCCTAATCCTCAATTGAGATGTTTGCTGAAGAAACCCATTGTTTTAGCACCATGTAGAGGCCAATCCAGTACATATATTGTATATATTTTTTCCCTATTGCCTGAGTCTGCAACTTTTCTGAAACACATAGAGATTGAATTAGTTTGCCCAGTCCACTCTCATGGCTGACATGTTTATAAACCGGTACTTTGACCTTTGGTCCAATACATGGAAATCATTTTCAGGCACTAGTAGCTTTCACAGATATCAGCTTACAGTTCCAAGGGGGAAATGGTGATGGCTCTCAAGCATGGAAATGTGTCTACGTGATTAATAATCTTATTTTAAACCAGCCTTTATATATGTTATACAGGGAATACTCTGCTCCCAGTTGTAAATTATAAGTATATTAGAGGAAGAGTTCCATGACCTTATGAAGGCATGTTTGAAAACAGATAGAGAAAAGTACCCCATATATGTTTTTTTATATAACCTCAATTAATTAACTTGAGAATCAACCTAATCAATTAATGAATCTAATTGTAATTAACTACTGCAATAAATGCATTATTCTCATTTAAATATGTGTGAGTATTTCATTAATGAACCTAAATTCATAAAGTGCGAAGTGCGTTCGGTGTAATTAATGCCACCTTAAATAGTTATAATTAATATGAATAAAATCACACTTAGTAAATAAATAGATGATTCTATTAGCTTTGCAAATTACGAAAGTGCAAGTTGCTACTGATTGAGAGGAAATTAGACAACCCTCCTATGGCGATTTATGTAAGAAAAAAATTTAAATATAAAGTGCTAGGTGCTTAATTAATTAATCCGAGTAATATAGTTACTTGATGCAAAAAGATGAATTAATCATTTCAAAATTAGAATCACAATTAGTCTAAATCAATAGAAGGCTTGAATTCATTGAATAGATGGAAAAAGAAAATTCAGATGGTGGAGCTGTCCCAATGACCCTATCTTGATTTTTTCTATCTATGGGACACCACAAAGCTAAGACAAGTCAAAGTTAACTGGACTGTGGTCACAATATTATTTTAAATTGACTCTTACAGAGCTATCTAAACGATAAAACCACAAATCCGGCAACCCTGAAGGAAATTGAGTAGACAGAAGGATAATTAATTCTTTAGCCCCTCCAAAAATTCTTTGGGAGCCCCACCGGATAACCAGCCTTCCCAAGTTGTAATACAGGTTCCTTTGTGCTTAATTAGTTAAAAAGGAGAAAGCACATTAGGGTTAAAAAATAAAAAATAAATAATTCATTATAAAATTGTTGCTATAAAGGAATGGCAGAACTGTTCTTGAAATGCCCACTCACATACATTTAATTAAGAATAATACAGATTACTTTCCTTTTTTTGTTTTCAAATTGACTCTATATACTGACCTAGTCAGACCCCTGTATAGGTCTCTATCTACAAGCTATTACGGGTTTCTACCATTTCTTGTTCATCTTATGAAGGCTTTTGTACAATTCATGGAAATCTTAAGGCAACTTCTAATGTCCTTGTATTTTATCACAGGAGTATTTTTTTTAATAATATATGTTTCAGTGAGTCATGTGACACAAAATGACATCACTAAGGAATGATTACAACTGTTAACATCATTAAGCACCTTTTAAAAAGGATGTTCATGGTTGCTGTGTACTATAAACCTATACATTCTACATTAGAAGCCATTAACGTACTGGGCACAGTTGGCTATGGCTGTGCTATCCTAAATCTCCAGGTAATGTGCCGCCATTCTGAAAACCTAGCAGCATTTCACTTCATAGTGAAGGAATCCCTTTTTCTCTTGCAAACATTACCTGTGCTTTTATTGATGGAAACGTGTATTTGCGCCTTCTTGCTTCATATTTTTTTCCTTTTTCCTGTCCAGTTATGGTTCAAGAGGATTACCACAGTCAGAATCCATATCACAATGCAGTCCACGCTGCTGATGTGACTCAGGCCATGTACTGTTTTTTAAAAGAACCTACGGTAAGGCACGGATTTTTTCTAACCATATATTTTAAAGGGCAAACTACTTTCATTTACTTATTTCACTTTTCATGCACATAATTACTGCTAGGCACTTGGTTACACATCTCTATGCAAGTAATACTACATTTTTCACAGTTTTTAAAAAAACATTTTCTCCCTGAATTGCTGCACATCACTTAACATTTCGCATTCTGTATAGACACATACAAACTTGACTATTAATATTAATATTCATACTCTGCTCATGTACCATATTGTGGTAAAAATGTATTAATGCACACTTTTATTCATATTTACGTTAAGTGGCTCTATTTAGAGACACACACATAAACACATGCATACACAAACTTCATTGATGCAGTTGAAATATTTTCTTTTGCAGAGTGGTTAAATGGGCTGTAGCTGATCAGTTATTAAAGTGATGTCTACTTTTTGATCCAATAAATCACTTTATACAATCACAATAACTGATTGGTGTGCCACAGCAATTTTGGACACCTTGGGGGTTTTTTGTTTTGCCTTGGGCAAGTGGGCCTATAGCTTGTTTAGCACCCGCCACCTGAAAAGGTAACAGAGAGAGCACTCCAACAATGCGTGGATTCATTTTGCTTTCAGTCAAACCATTAATGTAATAGAAGCCTCTTTCCAGCAATAATTTTTCTCCAAGGGAACGCGGCACTTGCAGCTCCTCTTAGTACTGAATGGGTGCTGTTGCTGTCTGACCCTCTAGGGGAGTCCCAGGGTAAGCCCATGGCTTATCTTAAAATGGTTTAATAAATGATCTCAGAGCCCAGCTGAGCAATGAATGAAGAGTCCTATCATAGCCTGCTCTGCAGTGCACTGTCCCTCTCTGAGAAGCTGCGGCCCTTGCACTGGGTTGACATATCGTTAACAGTTATATATATATATGTATATAACAGTATATATATATATATGTATATATTATATTATATATTTATTATAATAGTTATTGTAGAAGAAATGTCCCGTTTCACTTACTGTGCCTTTGTTCTTCTTGCAGCTTGCCAAGTCTTTTACTCCATGGGATATCCTGCTGGGTTTGATTGCAGCTGCAACACACGATTTGGATCATCCCGGTGTAAACCAGTCTTTTCTAATAAAAACAAACCACTACTTAGCAACTTTATACAAGGTAATGGGGCAGTGGGACATCAAAGGCAAGGCAGAAATTGTGTCCCATGAACTAAAACAGGGGTGTCCAACCCGGGAAGGATATGAATGCGGCCCAGATGGAAACGCTAGGTTTCCAAAAAAACTTTAGGTCGCAAATGCTATGCCTCCCTCCAGACCTAATGGGTCCGCCTGCTGCCACTACTTGCTACCAGCTTGTTATTTCTGCTGTGTTCTGGTTGTGCGCATGTCATACTGGTGCTCTTCAAGTGCGGGAGAAGCAGAGAGAGGCATGTTGGTGGAGGAAGCGGCTGTGGAGCAAAATCAGTGCGGTGTTTGAAGCGCTCAGCACAAGCAGCCACTGAGTTGGGGCACTTTATTCACCCTAAGCCACTGCTGCTGCGGGGAGCAAACAAAAATGGGGGGGGGGGGCAGTGGGGGTGAGCAGGTCTGTGGGCCGTAATTCCTTTTGGTAGAAGAGTTTCTTTCAATATGGGGTAGAGTTGCCAGTGAATGTGGGCCTTAATTAGTGAATGCCCCCATAATCCACACAGATCTGGCCTTTTTTAATTTACAAAAGTGTTTGTGTATTTCATGTGTGGCCCCAGGCATTTTTTCTTTTTCCAATGTGGCCAGGGAAGCCAAAAGGTTGGACACCCCTGAACTAAAACGTATAAAGCACACAGATCTGGTTTTATATATAGTAAATATTCATTCATATTTAAATTTATGTGAGCTAAAAGGAAATGTCATCTGTAGAGCCCAATAAAACTTCACACACTAGTAACATTCTAGAGAAAAAACAATATCTTAGTTTTATTTATTAGTGTTTTTTTTTTTAATAAAACAAACCCCAAACAAGAGAGATCCCCTGTTTTATATATACATTGGTTGGTTCAACATTAAGTTAACTGTTAGTATGTTATAGAATGGCCAGTTTTTGGCAGTTTTTCTTAATTTTTTTAAAAATAGTTTTTGAATTATTTTGCCTTCCTCCGCAGATGCTTGCCAGCTTCTGTGACCACCTCAGCCAAAAGCAACTGCTTTTTGATACTACAATGATATTGTCACCTTTTATTACTTCTCTTTCTGTTTAAGCCTCTCCTATTCATATTCCAGTCTCATTCAAACCACAGTGGTAATTGAACTCTAGCAACCAGGTAGCTGCTAAAATTCCAAACTGGAGAGATGCTGAACAAAATGATTGTTTTATTTGTGGTTTTTAAAATGAAGACCATTTGCAGTATAGCACCCGTACAACATACTAAAAGTCCATTTAAAGGCGAACAACCTTTTTAACAGCTGTGAAAAATATAGTTGTATAGTCTCAGACTGGTATAATATTACAGCATGGTCATTCATCCTCTGGAGTAGAAATAGCACAATAGCCTCTTGCTACCAGCCGTGTTTTTTGTTTGCTGCTGCACTGCTAGAGCTATACATATATGCTGCTGTTATTTCATATTGAGTCTGTCAGCAAAACTTGCTTTTGCCACACATTTTCTCTTATCTGCTTTTTTTTTCAGAATACCTCAGTGTTAGAGAACCACCACTGGAGATCAGCAGTGGGTCTGTTGCGTGAATCGGGTTTGTTTTCACACATGATATTAGAGGAGAGGTAAGTGACTGGAAGGTGACAACATGCATGCTTCTTCCAAACTTTGCTGCTATTACCTTTTCCATTAAATGAGCTCCAGGACATTCTTACTGATGCAGGCAGCACTTCATTAACATCTAGCAACCAATAAGCGGTTATTATTCTTTGTCTAATGGCTGTCGATACTGTTGCAATTTAGTACCTATGTTAATAAATGTGCCCACGATCTCTAGAATTGATCTCCCTTAACGCAGAACTAAACCCTAACAATTAATAGGGCTAAAAATGCCATGTTTTAATATAGTGAACTTATTGCACCAGCCTAAAGTTTCAGCTTGTCAATAGCAGCAATGATCCAGGACTTGAAACGTGTCACAGGGGGTCACCATTTTAGAAAGTGTCTGTGACACTCACATGCTCAGTGGGCTCTGAGCAGCTGTTGAGAAGCTAAGCTTAAGGGTTGTTGTCACAAATTATCACACAGAAAATGAGGTTGGTCTGTAATATAATCTGATGCTACAGGGCTGATTGTTAAATTCTGATGCTAGTTGCACTGGTTTCTGAGCTGCCATGTAGTAATTATCTGTATTAATGACTAATCAGCCTTATATTGTGACATTTCTATTCTATGTGTACTGTATATTGTGAGTGGGTCCCTAAGCTCAGTAAGTGACAGCAGCACAGAGCATGTGAATCAGTGAATCAGCAGAAAAGGGGGTTGGTACAGAAGCCCAAAATATACAACATTTCTAGCCTACTTGTTTAGTTTAACTTTCCTTGTCCTTTAAAAAATGAATGGATCAAATCTAGGATTTTGGTCCACAGGCAGGAGTATAGTCCCAAATAGCCCTATTTCATAATGGCCACTGTGTGTGCCATTCTCACTGGTGGAATACTCTTCCTTGGTCAGGCTGTGGAGCCAAACCCTCTGTGACATTAACCACAGGCTGAAACTATTGGAGCCTTGATAACTTCCTCAGTGTACCACAACAAATACAAAATGATATCCTATTAAAGCAAAAGGAAGTTGCTTGGAAACATTGAGATGCAGACTGCTGTAGTGATTAGCCCATTGAAGACCTAATAGTATTGCATATGAACTGAGTGGTAACTCTTTGTAGGTGGTTGTGGGCTAGAATCTGTGGAGTTGGTGCTTTTGTCTGAATCTTGTAACATTGTGTGAGTAACCACACAAACAATATTAACCGTTTGTGACATTCTCTCCTAGACAACATATGGAAAGCCAGTTGGGCTCCATCATTCTTGCTACAGATATCAGTCGGCAAAATGAATACCTGTCGCAGTTCAGAACGCACCTGGATAGAGGAGACTTATGCCTAGACAATGCCAGTGACCGACTCTTTATCCTGCAGGTACATCTAACTCTGAACACTTGACACTGCTGCAGCAAACTGTTGCTGTTGAGGAATGCTGTTTGTAAGATTGCATGTCCTCTTTACACTCACATATATGTCACATGCAGGCCAATATACCTTTCATACCTTCTTGTTCTTGAGCATTTCCAACAAGAAAGCAGATATGATGTGTAAATCTTTGTCAGTGCTGTGAGTACAGTCGTACCCGGGATAAAAACAAAAACTAGGTAATTAGATAGGCTGTCCAAAATAACTGATGTTTTCAATATAGCTAGTTAGCCAAACGGCTGATGTGACTGGACGTCTAACATTATAGCCAGAACACTACTTGCTGCTTTGCAGCTCTCTTGGTTTCCACTGATTGGTTACCAGGCAGTAACCAATGAGTGACTTGAGGGTGGGGTCACATGGGTCATAACTGTTGTTTTGAATGTGAGCTGAATGCTGAGGATCAATTGAAAACTCACTGAACAGTTATGTCCCACGTTGTTAAAGTCGCTGACTAAGGGCTAGGGCAGACGGGGAGATTCGGGGGCATTTTGTCGCCTGGCTACTTCTCGCCGCGACTTGTAGCCCCCGAACCTCCCCGAATAGCCAAGTCCTGGGGCGCACCGGCGTTACTTGAAAACGCCGGCGCCTATTCACACGGAGCGGCGCGCTTTTTGAAATCGCTCCAAATTGCCTCGCGATTGCCGCGCCGGCGTTTTCAAGCAACGCCGGTGCGCCCCAGGACTTGGCTATTCGGGGAGGTTCGGGGGCTACAAGTCGCGGCGAGAACTCGCCAGGCGACAAAATGCCCCCGAATCTCCCCGTCTGGCCTTAGCCTAACTCAGAGTTGGAGAGCTGCAAAGGAGAAAGTAGTGTTCTGGCTATTATGTTAGACATCCACTTACTCCAGTATTTATATATTACATTTTTGGCTAACTGACTATATTAGAAACATTTTTTTATTTTGCACAGCCTATCTGTTTACTCAGTTTTTATTTTTACACTGAACAATTCCTTTAAGTGAGCATAATACTATCTATCTGTTAAGTGTAACTAGAAAGCTTTTGTAAGTGGTCACAGCTACAGCAAATGCAGAGCAACCCAGTATATCAATTATATAATTCTTTCCATCTTTTCCTTCACATCCCGATTCCATAGATGGCTCTGAAGTGTGCCGATATATGTAATCCCTGCCGTACCTGGGAGCTGAGTAAGCAGTGGAGTGAAAAAGTCACAGAAGAGTTCTTTTATCAAGGCAAGTGGCTGAAACTACAGGCTTGGTTAAACTGTGCACATTTTATTTGGTATTCGTGTTTTATCGATAGTTTGGATAGCTGACACAAATGTTACTTATCATGTGATCATTTAAAGAGACCATGCTATTGTGTGTTGGCTGTGAAGCCGACATGGATACAGGCAGCCTTTGGCAGGTGGGTTTTCAGGAAAAGTTTGGAGGGAAGGTATAGGAGGGAATTACAGGGATAGAAGAGATTAGAATGTGTGAAGAAGTAAAGCAGTGATCAGAAACAGAACTTGGGAAGTGGAAGTGATGTAGTGAAGGTACATCATAGATGGAAATGGGACAATGCAAGGAGCTTCAATTTATAAACTGATATAGTGTCCCGTTTGCTATAGTTTTTGACATGAAGGGGCTAGGGAGTATGTGTGTGTGTTTGGGCCAAATCATTACTCACCTATTCTACATGAGATCTGCAATTACACACTATGCTGAGATCTATGGTCGGTAGTGATGATGCATAGTAGAAAGCAAACACACTGGCACACAAGACTGCAGTCACAGGCTAAACTTTGCAAAAAATGTTAATGCGTAAGTGCAGAGTTTCAGGGCACACTGCTTTGTCAAGCGTTAATGTTTGGTTTAAGAAGAGGGAGGATTTACATGGTGCCGTGTAAGTGTGTGGGGGGGGGAGGGGCGGGGGGTTGAGGGATGTTTTTTATATTGTGTCATAGAAAGTGGCAACATGTCTGCCCATACTAATTTATTAGTTATTTTGCAACATGTATTTATTCTTCTTTAGGAGATGTTGAAAGGAAATATAAACTGGATGTCAGTCCACTGTGTGATCGGCATACCTCGAATATAGCCAATATCCAGATTGGTAAGCACTATGTACTCTTCTGAGCAATGAATGCAGTCACTACAGTGGGTCTATGATTCCACTGTTTCATCTGGGATCTGGGAAGCCTGAATACCAAGCTCACCAGCCCCCTCCAGTTCTGTTACTCTGCACACCCATCCCATGCATATTTATACAGCACATTCATACACTTGCTTGAATTATAATTATATATCCTTTTAATGTGACTTAGCAGTCCCTTTGAAGGTCTGTGACCAATATAAATGTGCCTGGCCTGCAGACTCCTGCCTTTATATGGACACACAGCTCCTTTGGTGTAGCTGCTGCTGCAAGGTTCACTCTCCGGCTAAACTGAAAATGAAAGAGCAAGGCTGCAAGCCAAATACTTTAGAAAGGTCACTGGGCTCCAAGGTGACTTGTACTATACTTAAATTTTGGAGTATGTGATTCGTTCTTTGCAGCAGCAAATGGCAGAATCCCAGCGTTATGTCACCTGAGGGGTCTGTAGCTGTAAAGGGATTATTGCCAAAGGGAGACGTGCTGATGTACATAATGTTATCTGGTGTAGGAATATGCTGCAGAAAAGGGTTAACTACAAATGGAGCTGAAGGACTGATGACTCGCTTGCTTTTAACCTTTGGAGTGCCATATAATTGACCTCTTTTGACGATACATGTGTGCTCTATGCCACACACACCTATTGGTAAAGGCAGTGTGACAAGGCCTAAGAGAAGGTGGCATGGCATGGGTTAAATTGGCCACAGTCTGTCTTCCCTCCATTACAACATAAAATGGATCACTGCTGACACCTTGTGGTTGTTTTTAGGAATAGGTAAAATATATATATTTTTTTTATAAAAACCTTTTTTGGGTTAGCTTAGGTTTTGGTGTCTTAACGGGAACTTCAGGATCTGTTGCCTGATTAGGGATTGTTACTGCAGTAGCACCAGACTCAGAGGTGTGGTGGGTAATCGGTGCCCATCGAGGGTTGTGATTTGACATCAATATACACAGCTGAATGGAGCATGCATAGGATTCACTATGGCTTGAGAAAGAGAGAGAAACCAAGGAAGTAACGGTACTGAACACAACATACAGAGTATAGTGTAGCAGATCCATTAAACGGGTTGTTCACCTTCCAACACTTTTTTTCAGGTCAGTTGTTTTCAGACAGTTCACCAGAAATAGACATTTTCCAATTACTTTCTACAGTATTTTCAATGTGTTACAGTTTTTCTAATTTTGAAGTGTAAAGTGTCGTTTTTCACCTTCTAAAGCTGCTCTGGGGTTGATGACCTGTAAACTGTTCTAAATTGATACATTTAGCTGATAAATTTCTTATTGGGGATGCACCAAATACACTTTTTGGATTCGGCCGAACCCCCGAATCCTTTGCAAAAGATTCGGTCGAATACCGAACCCACTCCTAATTTGCATATGCACGTTAGGGGTGGGAAGGGGAATACATTTTTTACTTCCTTGTTTTGTAACAAAAAGTCATGTGATTTCCCTCCCCGGCCCTAATTTGCATATGCAAATTAGGATTTGGATTCAGTTCAGCCAGGAAGAAGGATTCGGACGAATCCTGGATTCAGTGCATCCCTATGTCCCTGCTGAGCAGAATCCATGGGTTTCATTACAGGCAGCTGTTAGAATTGATACAATAGTTGCTAATACTCCAGACATGCTGCTGAGAAATGGATCAACTAAATGTTGCAAAATTGGCTGCACCTTAACTACTGAAATGCCAGACTGAGGAGACAGGGACATTCAGGTCTGAACTGAGATACAAAATAGGCCCAAACAGGCCACACAGAGGCCCAACTTGTCTTCATTATTTATACTATTATAGACTATTCGTCTTTTTCTGAAACTTTCCAGCTTTCAAATGGTGGGTCACTGACCCCATCTAAAAACAAATGGTCTGTAAGGCTACACGTGTATTGTTATTGATTGCTCTTTCTATTCAGGCCTCTCTTAAGTTGGCCATAGACGCAAAGTTACGATCGTACAAATCCTCGATTTATACGATTTTCGGACCATGGGGAGTGTCCCAACATTCGTCGAGCCATGCCGATTGGTCGATCAGGCAGGTTAAAAGATTTCTGTCGGCTGTCGATCATATCTCTGCGTGTATTGCCGATCTGACGATCTTCAGTGGGAGACTGTCAGCTTTGTTGGACAAAAACTTTCCTACGATTGCTGTGGGGCTGAACATCGGCTGATCTGTTCTTTTACTGTTTTGTTTGATATGAATGGTTAGTGGGAGGTCGGGGAGATGAGGACGTACGACCATTCGTCTGATATTGCAGGGAAATCTTTGCATCCATGGCAAGCTTTACTCGTATTCCAGTCTCTTATTCAACTCAATGCATGGTTGCTAGGGTAACTTGTACCCTCTATCTTTTATCTATCCTTCAACTGATGTGTTTGCTTTATTCTCCCCCATTTCCCAAGGTTTCATTACGTACCTGGTGGAGCCGTTGTTTGTGGAGTGGGCCCGGTTCAGTAACACCAGGCTGTCCCAGACCATGCTGGGCCACGTGGGACTCAATAAAGCCAGCTGGAAAGGAATGCTGCAGGAGCGCTCGAGCAGCGAAGAGGCCGACTGATAACTTTTACCTCAGGAAAGACTGCGCACCATGAACCTGGAATCAGCTCTGCTGGTTTCTCCCAATGACTGTAGTGGGGGAGGGGTCTTGGTGACAGAGAAATTTCTCCTGGTTGCCAAGGTTTTTTCATAGAAACAATGCCAGCATTATTTATTCCCCAGGTTTCCTTTAACATTCTGATTTTTCATTTTAAACCAAGACCTGAATCCAGAGCAATATGCACATACCTCAGTTGGCTTTTTCTATGAAAGCTCGATTTATGCAAAGCACAGCTGCGACTGACAACTGCAGGAAGCTCCTCCTTCTCTATGTGCCACAGGTTTCCCTCTTTTTTTTTTTTTT
>CM044441.1:121559454-121571021 GCA_024363595.1 Xenopus borealis | reverse complement strand
GTTATACATCTTTGCAAGACCAAGACTGTGCACACGCTCAGTGTGATCTGGGCTAAGCTTCGGGATCTCCATAAATTATCAAAACAGCACAAGTCAAATAATATCTGCCATAGAAGCCAATACAGCAAGACTGATTAATAATCAGAATATACAGACAGCCCTGGGTCTGTGGATACAAATCTCTACACGGTCGCTGCCTGTTTAACAGGGAAACAAACAAAGCTGCTGGAGTTCTGGTAAGTAAGTTGGGGTCTCCCCCTGCTGTTTGTATTATGATTGTTTCCCTGCAGAGCAGCTAGGGAAATGAAGGGGGAATTTCACTGCATACAGTCAGGTTTCTTATAAAAACGGTAGACATTTTTTCATTGAAGTATATTGGAGATAGATTTCTTTTTCATTAAAGTAAAAATGGGATTTTATTTTTTTTGCCTTTACATGCCCTTTAATTTTCATGGGAATGTGTCAGCACAGGTATGGGAGTGGTTATTCAGAATGCTCAGGACATGAGGTTTTCCAGATAATAGATCTTCCTGTAATTTGGATATTCATATCATAAATAAACCCAATAGGATTGTTTTGAAATGCTGTATTTTAAATACTGAACTTAATTTTCTGGCGAAAAGGTTCACAATCGCTAAAACAGTAATGACTGAGGCCTTCAAATCTGTGCCGGGGGGGGGGGGGGTCACCATCTTGGATTTTGTTAAGAGTGTCAGTGACACTGCACATGCTCTGTGTGCTCCAGGCAACTGTTGAGAAGCTAAGCTTAGGGGTGGTCTCAAATCATCAAGCAAAATAATGAGGAGATCCAAATGTCATAGAAGCTGAGGCTACAGGGCTGATTATACAATATTGCGGCAAATTGCACTGGCTTCTGAGCATCCATGTGAAGAGAATCTGAATGAAAGGGTTTCACCTTTAAATTCATTTTTAGTAGTGAGTAATATTCTGAGACAATTTGCTAATTTTTTCTTATTGTTAATTACTTTCGTTTTCGAGTTATTTAGCTTTGTATTTAGCAGCTCCAGTTTGCATATGGAATATGAATAGGAGAGGGCTTAAATAGAATGATGAATAATAAAAAATAGCAATACATTTGTAGCCTTACAGAGTGTATGTTTCTTAGATGGGGGGCAGTGACCCCCATTTGAAAGCTGGAAAGAGTCAGAAGAAGGCAAATAATTCAATAACTATATAAAAGAAAAATGAAGGCCACTTGAAAAATTGCTTAGAATTAGTCATTCTATAATATACTAATAGTTAACTTAAAGGTGAACCAAACCTTAAATTACTAATCAACCTTGAATTGTGACCTTCATATTCTATATATACAGTATATTGTCAGTCTTTAAGGATAGGTAAGCGACAGTAGCACAGAGTATATGCTGGGAATCAGAAAAAAAGATGGGGAGCTCCTGGGGGCAAATCTTCAAATGCACAGATCTTTACTGCTAAAGGGCGGTGTTTGGATGGGGCTTATACACAAGCACAAAACATAGTGTATAACATTTCTACCTACGGCTTAAGCTTTAGTTAACCTTTAACCCTCATCCAGCACCATGTATTTTAGACCTGACATTTTACAGACTGGAGTGGAAATCAGTCTAGCAGTGATCAGAGACCCCAAACATGGATTTTCACATTGTAACGTACCAGAGGCATCTCTGAGGCATGCTGGGGTTCTGCTTTGGAAACGGTCCTCTCTGATTCGCTGTCATTTCGGTATCTATAGGCAAACTTCTTTTTTAATGCTTCTGCAATTAGTGTAGCTGGGTCAGCTGGATCACTTGGCTTGTGTTTATGTTCTTCAGGGCTCCTGTAAGAGATCATGTGTCTCTACATTAAAAAGAGATCAACCTTCACATACATTTCCTCACACTCATCTTCTCCCCATTCTTGTTCACCATTCTAAGGTAATCCTCCCATCTCCCCGTACTTTCATATGCACAATCCCCAAAACAACCATTAGGCCTGGAGTCCAGCAGTTAATATGGAGTTGTATGACAACCCAGCCTCAAGTTTGCTCCTACCTACAACACAGACCTTTGTGAACTCCATAACAGTGGGTGGAGGAATCATATTTGGGCCAGGAGGGAATCCTGCGCTCCCATAATGTTGTGAGGTGCTCCTGTGTGTGTATAGACATGTGGCTTTGGTGAATGCACAGAAGTCAAACGTAACACAAAACCATTTGCAGCACCACAATTATTCACTATGGCGTATGCTTTGGATTTATTGCTGGAAAATTTTCCCATTTAGGATCAGATATTTGTTTTTCTGAATGGACAGCCAGTCCTTCTGCCTTCCCCTGGACAGACAGACTTACTATTTGGCCTCCAAACTTGGAGAATCTACTGGCACACGCCTGCAATTGTGCGTAAGCAGAGCAACAGAATATTGACCTGTATGTGGTTGATGTTAGTGGCAATATTGCTGCATGGATCAGAAGTGGCTACAGGTTTGTATTTCACATTATGGATTACAGTATATGAGAGAGGAACCCAACTGAACTCCAGCCACTGCACAGTAAGCAGTTACCTTTTCACAGAACGCAGTTTCACCCTGTTCATGTCTTTGAGGACATCCAACATACTGGGCATTTCAGTCTTCTTTGGCGCACTGTCTGTGAGGGATTCGTCTGTGCTGGTCTTTTTGCCCTTTCGCTCTTTAATAAGGTCAATAGCCGAGACACTTTTCTGGAGCCCTGGTGGTGGAGGTGGAGGTGGTGGTGGTGGGGGTGGAGGAGGAGCTGCTGCTGATGGAGGGGGAGTGGAAAGGCTGCTGTTGTCTGTACTTGTAGAGGAACCTAGAAAGTCAAAATAACAAGAGGTAAATGACAGAAGAAGGATGTCACTTAAAGGATATAACTCAATAAGGAATGCCATGGGCAGTGGAAAAGATAGGACATGAGCATGAATTCTATAATGTGGCTTTCCACACTGTATAAAGAGCACACCATGAGGTTACTAGGGTGGGCTGCAGCAACCTTCCTTTCTAGCAGTCAGCCCAGGGCAGCCATGAATTTGTATCTTTGAAGCAACAATTTATTGCTTAGGAATTGTTCAGTTTAAAAATAAACATGGAGTAAATAGATAGCCTGTGTAGAATAGAAAATGTTTCTAATATAGTTAGTTAGTGACACAACAACTTTCCCCAGTGGTGTCTGAGAAATACAACTCTCCATTGAAGCACTTCATACCTGAGCTTTGCTGTTCTTGGAAGGTTACAATCTTTGCTATCTGGGCTCTTAAACTGGCAAGTTCACTCTCGAGGGCGCTGATCTTTTGCATTGCTTCTTCATTGGCTACACCCGGAGCTTTAACATCCTCCTCCTCCACCAGCAGCACAGGTAAAGAGGTCTGTCTGAGGAGTGGCTGCTCCATAGTGACCGGCTCAGGTAATACAGGTGCGTTTTGGTTGGGACGAATTTCAGACCTATTACGGGTGAGGGGGAACACATATAAGTTAGTTACAGGTCTTCAATATTTACTTTTTAGTAACTTCAGTAATATTGTCTATATTTGTATCTATTTGCATGCAAAGATATGAATGTTGCTGCCTACACCACAAACTAGCAGAGCAAGCGTATCAGGTAGGGTTGCCACCCGTCCGATATTTTACCGGCCTAGCCAGTAAAATACCTGCCAAGGCCGGGGCCGGTATTACATCTACATTGCCGGTTATTTGTAATGCCCTTAACAAATGTCCTCAGACGTACCTTTTCTCAAACGTGTGATGTAGCTACGCCCCTTTTGTGGGGCAGTTCAATTATACCGCCCCTTTTTCATAACTACCCGCCCCTTTTACCCACCTCCACCACTGGCCAGTGTCAGACGTCCAACCAACCAGGATTTGTTTTACCTCCAGTAAATTGCCATTCATGCAACACTGGGGCAAGTCTTTAACTGAAGCTGGCCATACACACAACAATAAAACTATATCAGGGGAATGTAATATAAGTCGGTAAGGCAAAAACTATTCGCAATGCGAAAAGTTATGACTCTGTGCGAACAATTTTTGCTCTGCACGAATTTAATATAGCTTTTGCGAAACCGGAAACTGTTTAGCGACCACTTCCGACAGTGGAAGCGAGTTTGCAAATTTTACAGCTTGCGCCAATGCGCAGTCAATGTAATAAAACTTCTTACTGAAAAAGTCGTTATGTTTGCTCCTAAGGATTACGACACCTTCAAGCACTTCTTAAGAGCGCGCAATTAAAATTTGCAAAGCACAATGAAAAGTCGCAGTGCTCAATTAAAAGTCGCAGTGCTCAATTAAAAGTCGCAGTGCTCAATTAAAAGTCGCAGTGCTCAATTAAAAGTTGCAGTGCGCAATTAAAATTCGCAATGCAATAACAGTTTAAGGAACAATATTACATTGCGAGATGTGGATTTTTAATCTTATTGATGCGCACGTTTTTGCTCTTTGCGAATTTAATTACATTCCCCCCAAAGACTCTAAATGCTGGAAAATGGAAGGTTCAAAACCACAAATTGACCCTTGAGCAATAATCGTCCATATTGTATTCACTGAGCTATGTGTTTTGCCCAATTTCAAGAGGGAAAAGGAGTCTGTATTAATAGAAACACAATGTAGTTGTGGGACACCTGTACTGTAAGCCACAATATCATCTGTCTGTACAGCATCATGGCAAATTACAATCAGACAACACAAAGGATTGTAGGAGGAATTAAAATATTTCAAAAAAAGATTTATGAACAAAAGAAATCTGGGCAGTAGCCAATAAACAAAAGACTGAAGGTGGATTTCATACAGCATGTTCTGTAAGGGTTATGTTACATACCGCAGCCTAGCGAATGCTTCCCCTTCATCTTTTGCAACCCAGCCAACATCAGCAAATGATACGATCGTGTTCCCATTCAGAGCATTTATTTCCACCGGGTAGGGGATAAGCTGAAATAAACGGTACATTTATGAAAAAGCCTATGCAAAATCCAGTGCATCACACCACTACACACAGCATCTATCATCCCGTTTCATAATGTACAAATTAGTAATTACATGAAAATACAAGAATCTTCGGACACTGCATGAGCAAATGAGGCAGCACATGGAAAACGGAGGTTTGAAAAGAGCTGTAAAGGGCCAACAGAGCTTTGAGCCAATAGAATTCTGATGCTGAACTGTATTGTGCATCTACATGTGCAAGAATCAGTTTCTCTGATATTGATCAGTTTCTTTGATCCAGGGATCACCTGTTTGAAGGCTGTCTAAAGCCGGGCACACATGTAAAGATCTGCCTGTTTGGGAAAGTTGCCAAATTCTGCCCACCCATGTGAATCATAAAGCTGGCCTATTGAGAGAAGACCACATCGACCAGTTCATGCAATTCTCACCATTAAGGATTTTTTTGGCAAATATTGGTTTGGAAGATGGGCCAATAAACTGCCAGTTTAGATCAACCAATATATGGGTAGCTTTTGGCCAACACACAAGCAGTTTCTGATTCATAGGGATGATAGAAAGCTGCCAGCACAATTAAACCCTTCCATAACATCAACAGTTACATTACATGCTCTGATTTGATATATTTATATGGTTTATTAATTCAGCTGTAAAGTAAAACATCCCCCCCATTTATACAATGTTCCACACTGCTTCCAATAAATAGGGCTTGTACTTGGAAATTATTCAGTTTACCCTTTCAATGGGGAAAATTTTTTTTTATTAGTATATAACTATAGTATGATGGTCTTTGCCTTACTACCAGCATCACAGTCTGTATATTGAGCCCCTCTGTGTATCCATCTTCCAGCCAGTACATTAAAAAGATGGACTACCTAGGAGGAAGAATCTGAAAAATACCGTCTGAATATTCAGAAGGGGTTTTTTACAGTGAGAGCAGTGAAGATGTGGAATTCTCTCCCTGAATCGTTGTACAGGCCGATACATTAGATAGCTTTAAAGGACCAGATACATCAAAACATTTTTGTTTTTAAACTTGTAAGTATACATTGGAGAAAAAAAAACACCAACACAAACTTTAAAATCACAGTCTTTATTGTGAAAGAACTTGCTCTTCCGCTCCTCTTCAGAAAAGGCGTCAGGGCGGCAATTCATCGTGCGGCACTGGAGTTCTCCTCCCTGGATTTCTCCTATAAGGAAGGCAGGGAGGAGACATCAAAGGCCGCACAATGGATTGTCGCCCTGTCGCCTTTTCTGAAGAGGAGCGGAAGTGGTTTTCTGTAAGTTATTATTTGTCTTGGTGTTTTTGTTTTCAAAAAATTAAAATTTTGTTGTTCCTGGTCCTTTAAAGAAGGGGTTAGATGGCTTTTTAGCAAGTGAGGGAATACAGGGTTATGGAAGATAGCTCATAGTACAAGTTGATCCAGGGACTAGTCTGATTGGATCGTTTTGGAGTCAGGAAGGAATTTTTCCACCTTTGAAGCAAATTGGAGAGGCTTCAGATGTTTTTTTTTGCCTCTCTCTCTCTGGAGGATGAACTAGCAGTTAGGCAGATTTTATACAGACCTAAAAGCTTGAACTTGACGTGTGTATTTTCTCAACCTAACTTACTATGTTACTTCTACCACAATATGCAATATTAAGCAGATAAGATCAAATCTAATTCTACCATTTTTGTTGAGCTATTTGTTAAGTTCAATAAATAATCAAAAAGAATTCTTAAAACAGGAAAAAAGAATTTCCAACACAAGCCCCATTTATATGTGCTCCGCAATACAGAAAGATGGCGTCCATGCGCCAGTCACACAGTGATATACAGTAAGATGAGATCTATGCAGCCAAGCATGCAGCTCTCTGGATAGCCACTGACCTACAGAAGCTCAGCCTCTTGCTGGTCTCACAGCTAGGCTAAAAGCACAAGGAAGAAACAGAGAATAGCAGATTATAGTACAGGACAGTCAGACAAAGACAGACAGGCGTCACATAATATTGGGACTGTACTAAATGATCTGGATTAGACTTGTCATTTTCAGCCCAAGTGGATTTAATTTCTTTAAACAAAGTCCACTCATATTGCCTTTTCTAGAATTATTTGAGAAGAAAAGAAAAATAGAAAATGGAAAACAGGAACAGTCTTTACTATTTATTGTAGGTTACTCTGAAGGCCATCTGCATATGAAAATAATTTCCTTTTCTCTTTAATAATAAAACAGTAGCTTGTACTTAAAGGTAACTAAGCAGCATGAATCCATATCTAAGACAAAACAATCCTATTGGGTTTAATTATTATTTTTTTTTTTTTACAAGTTCCTTTATGTGGAAAACCCCAGATCCCAGCATTATGGATAATAGATCCCATACCCCTACATTATATCTATAAAATACACAAAAACCATGAATATCTTGTAAATTATATCCTTATAAACGGGGAGTATTGATGTCATTTTTGTCACATGACTTACTAGAACTTGTGTATTACTGTATAATAAATAAAGTAACCCTTGTTGGAAAATGAGGATATTAAAAGAAGCCTGTATAAAAGCCTTCAGCCTCGTGCTTTTATATGGTCATGGAAATTCTCAGTAACTTATAATATCCTTACATTTATTCACTATATAATACACAAGAACCATGAATATCCTGTAAATGACATCCTTATAAACGGTGCTTAGTGATGTCATCAGTTATAATTGGAGCTTAGTGATGTCATTTCTGTCACATGACTCACTGAAATTTGTGTATTATAATAAATAAAGTTTCCCCTGATGCAAAATATGAGGATATGAGAAGTCACCTCGGAGTTCCATGACCTGTATGAAAACACTCAGCTGATCTGATCATAGAGCTCCTCAGTAAAATCATTATTAACATATTGCCTTTTATTATATAATATTCTTTATTACTTATTCTAGAATGTGGTGGATTTTGGGCTCAAGTATAGTGACATTTTATCCCATATGCGGCACAATAGTGCAAACTAAAACGCTCAGTCTTTTTTCCTCTGGCTGATACATGTAATCTCTCAAACATGAATTGAATACAGTAGAATGGTTTACATGGCTCTTGTGGTCCCCCCATGACTTACATTCCCCTATGCATGTATAAATACACACTTATGTCACCAGAGGGCATCTGTCAGTATGATATAAAATGTGGATTACAATTCTTCTTCTTTTATCTCAAGGGGAAGGGAGAAGAGAACCCCCAAAACACAGTGCAGGCCATACATGCTATGATAACCATTATAATGCTACCCGGATATTATATACTGACACCAATTATATTGACTTCCCAGTAGCTTCTCAACAAAAGCAAATTATTATAGTCAATAGAGGTGCATGTAAGTATGGGCTACGCTCCTTCCCATCTGTGCTTAGAGGGGATGATCCATCCATATTACTACGTGACACTTCCCTTGAAGAAAATTGGAGTTTGACTTCCGTCTGTCCTTACACCCCTTTCCATAATAATGCCAAGGGCGGAGGATTGAGGTAACCATCCTTGCTTTCTCCATACAGACAAGAAGGGTTTGTTTCTCGGCTTTCAGAAATGTAATTAGCTGGAGTGCAGGTTTGTGCCAGGTACTCGTATCCGGTATCAGCAGCTCTATAAACATGGCTGGCACACAGCAGTTGAAAGGATTAGAGGTGAGGCGGGTACTCACAGTGTGTACATTACAACTGGCAAATATAAATATTATTCTCATAATATTATTATGCTCAGAGGAGACAAAGGACAATACAGTGAGACAGAGCGGGATTAGCAAGGCACTGTAGGTATATAAAAGAAGACCAAGTTCCACAGACATATACACATGCACTACATGTTTGTTATAGTACACAGCTGCCATAGGTCTCTTAAAGGAATTGTTCAGTGTAAAAATAAAAAATAGGTGAACAGATAGGGTGTGCAAAATAATTTTTTTTTCTAGTATAGTTAATTAGCCAAAAATGTAATGTATAAAGGCTGGAGTGACTGGATGTCTAACATAATAACCACAAAACTACTTCCTGCTTGTCAGCTCTCTTTGTTTCCACTGATTGGCTACCAGACAGTAACCAATCAGTGACTTGAGTGGCACTGCACGGGTCATAACTGTTCTGAATCTGAGCTGAATGCGGAGGATCAATTGCAAACTCACTGAACAGTTATGTCCCATGTGGGCCCCCTTCAAGTCACTGACTCACTCAGAGAGCTGCAAAGAAGGAAGTAGTGTTCCGTTCTCACTCCAGCCGTTGTATATTATATTTTTGGCTAACTAACTATATTAGAAACATGTTTCATTTTGCACAGCCCATTTACCCAGTTTTTATTTTTACCCTGAACAATTCCTTTAATAGCAGCGCTTTTTTAGAAGGAAGCCTATTGTTTTCTATGTTGGTTATGTCTACTGACATGGGTTGCTCAACATGAGAAATGCTTCTGATTATGTGAAATATTAGGTTGAAATCACAGCCATTCTAAATCATAAGCATTCAAAGTGCAGAAGAAGTTATATACCCCATGCGCATGTAAATACCCCCACCTAAACTCCTTTTGCTTTTTTAATGCCCGGCTTTGTTTCACTGCACTGGGCTGCAATTGTTTGCCGACATGAATTAATTTGGTAGAGAGTCACAAAGAGATTATTGTTGGTATATAGTTACAGGACAGCGTATCACACACTGTTTACGCGCGGCTGCGACTTATCTCTCCGCATTCCTCCCGCACCTACACACCAGTTCCCACGGGGCCACATAAACCGCTCTTATCCCAGGGAAGTTAGATTGTAAACTCCAGGGATTCAAGTGAACTAAACTGACCATTTTTTGGGCAGCACAGCAAAATATTATATATATTAGGCCTGTGTTTGTTAGTTAGATTAGGTAGGACGTGTTTGTATCTCATACCTGAAAATGGACTCTTGGCGACTGAATGAGGGAAAGGTTTGAACCAATTTTCCTTACGATACTGCGGGAGGAGCCATAGGGTTTTCCTGACTTAAGTGCCTGCAAAGATTGGAAAATAAAAACACATTATGGACATGAACTCAAGGAAGTTTTACAGAGACATAAATATTATACAAAATGTCAATGAAAGGGATGGAGTTCTGCGCAGGTTACACAATTGGACTGAAGAGTAGCACCGAAGAAAATGTGGATCCACAAGTCCAGCTCAGAAAGTATATTAGGAGCCGGGTTCAGTGCGCTGATAATAGGCTTTCGTTGTGTTCCCCGAATATCTGAATGGAAATAGGTTGCGATATGGTGTAGTATGCTCAGTACATGTAAAACAGGATGTGTAGAAATCTACTCTCCTATTTATTACTTGTGTGATGGCATATCAGTGATCCTAGGCATTAACAACTAGACAATCGGCCCTGCGGGACTTTTAAGCAGTTAACCGAGATTGCTCACTGTATTAGGAAATCGGGACTGTTGGGCGGTCATTCTATGGTTGTTAATGCCTAGGATCACTGAAATCGCATATTTCCATTCAGATATTCGGGGAAGCCTATTATCAGCACACTGAACCCGGCTCCTAATATAAATATTATACAGACTTCATACAATTCAGGCCTTTCCTTCCATTTCCTGCAGTAACGGGATACACATGGTTTAGCTCTGGAGGGTTATATGGACTTTTATATAATGGTATTTTTTAACATTTTGTCTCTGTGTTAAAGGTTATTTCGCACAGGC
This sequence comes from Xenopus borealis, assembly GCA_024363595.1. Taxonomy (NCBI): domain Eukaryota; kingdom Metazoa; phylum Chordata; class Amphibia; order Anura; family Pipidae; genus Xenopus; species Xenopus borealis. The sequence continues at coordinate 121,560,414 of CM044441.1, read as the reverse complement.
CAGCATCCTAAGGTTTTAGTTGACCAATCAATAAGGATTTGGCTGGATTCAAATCACGAGGCAATTTAAACTATAAGAATTACACTGGCGTAATAAACTTCCACCTTACTACTGTGTGTTCTAAACACAGCCAGTTGCAACTACGTCAGGCAGGACTGCCATCATTGGGGCACTATTATCCCAGGCCCCACAGGTTTTTGTTTAAGGGTAAGGGCACACCTGGTGATTTTGGGAGACTAGTTGCCAGGCGACTAATTGCCTCTTCTTTGGGGCAGCTAACCTCCCCAAACCGCTTACCCGTTTTGCGCCTACTATAATGAAAAGTCGCCTGCGGCACGGCACACGAGTTGCTTCGTTTTCCAAAGTTGTCCGAAGTTTCCTCATGAGGCGAGCGACTTTGGAAAATGAAGTGATGTGTGTCATGCTTTACATTATAGCAGGCGCAAGACAGGGGGAAGCGGTTTGGTGAGATTAGTCGCCCCAAAGAAGAGGTGATTAGTCGTCTGGTGACTAATCTCCCAGAATCGCCAGGTGTGACCTTACCCTAAGGGGGGCCCAGCCATGCTTCACTTACTTGATTAGCCGGGCCCCCCTTGCTGTCAGCACGCTGCAAGCTTCAGAAAAAGAGGACATGAGCTCTGGTGCACCAATTGATTTTTCTCCTATTCAGATCAGAGTTCTTTGTACCCTCATTGGTCACTTAAGGATAAGCCCAGTAAAGCTTTATAGGCATTGGATAGGTGAAGTAGGATCTTCCCCTCCAGCCTATCCAATCCCAATGCAGCTTTAATGGAAATGACCAATGAGGCTACAGAGAAAAATAATGCATGTATGGGAGCTCCAGTACTCTCTTCTGAAGCTTGCAGCAGGCTATCACTTATCAAGTAAGTGATAAGAAAGCCCTTAAAGGAAAAGTAAATGTTTTTTTTTTCTTTCTGTAAATTTGCTCTAAACAGCCCC
>CM044441.1:121524998-121549584 GCA_024363595.1 Xenopus borealis | reverse complement strand
TCTTGCGAGAGTTCTCGGCAGCCATCTTCTTTCTGTCTTCTTCGTAAGTTTTGGCACATGCGCAGTTGGAGGAGATTTCCGGACCTGAACCACTGTTCATGCGCCGAAAGTCACGAAAATTTCCAAATTTCGTAAGTAAATGCCAGTATAAGAAAAGACGAAGAAAGAAGATGGCTGCCGTGAACTCCTGTGGAGGGTTTTTTCCTTACAGGTTTGGTTCTCCATATACACGGCCCAATAAAATCTGCCGACAGGCCGAGTCCGACAAGCTTCCCCAATCAATATCTGCCCGAAAGTCAGCCAGATCTCGATCGGCCAGGTTAAAAAAATCCTGTTGGATGGCGGGCGCATCTGTGCTTTGATCTGACTGCCCGTATCAGATGCATTATGATCAGATCGTTGGGCCCTAGAGCCCATGATCAGATCAGGCCAATAGAGGGCATTTCAGGGAGAGATCCACTTGTCTGGCAACATCACCAAACGAGCAGATCTCTACGTCTATGGCCACCTTAAGTTGCCATTCAAATTGTTTCATTCGAATCCAAAACACAAATGTCATTATTGAAACTGTATCATTAATATAAAAGTGGAAACAAATATGAAGCTATGCATACCTTGGCTGAATCTAGGCACATACATCAACAGCTCCACATTTTGGATCAGGTAACACAGGGATACAAGTCAGCAGCAGCAGCTCACGTTTCATATGATAATGTTCAACCCTACCTACAAAAAACAAAAACAAGAATAAAATGACATTTACGATTTCTGAGCAGAATCTTGTGGTCACAACTAATTAGGATGGATTTGTTAACCTACTAACAAACTAAAGTGCAATATACAGGTATGGGATCAGTTATCCAGAAAGTTTCAAATTACAGAAAGACCATCTCATAGACCCCCAAATGATTTCCTTTTTCTCTGTAATAATAAAACAGTATCTTGTACTTGATCCCAACATATAATGGATCCTTAATGTTTTATTTAATGTTTAAATGATTATGTAGAAGACTTAAGGTATGAAGAGCCAAATTATCCAGAATGCTCTGGACGTGGGGTTTCTGGTTAACAGATCTTTGCATAACAGATCCCATACCTGTACATGACATCACAGGTCTCTGAATATTGCCACAATGTGCTATTGCAGGCCTGGCCAACTCGTCCCACCAGCACCAGGGAAGTTCACTGCCTCAGGGAATGCAATGAAGAATTTCACCGGCACACAAGAGATGCAATTAGCAGGGCAAGCCCTTGCAATTTTATTTAATGCAATGTGCAACATTTCGGGGGCATGCCACATTATTTCGGGGGCACCCCCCATTTGTCAAGTTATGCTTGATGAAGGGGCCCGTCCCTGAAACGTTGCATTAAATAAAATTGCTAGGGTATGTCCTGCTAATTGCATCCCTTGTGTGCCGGTGAAATTCTTCAAACGCTGTACGGAGGCTGCCGATTTCCCCATCACTGTGCACCAAAGAGGAGGATATTGGGAGCGTAAGGTGTGCGGTTTTTCCTATTACTTTTGGCTCAGGGAATGTAATAACACAGCAAGTGCAATCTACTTACATACCTGTACAGACAAATCTGCATTTGTGTTTCCAGGACAAGAAATATGGGAGCACCCACTCAAAAAAAACAGTATATAGCAATATATATTGCAACTATATTATATATAAAATATATTTTCTGTTAAACAGATTTCCTTCGATGTGTGCAAAAACAAATTCTGCAAAAGCATGTAAGTGTTTGAAGTACCTGAACAACATCAACAGAATTTCCAGGCCAGAAGAGCAGAATGGCACCATTATACAGTGCAGCTTTTATTGACCAAACAAACATTGAACAGGTCAAGGCTGCAGCAGTCACAGAAGTTAAATGAAGCAGATACAAACACAAGCTGATAACTGAAGGGAATGTATTGCATTTTATACTCCTTTACAGGGGCTCTATGCATCACACCTTCATAATATACTTTCTAACTGAAGTATACTGGCTAATAATCTGTAAAGCGTTTATAACAGTGTACTGTACTATGGAAACTCCGATCCATCACTAATTAGAGTTTTACCAGGCATGAATGAGGCCCCTTCTATCTGGGCTGGTCCATCCCCTGGTGCTGGCAAGCCATGCTGCTACAGGTATAGGACCGGTTATCCAGAACGCTCTGGACCTGGAGTTTTCCAGATAAGGGACCCTTCTGTAATTTGAATCTTCATAACTCAAGACTATTAGAAAATCATGGAAGCATGAAATAACCCCAATGGGCTGGTTTTGCTTCCAACAAGGATTAATTCTTTGTTTGGATCAAGTGCAAGCTACTGTTTTATTACAGGTATGGAATCAGTTATCCGGAAACCAGTTATCCAGAAAGATCCGAATTATGGAAATGTTTCTGGATAACAGATCGCATACCAGTACTGGGTGCTTGGTCATGGGGGGGGGGGTAAGCTTTTAGCATGTAATCGAATGTCCTATTTCCCCCCCAAAAACTGTTATTGTTTCCTTTCATTCATTATCTTATAATTAGGTCACTCCTATTCCTCTCATTCACACCACTGCCTGGTTGCTAGAGTAAATAAGAACCTAGCAACCAGGCAGCTGCTGAAATATCAAACTGGAGAAATGCAGAACAAAAAGCTAAAATGAAAAAAAAAAACACTACAAAATTAAGACAAACTTCACATTGTCTCAGAACATCAATGTTTACATCATACTAAAAGTGAATTAAAAGCTGAAATGCCCCTTTATGTGTCAGTAAGCACTTCTGTTTGCCAAATACAAATGGAGAAGGAGGGGATGAGTGATTACTACAGAGACGTTTAGGATTGCAACAAATTCACTATTTTTGATTTGTCTGAACCCATGAATCCCATGTGAATGATTTGTCTGAATGCCAAACCAAATTCAGACCTTAATTTGCATATGCAAATAAGGGCTGGGAAGTGAAAAAGAAAAACTACTTTAATTTGAGAAGTTACTTAAAGGGGAATTCAACCCCCAAGGTGCAACCTCCCCCACCCTGAGAAGGCCCCCCCTCACCCTCCATACTTACCCTTCGCTGCAGATTCTTCCAGCTGAGTTGCATGCAGCCATCTTGTGCGATCTCTGTAAGCTGACTGGGAGATTGTCAATTTCCATGTAATTTTGCGCATGTGCAGTTGTGCAAACCGCTCATGCGCAGAAATGCCAATCTCCCAGTCAGCTTACAGAGATCGCACAAGATGGCTGCATGCAACTCCATTGGAAGAATCTGTGGAGAGGGATAAGTATGGAGCATCTCTCCAGGGGAGTCTCCTTTAAAGGACCAGTAACACCAAAAAATTTAAGTGGTTTAAAGCAATGGTGGAAATTGAAAAAAAGCTATATGGCACAGGATAAATAATGGATAACAGATAACATTATGTTCTACAGAGCTTATCTGCTGTGTAACTTGAGCCTTTTCTCCTTTGAATGGCTGCCTCCATGGGTACACAGCAGCTTATTTATATAAACAATAGTAGTTCTTCTGAATTAAATACAGAAGTTTTACTGGTGCAGGGCAACACTGCATATATTTTTATTACTTTAAAACAATTAAATTTTTTGATGTTACTGGTCCTTTAAGGATTAGGTTAGAACAGGCACAAGGATTTGGCCGAATTCTGCTGAAAAAGGCGGAATACTAAATCAAATTCTGTATATGTTGCATGCCTAGTTAGGACTTTATTTAAAATCAGAAACAAATCCAGCAAATGTAAATAGCAGAGCATTTATAGTAAATACAAACAGTTCAGCCCTTCCAGCTGGATTTTCCAGACGGGTTTTCTAGTTCCACATGATGTGGCCGAGACTATAGAGAATGAAAACCTTCCTGGTCAGCAGTCTGTCACATCTCTGAGCTGCTGCAGGTGCCCTTTGTATAACGTACATGGATTTGTAGCAGAGTTACGTGTGCTTTAATAAAAAGGGAAAACCACTTATCTCTATGGCTTGTACATTGTGTTGAGGGAAGCGTAACTTTGAAACAAACATGATGCTGAACCAGGATGAGTCCCACACTGGGTGTATGGAAAGATTTCATGTGCATGAATCACTGGGGTGGAGTCCCCAAGCCAGAAACTAAAATCTCTTACATGTAAAAGGAATAACAGCCTTTTCATTTCCTCTCGTATGTACCAGTGCCGAATAAAAAGAATGGGAAAGGCCATTTACATTGCGTGCTAAGAAACCTCGTTAGCTTTTAAAATTAGTTATAGAATAGTAATGGTTTTATTTTTTAATTATTGTTTGCCTTCTTCTTCTGACTCTTCCCAGCTTTCAAATGGGGGTTACTGATCCTATTTATAAAAAACAAACAAATGCTTTGTAAAGCGAAAATGTAGTTACTTTTTATAATCATCTTTCTATTCAGGCCTCTCCTATTAATAGTCCAGTCTCTTATTTACATCAATGCCTGGTTGCTAGGGGAATTTGGACCCTCGGAACAGGAAATAACTCAAAAACCACAAATAATGAATGAAAACCAACTGCAAATTGTCTCAGAATATCACTCTCTACATCATGCAAAAAGGTAACTCAAAGGTGAACAAGCCCTTTAAGCATGATGAAGGCATGGATGCAGAATGATTCCGTTTGCTGGCCTGCTGGCACGTCAGACTCTGAACAGTAGAGCAAATCAGCAGCTGGATGCAATGGAACAATAAAAAAGTCCTTTGCATCTCACACACAAGGATGCTGTCTGGGCTGGGGTCCAGCAGGTCTCTATATATAGTAAGGCAATTGAGTGAGTATTAAAGGTATGGGACCTGTTATTCGGAATGCTCGGGACATGGGGTTTTCTGGATACCAGATTTTTCCATAATATGGATCTTCATACATTAAAGAGATACTGACACCTGAAATTAAACTCTTTTTTACATCTATTATAATATTGGCTTTGAAAGCTACTTCTAACTTTGCCATAAAGTATTAGCATGATGCTTTTACATTACCTGTCTGATCCCCCATGTTCCTGTATGAGGGGGCTGCCATATTTGTGCAGCAGGAGTCCGTTAGCATTAGAAACTGTAACTTACAGACTGAGATGGGACAGTCAGGTTGGCAAAGTCAGAGTGTCAGAGAGTCAGGCTTAGGAACTTCAACTAACAATTATATACAAAAACAAACCTCTCTGCAAAAAACCCATCAACATGACCTATAGGTAACATTAAGGGGCAGATTTACTATTGGGCGAATTCAAGGGTGAATTTACACTCGAATTCGACCAACCGAATTGTGGTCGAATTGAAATCCTTCGAATTCAATCGCTTGAACGATCGAATAGAAATAATCAAATGATTTTAACCGAAAATACGAAATCGAAAATTCGAATTCGAATCTTTTTGAAAATTCGATCGAATCATTCATGTGAATTTGATAAATCTGCCTCTGAGATTAATAACGTTAAACGTTAAAGCTGCTACACTGCTCACAACACACGGGCAGGCAGGTTTCAATATTGATGCTGATCATTGTGCAGGCCTTTAAGATTTGAAATCACAACTGTTTGGCCACACATCGATTTTAAAGGTTACCATTAATATCTGCTAAGGGAGCATGGATTCCAGGATTCTGACAAGATTCAGCAGGATTTGGATTTGTCCGATGACTTTTCATCATACAAACAAGGAAACCAAAGAATTTTTAACCACGCCCCACAGCACCCAGTTCCCTTTCCAACCTTTCTCTGATTTACATATGCAAATTAGGTTCACAATCTGTTCGTTATTCAGCTGAATCTTTCACAAAGGATTTAGTACTCCGCCGAGTCCTAAAATAATGGATCCCAATATGTGTGTGGATACTGCTCGTTTATAGGCTGTAACAATCATGTTGTGCTATTGCCTTTCAATATAAGGTATTGAGGACATTCTCTGTGCAACAATTCCTGCGGCTTCCCCTTATTCAGAATGTGGAGGAACGGCATTCTTTCCTAGGCAAAACACTGCACGTACAACATTTCAACGCAAGCGTTCACTTTACGGTTTGGCACAGTACTGTTATAAATGTACCATCACAGAACTGCACTTTGAAATGGCAAACATGATTTTAAATTTATCGTCTGAAAAATGCACGTACTCCATCCTACCATGCACTTCATGATCTGTGTAATTGCTACTCTTCTGCTTCCACACCTTGCTACTATTTTAATTAAGAAGCATTCCTTATGTAACCACGCAGGAGCAACCCGTGGCCCTTGAAGGGCTCTTCACTGCAACAATATCAGGAGAGTCCCAGTTTGCCCAAACCTTTTCTATACCAACATCATAATATAAAAGCAAACAATATTTGATAGTTTCATTGCTCATTTTCATCCTGATTGTTCTGGTAGACAACATTATTATAATAATTAAATCTCTTTTATAAGAAATGATTAGAACAATATGTTCCCATTGTGACAAAGCATGTTTACTGTATTATAAGGATAAATGTCATCCTAAATTAACACAAACTAACATGGATATTCAACCTAAAGCAGCGTCCTCTGAGAGCTGAAGGTGTAGCTGCAACATGACATGTAGGGATAACAAAAATTTTTAATAACAGTTTTTAGTATGTTATAGAATGGCCAGTTCGAAGTAACTTTTCAATTGGTCTTCATTATTTATTTGTTACAGTTTTTTAATTGTTTTCCTTCTTCTGACTCGCTTTCAAATGGGGGTCACTGACCCCATCTAAAAAACAAATTACTGGAGGCTACAAATGTATTGTTGTTGCTACTTGTTATTGCTAATTTTTCTATTGAGGACCTCTCCTGTTTCCAGTCTTTTATTCAAAGAAATACATGGCTGCTATGGGAATTTGGACCCTGGCAACCATATTGCTGAGATGGCAAAATTGAGAGCTGCTGAAGAAAGAGCTAGCACAAATAAAAAATGAAAACCAATTGCAAATTGCCTCAGAATATCACACTCTACATCAGGGATCCCCAAGCTTTTGAACACGAGAGCAACATTCAGAATTAGAAGGAGTTGGTCAGCAACACTAGCATGAAAATTGTTCTTGGGGTACCAAATAAGTGCTTTGATTGGCCATGTGTTAGCCCCATATGGATTTTCAACCTACATTGAGGCTCTGTTTAGCATTGTACCTGGTTTTTATACAACTAAAACTTGCCTCTAAGCCTGGAATTCAAAGATAAGCTCCTGCTTTGAGGCCACTGGGAGCAACATCCAAGGGGTTGGAGAGCAACATGTTACTCACAAGCTACTGGTTGGGGACCACTACTCTACCTCATAGTAAAAGTAAATGCAAAGGTAAAGAACCACTTTAAAGATGGCTGGGTGTTTGATATAGGAACACTAGAGTTGTTTTTTTCTGTCAGAGTTTCAGCAAAACAGAGGAAAAAGTCAGCACTGGGAGAGAATAACAAGTGCGGATATTCTGCTTGTGCAACTTTGGATGGGGCATTCAACCTATCATGTTTCTGCATATCTGGATTATTATGTTTAATGACAGTGGCAAAGAAGCTTGGCATCACACATGAATTTTCCAGGGGCAAATGTTTCACTTTATCCTTAGGACCATCTCTTCTATGTAGATAGCAACAGAAGCGGGGGGGGGGGCAGATATGACTGGTGTGCCCCTTGGGCAAGGTTCTCTGGTGGCCCCCTTAGGTGAGGTTCTCTGGTGGGCCCCAGGCAGCCAGTTCCAACACCAACTAAACATACATGGAATATGCAGCTCCCAATAAAGTGTATAAGGAAGTCTAATCCATATACCTTCAGCTGGTGTTCCACTACATCTCAAGTTTTCATCTGGCAACTATCCACTGTAAGAAAGTGCTAATAGTTTCCACTGTACAATCCTGATACGAGTACTAAGCATGTGACCTGTACGAAATCACCAGGTCATAAGAAACATGTTCATTTCTAACACAGAGTTTGTATTACTGGAAATGGTTTACTTTGTGTATGCCTGGAACTCATGTATTGTAAGAGATGAGGCAGCACAAGTGAAAAGTATTAAGAATATAAAAAAGTTACATTGAAGGTCTAGGACTTCTCACAGCCACATAATGAACACGATATGCATTATAGTCACATTGAGTATTGCGTTTGAGGTCCAGTATGCAGAAATAATAAAGGAACAGTTCAGTGTAAAAATAAAAACTGGGTAAATAGATAGGCTGTGCAAAATAAAAAAATGTTTCTAATATAGTTAGTTAGCCAAAATTTTATGTATAAAGGCTGGAGTGAGCGGATGTGTTCTTTTCTTACTTGACAACTCTTGAGTAGCCTGTTGCCGAAATAGTGATGTTCCACATTGGACAGAATGGTTCTCCTGTGCTCTAAACTCCAGACATGTTTAGGTGAAAACATTATAATAATTACTTTGTATTCTTTCCAAATTTTATTTCTTTACCGAGTTAGTCCACACCACATCTACAGAAAAGCTAGTCCATGTATTTATCAGCCTTTCTGTAAAGTCTTTTGTTATGTTACTTTTTGGTTAAACTTTCTTCAACTTTCAGTTGTGTCCATTTAGTTCTAGTGTCACTTCGGAAAATTGTTCCCGTCCTATACATTCATTCCCTTGATATGTTTGAAGGTACCAGACTTATCACCGCTCTCTATTCTGTACAGATTTTAACGTCTTGGAGGCTTTTGGACATTCCTGTCTACGTTCCTTGGAAAGTCTTAGGTGTCTTCCTCTGGACAGTCTTTGTTCAGTGTAAAAATAAAAACTAGGTAAATAAGATAGGCTGTACAAAATAAAAAATGTTTCTACTATAGTTAGTTAGCCAAACATGTAATGCACAATGACTTGTAAAAATATTCACCCCCCCTTGGCATTTACCTGTTTTGTTACATTCCAACCTGTAATTTAAATGTTTCTTAATCTTATTCTATGTGATGAGAAAAATATATATATAAAAAAAAAAAACCTGAAACTTGGTATGTGCATATGTATTCACCCCCTTTGCCATGAAGCCCCTAAAAGATCCTTTTCTGAAAGGCCGCAGAGGCTGCAACACCACTAAGCAAGAGGCATCACACCACGAAGACCAAGGAGCTCTCCAAACAAGCCAGGGACAAAGTTGTTGAGAAGTAAAAGTTGGGCTTGGGTTATAAAAAATATCCAAATCTTTGCTGATCCCCAGGGGCACCATCAAATGCATAATCTTCAAATGGAAAGAATATGGTACCACAAGAAAACCTGCCAAGAGAGGACCCGCCCACCAAAACTAACAGACTGGGCAAGGAGGGCATTAATCAGAGAGGCAGCACAGAAACCAAAGATAACCCTGAAGGAGTTGCAGAGTTCCACAGCAGAAACTGGAGTATCTGTCCATAGGACCGCAATAAGCAGTACACTCCATGGAGCTGGGATTTATGGAAGAGAGGACAGAAAAAAGCCATTACTTAAAGTTAAAAATAAGAAGGCATGGTTTGAGATTGCCTAAAGGCATGTGGGCGACTATGGAGGAATGTGCTCTGGTCTCTCAAACTTTTCCGCCACCAAGTAAAATTCTATGTCTGGCACAAACCCAACACATCCCATCACCCCAAGAACACCATCGCCACAGGGAAACATGATGGTGGCAGCATCTTGCTGTGCTGGGGATGTTTTTCAGCAGCAGGGACTAGGAAACTGGTCTGAGTCGAGGGAAAGATGGATGGTGCTAAATACAGGTATATTCTTGAGCAAAACCTGCGTCAGTCTGCCAGTGATTGGAGACTGGGACAGAGGTTCACCTTCACCTTAAATGACCCGAAGCATACCACTGAAGCAACACTCGAGTGGTTTAAGGGAAAACATTTAAATGTGTTGGAATGGCCTTGTCAAAGTCCAGACCTCGATCCAATTGAGAATCTGTGGTCAGACTTGAAGATTGCTGTTCAAAACCATCCAACATGAAGGAGCTGGAGCAGTTTTGCCTTTAAGAATGGTCAAAAATACCAGTGACAAGATGTGGCAAGTTCATAGAGACTTATCCAAAGTGACTTGAAGCTGTAATTGCTGCAAAAGGTGGCTCTACAAAGTACTGTCTTTAGGGGGGTGAACAGTTATGCACGCTGAAGATTTCTGTTACTTCGTCCAATCTGTTGTTTGCTTAACAATGAACAAAAACAACAAACATCTTCAAATTTGTAGTCATGTTCTGTAAATGAAATGGTGCAAACTCTCAAACAATTCATTTTAACTGCAGGTTGTCAGGCAACAAAACATGAAACATTCCATGAGGGTGAATACTATTGCAAGGCACTGTATAAAGGCTGCAGAGACTGGATTTCTAAAATAACAGAACACTACTGCCTGCTTTGCAGCTCTCTTGGTTTCCACTGATTGGTTACCAGGCAGTAACCAATCAGTGAAGTGAGGGGAGACACAGGAGGCTTAACTGTTGCTTTTTGAAAGTTGAAAGCTGAGGATCAATTGCAAACCCACTCAACAATTATGTTTATGTTAGTTTATGTTACAGGGCTGAAAAGTAGTGTTCTGTTTGACATCCAGTAACTAAATTACATTTTTGGCTGACTACCTGTATTAGAAATATTTTTTTATTTGGCACAATCTATCTATTTACCCAGTTTTTAATTTTACACTGAACTGTTTGGGCAGCAGATGTTGGGTTGGCAGTCAATCCCACTAAAGCTATTGGGGATATCCTGGTAAGTCTCAGGGCTATAGGCTGCATAGGAAGCACTCATGGTACAATCCCATGAGAGGTATTACCGAACTGCCTTCCCACTGGCTAGAATGTAAATCACTGGCGGGATGACACTCGGAGTGCTTCGCTTTCCAAAGTCGGCTGAAGTTTCCTCGTGAGGCAATTTAGAAAAACTAAGTGCTCCGAGTGCCATCCCGCCGGCAATTTACATTCTACCCGGGGGGAGGCAGTTCGGGGAGATTAGTCACCCGAAGAAGAGGCAATTTGTTGTTGGGCGACTAATCTCCCCTAATCTGAGCATGTGTCTCTCCCCTTAAGAACTGTTCTTTAAACTATATGAAAACATTTGCCATCCAACACATCATGAATGTTGCAAAGGAATGCTACATGCTGCAGTTTCACCCAATGCCTGATATATTGACATTTGGATGTAGACAAATGAAAACCAGAAACAAACTGGCTTTATCTGATCAGATTTCACATTGCAACATACCACAGAGGCTGACAAGTTGAATGACAGGGTTTGTATAACATATTCTCTTTCTGAGCAAGGACATCCAGCTCCAGTGTAGTTCTGCCCTATCATACTGCATAACTACACGCAATGTTTACACAATGCAGTCATATTTGATTTTTGAAGAAGAATGCATTTTGCTGTTAAAACTATCCACCTGGACACTGGGTAAGGGTATTGCTGAAATACTATCTCCTTAGATACAGGTATGGGATCCGTTCTCCAGAAAGCTCTGAATTACAGGAAGACCACCTCCCATTCTTCATTTGATCCAAATAATTCAAAGTTTTAAAAACGATTTCCTTATTCTCTGTAGTAATAAAACAGTAGCTTGCACTGAATTCCAACTAAGATATAAGTAATCCTTATTGGAAGCAAAACCAGCCTATTGGATTTCATTCATGTTTACGTTACTTTCTAGTAAACAAGCTATAAAGATCCAAATTACAGAAAGATCAGTTATCCGGAAAAGCCCAGGTCCCAAGCATTGTGGATAACATGTCCCATACCTGTACTGCTCATGGTATAGTCTCCATAATAACAATAACTTCCCATAAGCAGGACTGTAGCTCTGCACAGGGGCCCAACATTTTCACTTCTATGAGGAATTAACCAGCACCATTTACTACTGGTCACTATGCGACTATTTTTTTTTCTCTGTCTACAAAAAGCAAAGAAATCTTGGGTCAGGAGCCACGCTAGTGAGGTCTTACAGGCGTGTGTGAATGTGATAGTCCTAGTTAAATGGGTATAGCAAGGAAGGACCTGCAAGCCAAAGATTAATTGAGGAGATGTGATCAAATTCCTGGCTAATACCTGTTCCGAAAGCTGCACAGTGAAGTTTCCTCGCTCCTATCACATAGCTCTTGATGCTAAAGTAAGCATAATATGTACCTTTCCTTGTTCTTTGATGAATAGCGGTTGTTTAATTCATGGTCTAAAAAGGCTGAATTTACGGAGTGCTGCACTTTCAACCAACCCTTGATTTAAATCACAGGGTAACAAAAATATGGGCAGTGCCAGCCTATCAAACTATAACCAGAGATAGAGAATTAAGATCCCCATACAGATTTTTTTTTTTTTAAATGTATTCAGTTCTTTGATGAGGGCCGGAACTAGGAGTAGGCATAAGAGACACATGAATAAGGCACAATGATGGGCGGGGGGTGTAGGATCCTAGACACATTCTTCTGCCTCCTCCAAATCCGGTGCTGTACATCAGCAGTGGTCAGTGTAAAGGACAGAGGGAGGAGAAAGGAGCTGCAATATGGCAGAACCAGGAGCAGCGACCAGGGGTTGTTAGGAAAGAGAGGAATTGACTGATTGTTAGGAGAGAGGCGGCTAGGACCCTACACACATACTTCTACCTCTTGTTAGGAGAGAGGCGGCTAGGACCCTACACACATACTTCTACCTCTTGTTAGGAGAGCGGGGCTAGGACCCTACACACATACTTCTGTATCTTGTTCAGAGAGAGGCGGCTAGGACCCTACACACATACTTCTGCCTCTTTTTAGAAGAGAGGGGGCTAGGACCCTACACACATACTTCTGCCTCTTTTTAGAAGAGAGGGGGCTAGGACCCTACACACATACTTCTGCCTCTTTTTAGAAGAGAGGGGGCTAGGACCCTACACACATACTTCTGCCTCTTCTAACTCTGGTGCTGTACATCAGCAGTAATGGATAGTGGGAGGAGAAAGGAGCTGCAGAATGACGGAACCAGAAGCAGCGTTGTTGGGAGAGCGAGGAGTTATTGCACAGGGGATAGTTGCAGGTGAGAAGGCCTGTCACAGATATCTGGGCCTCACACTCTTCATTATAATTTGTATTTACTTTTATCAGCCTTGGAATGTTCCTACAATTCCCTTTGTATAGTAACAATAGTTGTATGTTGTAAGCACTCACATTACACAACTAGTCAATTATCCGAGTCAGTCGATCTACAAATAATATGTTCATCATACTACTGGCTTGTCATAAGTTAACAACAAACATGCAGTCTCTTGCTCCTCGTCACTTGATTAAGGGTTAGGGTTTATCCCACATAGATTTAAGGATTAGTAAGAAAGTTTTCAGACTGCTATCAGAAGTCACATCCTTGCAAGTACAAACCTAACTTTTAACTTACCCCTCGTTGCAGATTCAGAGTATTGAATTCACGGCAGCCATCTTCTTCTCTTGGAAATCTTCAGGTGCTTCAGCAATTGCCGTGACTTTCGGCGCATGCCCAGTTGTTGCGAACCAGAACATTGCTCCAACTACGCATACGCAGATTCCCGAAGAGAAGAAGATGGCTGCTGTGAAGTCAGATGCCCTGAATCTGCACTGAGGGGTAAGTATAAAGTTAGGTGTATTTACCCGGGGTAGCTGCTAGGCTGGGGGGGGGGGTTGAAGAGGGTCTATGTAGGAGAGGGGGTAGGTTTTTTTTTTACTTTAGGGTTTGTTTCTCCTTTAAGTCTACTAGAAAATCATGTAAACATTTATCAAACCAAATAGACTGTTTTTTTCCCTTTCCAATAAGGATTAATTATATCTTAGTTGGGATCAAGTACAAGGCTCTGTTTTATTATTACAAAGAAAAAGGAAATCATTTTCAAACACTTGGATTATTTGGATAAAATTGAGCCTAGGGGAGCTGGCCATCCTATAATTCAGAGCTTTCTGGATAATGAATTCCCAGATAATGGATCCCTTACCTGTACAGGATGATGGGCAGAACAAAACTGGCTAGTTCTATTTTATTTATTTATTTTTAATTGAAGCAGTGCAGTATGCCTTATAATAGTAATGATCCAGTTCTTTAAATTTCTCCATAGCAGACCTGCATCTTAGGTCGTTAGGCAATGCCCATGCTAGTACGAACTAAGCTTTTTTTGGGAGGAGGGGGGGAATCCAATATCACCAGCAGAAAGTGAAGTCACATCAGCTGATGCTACAGGGCTGATTAAGCTGCTCTGTTTTGGGACTTGTGAATTTTACATTGTATTTATACTGCATATTGCCAGATGGCTCCCATAAACTCTGATGCCCTAAAGAAATAGGTCCAATGCACCCTAGCAACCATGTACAGATTTGAATAAGCGACTGGAATATGAATAGGAGAGGCCTAAATAGAAAAATAGCAACTAATAAATTTGTAGACTAAAGCTGGCCATAGATGTAACGATCCAATCGCACGAATCCTGGATTCATACAATTTTCTGATTGTGTGTGGAGTGTCCTGACATTAGTCATGGCCTGTCAGATCAGTCGTTTGGTCAATCGGACAGGTTAGAACATTTCTGTTGGCTGCCGATGATATCTTTACGTGTTTTGCCGATAGTACGATTTTCAGTGGGAGACTGTCACTAGGTTTTGTCGGACACAACTTTCATATGATCCCTGTCAGGGGCAGAACATTGGCTGATCTGTGTTTTTTACTACTTTATTTAATCTGAAGGTTAGTGGCAGGTTGGGAGATGGGGATGTCTGACCGTACCATGATTCGTACAATCGGATATTTGTGTCTATGGCCAGCTTTAAGGCCCCCAAACAAAACCTGCCGACAAACCGAGTCTTATTATTAGCCCATGTGTGGGGCCATCTGATGGGCTTCCCCAATTGATATCTGGCCTCTCGATCGGCAGGTTAAAAAATCCCTTTGGATCGTGGGTGCCTTTCTACACGTATGCGGTCCTGCAATCCAACTGCCTGTTTCTGATGCATTATGATCCAATGGTTGGGTACTAGGGCCCACAATCGGATCAGCCTATCACCCACTTCAATGTGGGCATATCGGGGGGAGATCCGCTTGTTTGGCGACATCCCCAGACGAGCGGATCTCTGCGTCTATGGCCAACTTTAGAGAGTACCTGCGTTTTAGATGGGGTCAGTGACCCTCATTTGAAGAGTCAGAAGAAGGCAAATAAATGGTGAAGACCAATTGAAAAGTTGCTTAGAAATATACCATTCTTCAACGTACTAAAGTGTGAAACACCCCTTTAAACCCAACTTACCTAGCAATTTGGGCACCATACCACCCAACATTTTGGAAGTAAAAAGAGGGACATTTTTTTTTTCTCACACCTAGCGTGGCTACATTTTTTTTGACCACGCCCATTTTGGTGAACACACTCCCTAATTACCATGTTCATTTTACAAAATTTGGTAGGTTATAAAAGTTTGAAAATATTTCTCCTTATGTAAACTGTTAAAATTACTTGTTCTCTTATCTCAAAATTGTTACAAAGTATCTTGTTTGCACCTATTAGCTGTTCTGGGCTCTCTGCCAGAAGCCAATTAAGTTAGAAACATTGTTTCTTTTTCTGGCTGTTCAGTGCAGAGAAAAGAGGGACTTTACAAATGAGGGACTGTCCCTCCGAAAAAGGGACAGTTGGGAAGTATGGAATACAAACATAAGCGGCTGAACTGGATGTGCGTCTGCGTTAGATCTCCGCAGCAGTGCGCTACATTACTCACGGACACTGTCTGTGACTTTAACACAAAGCTACTATACCTGGAGGAACCGCGCTGCCCCGTCTGCCCTAAAGCTCCAGCCGTCTATAATCTGCTCCTTCGGAATCCGAACCTCTCCCGCGACTGCTATTGCACAGTCGGCATTCCAACAAAAGCCAAGAACAAAATCGCACAACTTGGGGTCACGTGCCTGTCTCTCCCAGTGCCGGTGACAGTTTTCTCCGCTCACCTAACAATGTCAACGTCAGCTCCAGCCATTGGCTACAACGTTCGACGGGCGCGCTACAGCCAAAGGAAGGACGCGCACGCCCGCGTGACGTAGAACGTGTGCCAGCGGCCATTCCTGAACTGGGCAACTCTATTGGATTAGAAAGTCGCATTTACTGAGCACGATTCAAATACACAGTGCTGGTTTACAGATTTGTTAGTCCTTGTATTCGCTTGTAATAAAGCGAGACGGATCAGATTATCAGCGCCGTTGAAATGAGTGCGCTTATGCGTGAGACTGTATAACTAAATCAAGAACCGCGTATGACGGCAGCCAAGTAGCGTCATCTCTTTATGACTGGATTCCGCTCTCTAGATAATTGCGCGCTGCCCACATCAATCATGGCGGAGAGTGTAGGCCCGCAGCGTCGTGCGACTAGCCAATAACAAAGCACGCCAAGAACAGAGCGCGCGATAGGTTGCCTGGTTCCTGGTTAGGAATTAGCCAATGAGTTATTGGGGAGGCAGGAGGTGTTGCCGGGGACGCAGTAGGTGAGGGGAGGACTGCGAGCTCTTTTAGGTATGTGGGTCTATTGTGCTGCCTTTGGAATATTCGGGGGCTGGTGGTTCCTCAGTGAGTCCTCAAGCTTAAGTACAGCCGCGCTTTTCTGTCAGTGGTCTGTGGTTATTGAGTCGCTGTATGACTACAGTAATAACAGTGTTTGTGAGGTGGTGCTGGGAGTTAAAGTCAAATAACAACAAGCTGAACTCTGATGTCTGCCCAGGAATGTGACCTGCTCTCTGTGGGGCTTGGACCATACAAAGTGTCTGCTTGTTATTGTTCATGGAGGTTTAGTCTAAATGAGCTGTGTATTATGTTAGCTGCCACGTCAGGCACTGGATTAGACAGACAAATAGATATTTATGTGGCACCAGGCGAGGATCTGCTTTTCTTATCCTTTCTGGCATTGGCAGGAGAGTCTGCATCTCCTTGGATTTGGGCACAGTCCATTTCTAATAGTACTAATAGTAGTGCTTGGGAATGAGCTGTTTCACCGACTGACGCTTAACATGGCCATACATTTAACTACTGCAAGATTTCCTGCAATGGGAAAGACAACAGGGAAACAAAGTAAAATCTTACAGCTCATGTGATGGTAGAAATAAAAGTGATTACTCAAGCAAGAGCATGCCTACTGATATCAATGATCCCTTGAGGCAGCAACGTCATCAATGATCCAAACAATATACATGTTACAAAGATATCAGTCGGTATTAGGGTTGCCACCTTTTCAGGAAAAAAATACCGGCCTTCCTATATACTTATCTGTTTTCCGTATTCAAGGGATACTGTCATGGGAAAACATGTTTTTTTTTTCTCAAAACACATCAGTTAGACACCAGTAGACTTCTGCACTGAAATCCATTTCTCAAAAGAGCAAACAGGTTTTTTTATATTCAGTTTTGAAATCTGACATGGGGCTAGACATTGTCAATTTCCCAGCTGCCCTTGGTCATGTGACCTGTGCCAGCACTTTAGGAGGGAACTGCTTTCTGGCAGGCTGTTGTTGTGGACATTGGTTTTTACTATTGAGTGGTGTTCTTAGATCTACCAGGCAGCTGTATAATTGTGTTAAAGGGCACCTATTGGGGTAAAATGATACCCCCAACCAAAAGTGGGGGCTGATGGAGCCCGCATTCCGTTTGGGGGTTTCACTGTTTTTTTTAAAAAAAATCTGCCCCTCGCAAGCACTAGCGGCCCCGCTCCGGGAGGGAGCTCCTGGAGCGAGCAGCCGTATCTCCATAGGCGCGCGTCTTAATGACGTCACGCGCATGCGCAGAATGAAAAGCTGCCAGAATTGAGGCTGCTTTTTCATTCTGCGCATGCGCGCCTATGGAGAGACGGCTTCTCGCTCCGGGAGCGGGGCCGCTAGCGCTTGCGAGGGGCAGATTTTTAAAAAAAAACAGTGAAACCCCCAACCGGAATGCGGGCTCTATCAGCCCGCACTTTTGGTTGGGGGTATCATTTTACCCCAATAGGTGCCCTTTAAGGTGGCCATACACGGGCCGATAAAAGCTGCCAACAGACCAAGTCGGCAGCTTATTGACCCGTGTATTGGGTCCAACGACGGACTTTACCGATCGTTATCTAGCCGAAACTCGGCCAGATGTCGATTGGGCGGGACTAAAAATTCCATCGGATCGCATCTGTTAGTTGATGCGGTCCTGCAATCCGACCTGCCATATCTCTTCTGTTGTGATTCGATCATTGGGCCCTAAGGCCCACGATCGGATTGCCCACCTTTTTTTTGTTAGGCTGCTGGGGGGAAAGGAAGGGGGTGATATAACTACAACTTGCAGTACAGCAGTAAAGAGTGATTGAAGTTAACAGAGCACAAGTCACGTGACTTGGGGCAGCTGGGAAATTTACAGTATATCTAGCCACATGTTCAGATTTCAAAATGAAATCTAAAAAAACTGATGACAGTATCCTTTTAATAACATTGGGATCAGCCATCATTTTTAACGGCCAGGCCGTTAAAAAACCGGCCGGGTGGCATACCTAGTTGGCATTCAACCCTACCCTACAATTCTGTAGCAATTGACATGATTTTAGTAGTATGAGTGTGGCCAGGTTAACATGGAAAAGGAATATATATGTGCACTGATATGAGGCAGAAACTCCTTCATTCATAACTAAGTGATTGTTATCCTGCTCCGTCAGGGAGTGGAAAGTTTAGCAGATGAGAGGAGTATATAAATTATAGAGCAGTGGTCCGCAACTTTGTTTTATCCATGAGCAACATTCAGATGTAAACATATTTGGCAAGCATGAAAAATGGGTGGTGCATAGTAAGGGCTGTGATTGGCCATTTGGTAGCCCCTATGTGGACTGTCGGCAAACAGGAGGCTCTCTTTAGCAGTACATCTTGTTTTTATTCCACCAGAGTTGCTTCCAAGCCAAGATTTGGTGAGCAACATCTGGGGATCCCTGCTATTACTCTTCATTTAATACTTCCAAAAGTGTATGTATATAAAAAAAAAAATGATTAAATGAGTGTATTTGGCTTACTTTGAATACAGGTAGAAGAACTAGTTGTTTTTACAGACTGTCCATGTAGGCAAGCAGTCTCCTGCCACAGGCACATACATGTCATTCCACCAACTAAAGATGTGTCTAATCTGTCTGTACATTTTCAGATCTGCTTGCTTGGCTAGGTCACCAAACTAATGTTTCTGTTTTTTTTCTCCTCAATTTGGCCAACAACAAATTGGGCTAAAACGGGCTGATCCGATTGTATCATACTTTGGGTCCACAGACACCTGTCAAGCTTATGAATTTGCCGATTCAGTCCTCAGCTGATGGAATTTTTAAACCTTATTTTATCTGTCCAGTTTTCATAAAAGTTATCTGTTGAACAGGCCTTACCTGGGGCTTCATACTTAAACCAGTAAGCGGTCAACTCTTCCCAAGGGTTGATCTGGCAGCTTATATCAGCTGTGTATTGCTGGCTATTGCGGCAATCTGATCCAAAACACTGGTGTTTAGAAGGAAGTGATAAGAATGAGTGCTTTTTTATTTTTAGCATATCTAAGGTTTGACAATGGCCATTCCCTATGGGCCATGTGTGAGCCTCCAAGAGATTTTTAAGGCCCTTAAACTGCTCCATGCGCCTCTTTGGAATTGCAACGTGGAGCAGTTTAGGGTCTTAAAAATCTCTTGGAGACTCGCATCTGGCCCACAGGCCTCCACTTGGTTAGTATTGCCCCCAAACTGGTCCATGCACCTTTAGATAAATAATTTTTTTTTTAATCTGACCCTGAAGCATAAAGTATATTGGCATATTGTATGAAAGCAGCTGGACTTCTTTTGTTCATTTTTGCCAACAGGCAGTGATGATTGGCTGCAGTACTGGGTGACATGCATCAGCAAATTATATTTTCAGACATGATAGATTTTATGAGCTGCTTTTGGAAAGCAAGGGACCAGGTAGCTATTAATTTCTAGAATACATAGTTTTTTGAAAAGCAGAATAATAACAGACAACAACTGCTGTGGTTATTTGTGGGGTACTGTATATGTTGTGAAGGTGAGCTGTCCCTTTAAAATAGATGTTGTTTGGCCAAATGTGGCCCTCCAAGAGATTTTAAAGATCCCCCAGTCTGACGATGCCCCCCGTACAGCAACTGCTGTGGTTATTTGTGGGATACTGTATATTTTTAGCAACTGCTGTGGTTATTTGCGGGGCACTGTATATTTTGTGAAGGTGAGCTGTCCCTTTAAAATAGATATTGTTTGGCCAAATGTGGCCCTCCAAGAGATTTTAATGGTCCCCCAGACTGATGATGCACCCCGGATACTTGCTTGTGTGTGAAATCATTATTTTAATATAGGGATGCACCGAATCCACTATTTTTGATTCTGCCGAACCCCCGAATCCATTGTGAAAGATTCACCCAAATACTGAGGCGGAACTCTAATTTGCATATGCAAATGAGTTAGCGGAGGGGTAAAAGTCAAGTGCACACGGAGTGCACGGTTAAGAATTTTACTTCCTTGTTTTGTGATGAAAAGTCACATGATTTTAAGGATTCGGTTCCCCAGGCACAATGATTCGGCCAAATCCTGTTGAAAATGGCCGAATACCGAACCGAATCCTGGATTCGGTGCATCCCTATTTTAATATAATCTGACCTTTGAACATTCATTATGAGAAATAATCTGCTCATCACCAGTGAGCTAGACTAGGATTTGAGGACACTTCACATTTAGGACTGCATTTGCCAGTTTTGAATGAACTTTATGGAATGGCATAGGGGTGCTGGCTGCTGGCTACAAAAAGGTTTTATTTCCTACTGGGGGTGCACTGTACTGGGGGTGCACTGTACTGGGGGTGCCGTGTACTGGGGGTGCCGTGTACTGGGGGTGCACTGTACTGGGGGTGCACTGTACTGGGGGTGCACTGTACTGATGTTTCATGTCTTGCTTCACAGGAAACAATTACAAGTAAACAGCAGCATTAAACATCAAGTAACCTTCCTAGCCATTGGCAAATACCACGCTGGATTACTTGCTATCACTAATTAAACTTCCAAGGAGACTGTGACAGATTGTCCCAGTGAGTCACATTCACTCACGTATGATTCTGGCTTTATCATCACACTGTGTCGCATTAACACAGCAAGTATTTTGTTACTCGCTGAGTGCCGGCTTGTAACCGGTGCCAACATCCTGATATTTTCTGTACATTTCCCTATCGCCATCAAACTATACATCTTATTCTAATTTAAAACAGAGCAACTGCTCTTTGCTGACTTTACATCCCTGTGACTTTAGCCTTCGTCTCAAAATACAATCACCAAGGTCAGTTGTAGCGCTCAAAGGCAAGTGTCCTTTCTTTACACTAAGTGGAGAGGAGAAGCCATAGCAGAAATAAGTATTAGCGTAGACGGATCAAAGTACATTTCTAATACAGGTATGGGACCTATTATCCAGAATGCTCAGGACCCGTAATTTGGATCTTCATACCTTAAAGGGGTTGTTCACCTTTGAGTTAACTTTTAGTATAAAGTAGAGAGTGATATTCTGAGACAATTTGCAATTGGTTTTGATTTTTTATTGTTTGTGGTTTTATAGTTATTTAGCTTTTTATTCAGCAGCTGTCTAGTTTGCAGTGTCAGCAATTTGGTTTCCAGGGTACAAATTACCCTAGCAACCCTGCATTGATTTGAATAAGAGACTGGAATATGAATAGGAGAGGGACTGAATTGAATGATAAGTAATAAAAAGTGGCAATAACAATACATTTGTAGCCTTACAGAGCATTTGTTTTTAGATGGTGTCAGTGACCCCCATTTGAAAGCTGCAAAGAAACAGAAAATTGCAAATCATTAAAAAACTATGAAAAATAAATAATCAAGACCAATTGAAAAGTTTCTTAGAATTGGCCCTTCTACAATATACTAAAAGTCAACTTGAAGGTGAACCACCCCTTTAAAGGAAAACTATACCCCCCCAAACAATGTAGGTCTCTATAAACAGATATTGCCTAAAACAACTCATATGTAAAACCCTGCTTCATGTAAATAAACCATTTTCATAATAATACACTTGTGCCATACATGTGCCATTGGGTAATCATAAATAGAAAATAGCCATTTTAAAAAATAAGGACAGCCTCCTGGGATCCTAGGATCCAATGGTGCACACAAACATACCAAACAAACTATAAAGTTAGGTCACATGAGCCAATTAACAGACAGAGTTGTGTCTTTTGCTTCAACACTTCTTCCTGTTACAGTTAGAGTTGTAATATTTCTGGTCAGGTGATCTCTGAGGCAGCACACAGACCATCACCAAACGGTGGTTCAAGGCAAGAGATGTAAAAGGGCAATATGTACTTAAATATTTATTCCAGTTTGGTAAGATTCTTTAACATGTCACTTGATTTGATATAAACTGTTGCTCAAAAATTCATTTTCGGGGTATAGTTTTCCTTTAAATCTACTAGAAAATCATGTAAACATTAAATGAATCCAATAGGCTGGTTTTTGCTTCCAATAATGATTAATTATATCTTTGTTGGGATCAAGTAGAAGGTACTGTTTTATTATTACAGAGCCAAAGGAAATCCGTTTTAAAAATTTGGATTATTTGATTATAATGGAGCCTATAGGAGACAGCCTTTCCGTAATTCAGAGCTTTCTGGATAATGGATTTCCAGATATTGGATCCCATACCTGTGCAACCTTTTAGAAATCTTGCATTACTTTATTAATTGGTATAATGGGGGAAAGTATCGCTTAAAACACATTTTAACACATTATGATCTAAACAATGATATTCAAAGAACAACTTTTTTTGTTTGGCAGCTCTCCATTTTGGAACGGTTATGTGGTTTCCAGGGTTGGATTGAAATTAGCAGTGGAACTTGAATAGGGAAGGGTTATTTCAGACTTGTAAGCAATACGAGGTACCATATACAAATGGATAAAAGGTACTATAAAAATGTTACCTGCGTTCTGGCAGATATAGGAAGGCAAGTCCAAAACAATAAAACAAAGAAATGAAGGTCAAAGCTACCAAGACTAGGCCAATCTGTAATTTAATTTCAACGTGAATTTCCCTGTCAAATCTCTGGTTGGCTGAATAGAGTAGAACCGCCATACACCAGCAATTAAACATGTAAAATGGGTTAATCTTTTTTGTGTTTAGTTGTAGAAATGGTGTACTTTAGCCCCTTTGTTATTATAGGCATGTTGTTTATAGAGTAGAGATTCTTCTTTATACATTGCAGAGTTTCTTCTCTGGGTACTGTGAGGAGGTGCATTATGTAGCACTGCAATCTCAGCCCCTTGTTGAGCTTTATACCAGTAAACACACAATTACAGCACTCGTGACTAAATCCGTAGCACCAAAAAAATGTTTTAAAAGTAATTTAAATAAAATGTAATGTTGCCTTGCACTGTGGGTTGGCTTTACAAACCCTACTAAAGGTGTCAGAGCCATTTTTCAGAACCTGTTCTCTATAAAGAGTCGAATTAAGTAATGGCCATCTACCATGAACTTCATTTTAGTCAAATAATTCAAATTTCAAAAATTGATTTAATTTTCCCTGTAATAATAAAACAGTGACTTTTACTTAATCCTAACTAAGATATAAACAATCCTTACTGGCCACAAACAATGCCTTGATTATAATGTTTAACTGTTATTTCAGTAGACTTGAAATCTGGAGATCCAAATTACCGAAAGATCCCTTATCTGGGAAACCCCATTTCCTGAGCATTCTGGATAACAGCTGCTGTGTAGACATGGGTGCAGACATTTGAGCAGAAAGGGCTTAGGGTGGTGGCACACAGGGAGATTTTGTTGCCTGCGATAAATCTTAGCCACTGAGGGCGACTAATCTTCCCACCAGCATGAATGTGAATTGCCAGTTTTTTTGAAGTGCCCAAAGGTTGTCTCACAAGGAAACTTCAGGCGACTTCAAGCGACGCATGACGATTCACATTCTTTCCAGTGGGTTGGAGTTTGAGGGAGATCAGTCATCCACAGTAGCGAAGATTTATCGCAGACAACTAAATCTCCCCACGTGCCACCACCCTTAGGTTATGTAGTAGATAAGCTCTGTAGAATGATGATGTTCTGCTGAGCTTATCATTTAGCCTTAATCCAATTGCTTCTCCATTGCTGCACAGCAGTGTGTTTACATACACAATTGTAGCAGATCGGTGTTACCAGTGCTGTGCGGGCTGATAGAGCCTGCATTCTGGTTGGGGGTACTGGTGTTTTTTAAAAAAAAATTTTTTTTTCTTTTTTTAATGCCCCGCGCTAGCGGACTCGCACCGTGAGAGAGCTCCCGGTGCGAGCCGCCATGACAGTCTCGGCACATGCACATTTGCGCGTGACGTCAGGTGCATTCACATTAAGAAAAGCGGTCAGTGTTGAGGCCGTTTTTCTTAATGCGCCTGACATCACACGCGCAAATGCGGCGAGACTGTCATGGCGGCTCGCACCAGGAGCTCCCTCCCGGTGCGAGCGCGCTGGCGAGGGGCATTTTAAAAAAAAAAAAAACACCAGTACCCCAACCGGAATTCGGGCTCTATCAGCCCTCAAATTTGGTTGGGGGTAACTGTTTTTAAAGATAGGTGCCCTTTAACAGACCAGCTTTAAAGGGCCACTAAAGTGTAAAATAGAGTAATGTTAGAAAAGCTGTATTTTGTATACTAAATATAAACATGAAATTACTGCACCACAAGCCTAATCAAACA
>CM044441.1:121404832-121523074 GCA_024363595.1 Xenopus borealis | reverse complement strand
AGCCATCTCAGGTCATTTTGCCTGGTCATGTGACTTGTGCCAGCACTTTAGGATGGAACTACTTTGTGGCAGGCTGTTGTTTCAGGTAACTCAATGGTCCTGAGTGTGACACAGTGGGACCTGGCTTTTTCTATTGAGTGCTGTTTTTAGATCTACCAGGCAGCTGTTATTTGGTTACCTTCCCATTGTTCTGTTGTTAGGCTGCTGGGGGGGGGGGTGATTGAAGTTTAGCAGAGCACAAGTTACATGACTTGGGGCAGCTGGGAAACTGACAATATGTCTAGCCCCATGTCAGATTTCAACATTAAAGGGCCAGTAACATCAAAAAATGAAATTGTTTTAAAGTAATAATAATATAAAGCAGTGTTGCCCTGCACTGGTAAAACTGGTGTGTTTGCTTCAAAAGCTCTACTATTGTTTATATAAATAAGCTGTTGTGTAGCCGTGGGGGCAACTAGTTAAAGGACCAATAACATCAAAAATGAAATTATTTTAAAGTAATAAATATATAATGCAGTGTTGCCCTGCACTGATAAAACCACTGTATTTGTTTCAGAAGCACTACTATTGTCTATATAAATAAACTGTTGTGTAGCAATGGGAGCAGCCATTCAAAGGAGAAAAGGCTCAAGTTACACAGCAGATAAGCTCTGTAGAACATAATGTTATCTGTTATCATTTACTTATCCCGTGCCATATAGCCTTTTTTCAATTTCTGCCATTGCTACTTAGTAGCTTGTTTAAATGAACTATAAGGGCTAGGCCAGACGGGGAGATTCGGGGGCATTTTGTCTCCTGGCGACCTCTCGCCGCGACTTGTAGCCCCCGAACCTCCCCGAATAGCCAAGTGAGCAAGCGCACCGGCGTTGCTTGAAAAGTCGCGGCGAGAAGTCGCCAGGCGACAAAATGCCCCCGAATCTCCCCGTCTGGCCTTAGCCTAATAGTGTTTCTGAAGTAAACAGATCAGTTTTAACAGCGCAGGGCAACACTACATGATTTTTTTTTTCACTTTAAAATACTGTAATTTTTTTGGTGTTACTGTTTGGTCACCTTTGGGACAATAGGCATATTGCACTTTGCCACCAGTACATGCATGTAAATACTATTGTATATGTATATTATAACTACTTATATGTTATACTTATAAAACCCTTATATCTACAGTATATACCCAGATTCAGGGATTTAAGGATACCCGTTACTTCCTTCATACATTTATATTTAAAAAAAAAAAAAAAAGATATTTAAGGAAATTATTTTTGTTTCAAGGCACTTCGCTATTTAGCAGAATGTCGAGCCAACCGAGAGAAGATGCGATGCGAGCTGGGCATGATGCTGAGCCTACAGAATGTCATTCAAAAGTATGTGTTGGATCATGTTCTTATATCAGTACATGTGCAAGATAATTAGGAATGCACCAAATCCATTATTTTGGCCGAAGCTCTGAATCCTTCCCGAAAGATACGGCCTAATACCGAATCAAAACCTTAATTTGCATTTGTGAATTATGGGTGGGAAGGGGAAAACATTTTTTTTACTTCCTTGTTTTGTGCCAATAAGTCATGATTTCCCTCACTGGCCCTAATTTGTATATGAAAATTAGGATTTGGTTCGGCCAGGCAGAAGGATTCGGACTAATTCTAATCCTGCTGAAAAAGGCTGAATCCTGGATTCGGTGCATCCCTAAAGATAATGTTGTGTTGTTATGTTTAATTCCCATCTTGCATAGCTTTACTTTTGTTTCCATTATTAGACATCTAGTTCTACATACTGTGGATGTCTGATATGTACTTTATCCCAACTAAGATATAATTAATCCTTTTTGGAAGCAAAACAGTCCTTGGATCTAATTAATGTTAACATGATTTTCTAGTATGAAGATCCAAGTTATGGAAAGATTTGTTATCTGGAGAACCCCAGTTCCTGCGCATTCTGGATAACAGATCCCCATATCTGTTCTACTCATTTGGACACCTTAACAGGCCAGAGGATCTGCCTGCGGATGGCTAAATTTATATAGGACTGTTTATTATATGCAGTGTCATCTAACATTTTTTATTTCTATCACAGTTAGATTTTACTTTGTTGGTTATGCATGTCCCAGACCTCTGTGAGACAAAGGCATACATATAGGCATTATTTTGTTTTATAAAATAACCAATACACATTTATAAATGCATCTAGATTCATGATAATAATTCATAAGTAAGGACAGCAGCGTAGCTTTATAAATATGCCACCAACTTTTTTTTTTTTGGCTTAAATTATTTCACTCCTTCTCTAAATGCTATAAATAGGTCAAAAGGTAAAATGAGTCATTCTCTAATGTAGCCTCAGCTAATTGTGTTTTTATATTTGATCACATTAAAAAGACATCTAATATATGCTTCTGCCCTGAAGCACACAATTAAGCACATTAACCTATTTCTTGCTGCAATGACACTGGTTTCCGTGTGCTTATTTGTACAGAAAGTCTGTTTCGAGGCCCCTGGCAGTCCGGAAGAAATCCGGATTTCAAGAGGAAAACTTAACTTTTAAGACAATTTATGTTATGTCAGCTCGCGAACTCTTTGTCAGCAGAAACATAAAATGTCAAGTCTGACTTCAAGTGAAGCTTAAAGACATATTTATTTGACTTTTTGCAAGACTAGAAG
The DNA here is from genome assembly GCA_024363595.1 of Xenopus borealis. Classification (NCBI taxonomy): domain Eukaryota; kingdom Metazoa; phylum Chordata; class Amphibia; order Anura; family Pipidae; genus Xenopus; species Xenopus borealis. The sequence goes on along the minus strand of CM044441.1, from coordinate 121,520,420 downwards.
TGACATGCTGCACAGTTCCACGTTAAAGTAACACTGAGTGCATATGATGCTGAGCATAAAAGAGCTGAGTAGTTTGTCAGCACTGGTATTTATGCATGCTTCACACATTTTAATGTGTCCATATGAACAACATTAAATCTAGCAGCTTCAACTCTTCTTTAATAATTGGATTTTATGGGCTGTAAAGAAGGACACTTGTTCCCTTGGGCAATATTTTCTTTAGTGCTATTTCTATTTTTTTTTTTTTTTTTTTAAATTCTTCCCCATGGAGATTTCAAATGCATATCTATGGTTCTAGAAATAATTGTCATTTAAATGTTAAACTGGCTACAGGTATATTTAAAAAAAAAAAAAAATGACCGCAAAATCAACATTTGCCAGATTTCTGCTAATAAGCAACTGACCAAAATCCATTTCTCTGCTTTTTCGACTTAGCTTGTACTGAAGATGATTAGGGCAGTTAATATAGCTTTAATTATCAGCTGTCCCTTAAAGGTATATATGTCTCCTTATGAATGCTTGAGCTACAAATGAACTCTTTGCTTCCTACACTGAGAATGCATTACCCCTGCATTCAATACTCATTTTGTCAGTAGGCAAAGTAAGTCGTTGTTAGATGATTTATTTGTGACCTAGATTTTCCAATTTTAGAATATGTTATTTGCAAATAGTATTAACTATTGGAATGCAGACTTGTTTTTAATTATGCTGCAAAATATTTGTACACCTTTGTGAATAAACAGAAGATTGAAGCCAGCTGTACACATGTTGCCACAGAAAAAAATTACCAGGACTCAGTCTAAACTAGCTGCTAGAAACATACTTGTGCCAGCACCCTTTCTAAACCACAATATGGAGTTGGCCAGCTGCTATAAACAATAAAAATCCAATATTTGTACACAGAGAAAAAACATTTCCAATGCACTGGTTGCCGTTAAAAATAATTTTTAAAAAATGTGGTCAAAATATGTAAGCTCATGTACCAAGTAAGTCCTACACTGTTTGTAAGCATTCCAAGTTTGTATTGCATTTGACATCAAGGGGTAGATTCATCAAAGAGTGAAGTTCCGCCACTAGAGGGAAATTCCACAGCTCTCAATTCATTTCTATGGGATTTTGCAAGGCGTATTCATCAATGGGTGAAGTGAAAGTTCACCCTTTGATGAATACGCCTTTAAAAATCCCATAGAAATGAATTGAGAGCTGTGGAATTTCCCTCTAGTGGTGGAACTTCACTCTTAACTTCACTCTTTGATGAATCTATCCCCAAGTCCCCCAGCAAACAATGTGACTGAGTAGTAAGACCATTGTGCACATACCCTTTGGTTAGGAACTCTAGTGAGAAATCAGGGAGCCAACTAACATACACATGTGAATAATTCCTCCACTATATATTAGCTTTCTAAGTTTGTAGTGCATTTAAAATCAAGTCCCCCAGTAAACATGTGCCTGAGTTAATAAGACCATGGTGAACTTCTCCTTAACTTAGGAGCTATAGTGAAAAAGCAAGGAGCATTTAAGCCCCAGCCAAGTAACATAAATCTATAAATAATTCCATGTTTTAAAAGGCTGAATGGCAGCTATAGGCAATATTTGGCTACAATTTGTACATGAAACACAGAAAGAAATTGCCGGTGCTCTGTCTAACCCACACTGTGGCATTGACCAGCTGCTTGTGCCAGTGCTCAGTCCAAACCAGATTTTAAAAAGCCAATATTTGTTTGATTGGCTGCCCAGTGTATATCTGGCCAGGTGTATGCCAGGTATCTATGGGTCATGTTTAAAAATCATGTTTGGTAGGGACCGCATTGCCCTATTAGCCAAGATTCTGATCATCCAAACCAGGTAGCACCTGCATGGTCAAGTTGGACAAAGATTCTCATTTGTTGATCTCACAGCAGATGTCCCACTGTATGGCTAGCCAGACTAACAAGTAGCCTGTTTGTTAGGGAACAAAATGCACATATGGAAGTAGGTAGCTTTTAACAAAGATAAATATGGAATTTGTGCTAATCAATGTATAAGCCACACAATGTATATACACACAATGTATAGATTCTGAGGTTGATAGATAAACCGAGGAAGCTATAAAAAGGTGACTTCATTAGCTACAAAAATTTTAAAAAAACTATTTCAAATAATTTTAGAATAGTACTGCCTACAGCATACTATAATATAATTTTGAAGTGATAAATGAAATTTGTACAAGGCTTTTGAAACCATTATAGCCAGGATGCCAAGTATGGTAGTGACCAGCTGTTTTTACTGGAGCAGTAGTTCCATATTGCTTGTATAATGTATTCAGGCAATAAATGTATTTTTGTGATAAAGCAATATATGTTTTTTTCTCATTTGTCCCAGAACTACAACACCAGGTGACACGCAACTTTTAGCGACTGAGGTGTATGACCTTCTCCAGGGCACCAGCACAGCAGATGGAGACTGTATGAACGAGATGAATTCAAGGAGGCGAAAAGCACAGTTTTTCCTAGGGGCGACTAACAAACGTGCCAAAACTGTGGTTCTGCATATTGATGGCCTTGATGACACCGTAAGCATGAGTAGAATGTTATATATATGATGCTACAGAGAATATGTTCCATCATGCATCAGCCCACCAGCACAAAAGTACAACAGATGTTTTACACTTAGGCTGTACATAAGTAACAGATCAAATACTACTTGTATTAGAAGTTACATTTGATATGTACAACTCCATTTTTCTGCTTGTGAGTCGGCCCCTAAGCTGAGTTGCATAGATCATAATGCATGTGCTAGAAAATATGGGGAGTGCCTGAACAAATCAATGAAGGAAAGGATATTTAAGCTGAAAACAAAAGATGCCACATTTCTAGCCTTTTGTTGTTTTGAAATATTAATGTCCCTAAATACAGAGCAACATGCATCGAAGCTCTAGTTTACCTTCAGGGGTGTAACGGTAGATACATCAGCCCCAACAGGTATTAGCCAGCTTAGTGGTTGTCTTGACTGATGCATAGTTTTACATATAAAATAGATAATCTTACTGAAGCTTTGATGGATAGGTAGCATTAAAAAGTTCTAGCTAGGTTCACTGTTCCTCTTTCATGTAATTGGCATTGCATATTTAAACATTTAAGACATGGAACTAATGAACAAATTGTCCTTCAAAGCATCCCTATGTGAGCTGGTGAAACGTTTCCCTTCCCACCCCCCATACTTCCTTAATGCACATCCTTCTTTGTTGGAATATCTACCCCGCTGATACAGACAGCTGTTGTATAACTTTTGGTTCAGTTCATAAATGTGACAAAAGCTGTAAAACATAAAACTATGCAGAAAGTATTTTTTTTTATAGCTAGGGACAAGGCAGTTCCCTGGGAGTCTTTAGGCCAATGACAGACACAGCACTTTATCTGCCGGAGATCCCCTTTCCCTCAGGCTACAAAAGTGTCCTCAAATGCCTTTAAATTCAGAAGGAAGGCTGCATGTAAAACCATTCACATTTTGCAATTCCAGTTCTTTTTCATTAAAAGATATTGATGCTTTTTCTTTGGGAGTCTGCTGTAGGTAACAAAGCACCACATAATTTCCCTTATCGTGAGTACGGTTTCCCTCTCGGATCAATGACGGGTACAAAGTACCAGTGCAGAGTAGTAGTTTTATGAAGTGTCTCCAAGCCTTCAAAAGAACTGATATGATTGAATCTGATTTGATAACTACTAAGCATTACCCTGCAGTCATTCATGGAATAGTCATGGTCCATTCTTGAACAGTATTGCTGTAGCCAAGCTCTAGGAATAGATTCAGACTTTCAACACACAGTAACTATAGCTGTTGTTTCCCTGTGTATCCTCTCCATTTCCATTAATACCCACTTGCACTTTCATTTTATGTTTCATTTATAGCAGGCAGAATTTTGCATAATTTAAAAGCAAGACAATTATTATATCGCTAACTGGGACTCTTCTTAAAGGGGTGGTTCACCTTCAAGTTAACTTTTAGTATATCGTAGAAGGGCCAATTCTAAGAAACTTTTCAATTGGTCTTCATTATTTATTTTTCATAGTTTTTTAATGATTTGCAATTTTCTTCTGTTTCTTTGCAGCTTTCAAATGGGGGTCTATTCAGTCCCTCTCCTATTCATATTCATATTCCAGTCTCTTATTCAAATCAAATTGCTGACACTGCAAACTATAGAGCTGATGAATAAAAAGCTAAATAACTCAAAAACCACAAAAAATTAAAAATTAAAACCAATTGCAAATTGTCTCAGAATATCACTCTCTAGATTATACTAAAAGTTAACTCAAAGGTGAACAACCCCTTTAAGTGTGGTCAAGGTTGCTGCCCATGTAATAGATTATAAATACTAAGCATTCAAGGCTAAGTGGTAAGAGACAAGAAGAGGAGGTCCCTGCCCCACAGAACTTATAATCTAAGTAGTTGGATAGCTTGCAGACACGAGTAGCAGGATACTGTTTGCTGCAACTTAGTGATTGCTATTGCATCATAAGATGATGTCCGGTGTTATGGCAATGCTTCAAGATCTAGGCTCTAGGTATTGTTTTGAAGATATTGTTGGAGTATTCTTTACAGAGTACAAAGTAAAGAGAGAGAACCTGCCAGCACACTCAGAAAAATTATATGAAACTCTGGAGGCTGGAAAGCAGGTGCGCCAGATTCTAATAATATAGCTAAATTGTGAAAACAGTGTAATTTTTGCCGGGCACACCTGGTGTCTTTAAACTAATTTTCCCCAGTAGCAGAATTATTTCAGATACTAGGGAGCAGATTTACGAAGGGTCGAATTTCGAATGCAAAAAAAATTCGAAATTCGACCAGGGAACAGTGGGGAATTAAAAAAAATTTTAATTAAATTTTTTTTTAGCGCAATTCGAACGATCGAATAGGGAAAATTCAATTGAGTCAATCGAATTCGAATCGCATATGCGAACGATTTTTAAGCGATCGATCGAATTTTTCTTATTTAATCTTAGGGAATGATCCCCATTTCGGTAGGTTTAATCTGGCGAAGTAGGTGATGGAATTTAAAGTTAAAGGGGAAGTATTCGACCATGGAATATTCGAATAAAATTAAATTCGAATATTCGAATTTGCCTAATTTGCATATTTGAAATTCAAATATTTTTGAATATTCGAATCCTTCATGTGAATTTAGTAAATCTGCCCCTAGGTGTGCCTGGCAAAAAGAGTCACTTTTTGGTCTTCACAATTTTTTTTTTTTAAATTCTACATTTTTGAGCCTAAATTCCAAAGGCTTCTCTATCTGTATGACTTTGATTTCAGTCTGCTGTCAGTCTGCAAGCACATAACCTTCTCATATACCGCAGTCAGCATTTTGCCAAGCTAACTGATGTTGGCTCTCTAGCTCTATGGGTAAACCTTGTCTTGAACTGAATTGTCAGCATTTATATACAGTATACAAACATTAAATTGTATATTGTGAACATCTTGGTGACATACCTATTTGAATTTGGAAACGTAACAGAGCCTGCAGCCTGTAGGTCAGCTTCCCCTTTAACAATAAATGTACAGTATGTTGGAAATCCTGCAGCCCTACAGTTAGCAGGTAGCAGCTTGCACTCTCTGCTTGTTTTATTTGCAGTCTCGCAGAAGTCTATGTGAAGATGCTTTGCTGAAAATCAAAGGAGTCATCAGTTTTACATTTCAAATGGCAGTTCAGAGATGTGTGGTCCGGATTAGGTCTGATTTAAAGGCAGAGGTAAGAATTCTTTCCTTTCTTTAATAAAGAATTGTGAATCACCTTAAAAAAATAGAATTAGAGTTGTTATTAAAAAAAAATCATTGAAGTACAAATAAGGCAGGAATGGTTTATGCATCATGTTAAGGATTTAATCTTGTGGAAAATAAATCCCACGTGAGACAGGTATGAGATTCATTATCCAGAAACCTGTTATCTAGAAAGCTACAAATTACCAAATGGCTGTATCCCATAGACTCCATGTAATCCAAATAATCCACATTTTTTAAATTATTTTTCTCTCTGTAATAATAAAACAGTAGCTTGTTCTCAATCCCAACTATGATATAATTAATGCTCATTGGAAGTAAAACCAGCTTATTGGGTTTATTTTATATTTACATGATTTAAGGTATAAAATTCAAATTAGGGAAAGATCTGTTATCTGTAAAACCCCAGATCCGGTGCATTCTGGATAACAGGTGCCATACCTGTATTAAGAGTAGGGATTTGCACAAGTGGAATATTATTGTTTTGCAAATCTGTGGGTGCACCAATGAGCAAAGCAACACTGGTGCAAGATCAACTCGTGGCTAGTATCAGGTTGTATACTACAGTGCACAAGTTATCTTTGGCAAGCAGATATTTGCTTTTTATTTGTACATTGCGGTAGACTGATTAAGCTGCTGATTGGTTTATATTGGTCACTGCTCGTGTAGTTTGGAAACTGTCAGTAAATCAGCCTCAGAGTGTAATAGGTAGAAAAACAGGGATTGCTAGGTAGGATGAAATTAACCTGTGGCTGTGTTGAACTTGAACAGAGAGAATCTGAAATGATGTCTAGTGTTGTACACAGGCACAATAAATTACTTTGTTTCACATACCACTGATGTCATCACATAATAGTTTCATTAAAAACCCATACATTTTATTTCAGGCTTTGGCATCAGCAATAGCATCCACCAAAGTTATGAAAGCTCAGCAAGTTGTGAAGGGTGAAACTGGTGAGGAGGTAAGCACTTCTTGCTCATAAGCTTGCATGATATTAAAACTACCCTGTTTATAAGTACATGTATGAGATTTGTTATTTGGAAACCCGTAATCCAGAAAGCTCCAAAAAAAAAAACAAAGATTTCCTTTTTCTCTGTAATAATAAAAAAGTAGCTTGCATTTGATTCCAACTGAGAGATAATTAATCCTTACTGAAGGCAAAACAATCCTATTTAATGTTTAAATGATTTTTTTAGTAGTGTTCGCTTCAGTTACACTACTATTGTTTACATAAATAAGCTGCTGTGTAGCAATGGGGGCAGCCATTCAGAAAGGTTCAAGTTACACAGCAGATAGCACATACGCTCTGTAGAACATAATGGTGCTATCTGTTATCCACTATTTAACCTGTGCCATATTCAATTTCCGCCATTGCTAGACAGCAGCTTGTTTATGTCAACTATATCAGTATTTCTGAAGCAAACACTTCAGTTTTACCAGTGCACGGCAACACTACATTATATTGTCATTACTTTAAAACACTTTAATTTTTTGGTGCTACTCTACCTTTTAGTACAATAACTAAGATTTACCTGTACTTTGTAGGAAAAAAACATGGGTGTGTATAGTCACAGTTCATTGCTTCTTCTTTTGATTTAAATGATTGCATTGTATTCTGCCTTCAATGGACATGAATGATATCACTAAATTTAAGATTTGCTTTAACTAATATAAAAAAAAACAGAACAACTTGAAATATAATTCTCTGTTTTCAACCTTGCTGACAAAAGCTAATCCCACTGTAATAGTATGAGACATAGCTTCACTAATCTTGCTCTTTATTCTACCGCGGCAGCTGCTGGTGCCGTTTCAAGATGCTCCTGTGGAAGTAGAACAGAATACAGATTTGCCAGACTACTTGCCGGAGGACGAGAGCCCCATGAAAGAACAAGATAAAGCAGTGTCTCGCGTGGGGGCTCACCAGGACGGTGCAGGCAATTGGCTCAGCACTGCAGCAAACTTTTTATCAAGGTCTTTCTATTGGTGACCGAGGTTTGGAAGGAAAAGACTGATCAGTAATTTGAAGACAGTTATCCATCTGCCTAATGAACTGCAAAGAGCAACTTGCAATAAAATCCCACCGGAAAAAAAAAGATTTTAAACCACACAAATTCTGCTGTTTTACCTATTCATCAAAAGTCAAGCCTGTACAGCTTTTTCAAAGACAAAGGCCGCAGGAGATGTTTCACCATTTTATTGCTTGTTGCCTCACTTTGTAAATGGGTCCATGGTTTGCTATTACACTGTCCTGTCATAAGCAAAATAATTGTGATCATGAACACGCATTATTTTCTGACAGCCTTAAAGTCGGTGATTCGTTTGATAAGAGGAAGTCCATTTTCACCTCAATTCTCAGGTCGAATCTTCCCATTAAATTAGCATGAACACAGTTAAGTTTTTTTTTTTTGCCTTATTCTGTTATCTCTATATAAACAGTTAGTGATCTGCAATATATGACTTTTTATTTTGTATTTTCATCAGCAATGCAGATGAAATTTTATGTCACAGAGTGACCAATTTCCTAAACTGAAAATGCTTCTGCCTTCTGACTAAATATGTAAAGTTATACTTTACATACTCATACCACTAATGTGCCGTAACAGAGTACTTATTTATAGACTGCAGTGAACAAATAAGGTTATATAGTTTAGTGAGGATAAGGCCTGCTTTAAGCACATTATTCCAGATGCACAAGTATATTTAATCTAGGATTTGCAAGTATCATGGTTGTCTGGCCTGCAGAGCTCCGGATGTTAAACAGCAACTCCCAGAATCCTGGGGGCCAATGTTAAACATTGGCTTTAGGCTGCACATTCTTACTGTAAATACATGTGTACCTTTTAATCACTTAACCAGAGTTGTGGAAATACGATGCTCACATAGATTGAAATAATCTGTTATTTATTATATCAAATTATATATCAGCCTTGTGTTTTCCTTACGTAAGCTCCTTGCCAGAAACTCCTCATACTGCTGAGATACTGTGTAACGGCTTCCTTGCTGCTCAATACAGGTTTTTCAGTGTAATCACAAAATGGAAATGTCTTTAAATATGTCAGGGAAAGGCTAGTAACCTAATTTAACAAAATGGCCACAAACTAGCCAATATTGTTTCAAAATAAAATAAATAGCAACGTTCTGGGTTTTTTTTTTTTCTTGCCTTTGCCATGGTGATAGTCACCAAACCATAACTTTCTGTTAGCATGGTGCTTAGTTAATCGGAATCTTACCAATGTCTGCCAAACTTGTTTAGACCTGAACAGGGCCATAATTGGAGCCTATGGAGACTGCTTGGCAGATTTTCAAAGCTGCTTGATGGATGTCTGGCTGATTTTTGCACAGATATCTGTCAGACAGGCCATGAGAAGGGCACAATACAGAGGTAAAATTTGCTGACGGGTGTGCAAGAAATGGCAGCATTTATCAGTCTGTGTGTGAGAAAACTGACTGCCCGTTCTGTGAAGAATGACATTAAACAGCCAATATCTACCTGTGTTTGGGCACCTTCAACTCTTTCCCACAAGGAAAATGGCTTTCCTCACAAGAAATCCCTATTATATCTTTAGTATATAGTTACTTCTTCTGTTGGGTTGTTTTTGCTTTCCAATTAAGCCAAAGGTTCAGAATACACGTCTTTTGTTATACTGAAGTGCGTCCCCTCAATGAGGTGGAGGGCTATCCAACTTGCCCCCCTTAAACTGGTTTTAAGCTAGAACTTCTAGCATCCTCCAAAACTAAATTATCTAAAATATGCTTCTGCGTGATTTGGGGTTGTGATTGTGTATATACTAATGCCAGTTTCAGAACAATAAAAAAAAGCATACATAGGCCTATCTGTCCTTTGCTACGCATTCACTCTGCAAGCTGCTAAAAACATAGGATTATTCTTGCTTACTGTCCCCTGTAGAGTATGGTTTTTATATAGATGAAGGGCCAGAACTATTGCATCTGCTGAATGATATGGTATATCCTCTTTTTCCGTTAACTGGTACTTTAACATCCAATTCCTTTTAAAAAAAAAAGTTTTTTAGCTCAGTATGAATCAAACTTTTTTCCCTGCAGCCCTCTTTGCTTTCCAGTGTAAAGGATTGGCTGTTGGGCAGTTCTTTTTCTGCCCAATGCTACTGCAAAGAGACGGTAGGAATTGCCAGTACCTCATTACAGTTCTATTTTCTACTCGTTTCAGACATAAGAACCTCATTTGCTTGGATACAGGGTAAGCATAAGTTGTCTGAAAATGAAAATTCAGGGAAAAGCCAAATGCATTTGGGGTTCTCAGGACCTAAAACAATGACAAATTGAGGAATAGAACCTCAAAGTTCAAGTAACTCAACATCTCTGCATCTTAGCATTCATATCTAAAGTATCCTGATTATAATACGTTCAAATGTATTGTGGTTCAGATTGCTTTGTACTCTTCTGTGTTTTTCACATCCCCTTTATAATTGGTACCTTAGAAAGACCAGTCTTTCTCTCTATTTTGACACTTGTTTTATTGCTGATGCCAGGAACAGAACAACTACAAGTCTGGGTGTAAGTACAACACAAGGGGAAAGTATTGGATATTTTCTGGAGTGTTTTTCGGATGGTGGGTGCGGTTTAAGACCAGGGAGGAACTGTACAAGTATTATTTGTTGAGTTTGACAGTTTAAATTACCATAATTTGGTCATATTAAGCACATTTTTATGTACTTGTAGTTTTATTATGACATAAGAATGGTTGATGACAGTTGATGAATGGTTGATGACAGCTGTGCATATTAATTACTTTGTACTTGGGGCGGCCTTAAAGTGCAAGTGTGTATAGAAAAACTAGGGTTGAAGTGGAGTAGAGATTTCTATGTGAATCATGCCATATCATGGCCGTTTTAATGAGCTTTGGACATTTTGCACTGGGACAAGTTTCTGTTAGGTTTAGAGAAGACAAAAGACAGCCTTCCAGATGTTGTTGCACTACAACGCTATCTCCCAATGTTGGATAACTGGTGTCATCCTAACTGGTACTGGACTAAATCTCTTGGCTAGTCTTGGCTTGTCAACTGCTGCTTGGACAACATTTGGCTGCCTTCTCAGTCTTTTGGCTAAGATCAAGTGTAGTGCTGGACCTTATGTCTAGGCACACCTTCTGTGAAGAAGGAAAGAACATTTGTTCCTCTGGCTGGCTAAGATCAAGTGTTGTCCCACTGGGCCTTTTGGCTAGGTATCCATTCTTATGTATCAACTTACGTGAGGACGGAGACACACTTAGTGCTCTGGTCTAGGCCGGGAAGGCAGAAGCTTGATGAAAGCGGAGACGCTGTGCTCCCAGAAGGGGTTCTTGATTCCCTTTTTTGGGTCTTGCATAATGCACATGCATTTTTTTGCTTAATCTTGCTTCAACTTCTCTAACCCCAGCCGCTCGGTAGGGGGGAAGCAGTTTTTCTTTTTTTCCAGCCACCAGCTAGAGCCTTACCAAGGCAATCGATGACGTTGCACTGCACACTCCAGCCCCTTTTTTGTGTTTGGTTTGAGCATCCTGTATGGGTGTCATAGTCCCTTTGCTGGACACCAGGCCCTGGGGGAAGCTTTGGCGAAGGGGAGTCCAAACAACCCCAAACCCCTCGGGGAGCAGGGATGGTGGGCTAACCCTAGCTTCAGTATGTGCACAAGTGTTTTATCCTTAGGGCCCTTACACACAAGGCGTGTTTGGTGTGCAATTACGGTTTAGATGCACATAATTGCATTTTACTCTGCCTGTTTGTACCCTCAAGCCTTTAGACTTCCATTTTAATGCAGTTGCAATTTTCAAAACAAAACACAATGCATTTCTATGCTTGGGGCAGCCATAATGTAATAGAGGAATGCATGTTGAATGCAAAAAAAAAAAAACTGGCACCTCTGCATGCATTTCAATAGATGCACATTCAAACACCTGAGTGTAAGTGCCCTCAGCTTTACAAGGTAAGGAAATGTTCCTTTAAGCCGAGTGGCGGTTTCTTTGGAAAGCGTGCCTATTTGCCTACCTTTCATTTGCTCCGGAAAAGCCGTTCCGTTTGCTGTCTAAATTTGCACTGCCGTTTAATATAACACAATGGTAACTTGTTATTTTGTGCATCGTGAATAAAAGTTTTGTTCTATAATGAAGTTCTTGTTCTTGCTGCCCTTTGTGTTTCTTTACTTCTTGCATCCCACAGAATTCCAGAGGGAGAACTGTAACAAGCAGCAGGAGTTTCTTCTGAGTGCCTCCATGTCCGTACACATGGGTAATATTTCCCAGACAGGAGGTAGGATGTGTATACCAAAGCCAATCAAAATTAATCCTGACCTATAACCACATTACTTCCTCCTCACCACTTTTTTGGCCTACTAAACAGGTAGGCAGAATCTCCCTCCTCACCATTTTATGAAACTAGATGAAAGTGATACATGTATTTTTTTTTTTTTTTTGGCTTTATTTATTTTTTACTTCTACACAGAAGGATGATTCCCTGGTGGAGAAATATTTACCTGATACTCCAATGCACACAATATTCAGATTGAGGCCTAGTGGGAAAAATGCAGGTGTTGGCATACCCATGGTCCTAGCCCTATGCTAAAATAGCCCCCCTAGAGTTGCTACCTCACCCCTTTAAAGTCGTACACATACGGAATACACAGCCTCATGACTAATTACCAATTCATTTAGATACATGCTGGGAAGTCTGCCTGCTTCTCAATAATTATGTCCTTCAGCTGAAAGCTATTGGGGTTCTGGCTGGAGTCCCCTCCTGCTGAACAGGCAGTGTTACCTGGTAAGTTACGTGTGCTCTTTCTATCACAATTTCATATCTAAAGTTTCTAATTGTGAGCCCGAGTCTTTTTTGCTGACACAAAGGGAAGGTGTGCTCTTACTATTCCAAGTGCTTCTAGAAATGGTTGGGAGTTTTGCACTGATGTAGCATTATGGTAGCGCCTTCCTTGCTCACAGTGTGATTGCACTTAATAGAACAGTTCAGCATAAAAATAAAAACTGCGTAAATAGGCTGTGCAAAATGAAAAGGCAAAAAATGTAATGTACAGTCATATGAAAAAGTTTGGCTACACCTCTTAATTCTTTGGTTATCATTGGCTGAGCTTTCAAAGTAGCAACTCGCTTTTGATATATAACATGCCTTATGGAAACAGTAGTATTTCAGCAGTGACATAAAGTTTATTGTATTAACAGAAAATCTGCATCATAACATTAGACAGGTGCATACATTTGGGTACCCCAACAGAGATATTACATAAATACTTAACTGAGCCTCCTTTTGCAAATGTAACGGCCTTTAGATGCCTCCTATAGCTTTTGATGAGTGTCTGGATGGAGGTATTTTTGACAATTCATCCATACAAAATCTCTCCAGTTCAGTTGAATTTGATGGCTGCCGAGCATGGACAGCCTGCTTCAAATCATCCCATAGATCAGGTGTGTGTCCAAACTGCGGCCTGAGGGCCGAATGCGGCCAGATTGGATATGAATGTGGCCCAGCTTGAAACTCAGTTCCCGAGAAAGCGTAATTTTGCAAAGGATATAGGAGGAGGGGGACTCTGCCCATTGCCCAGTTAGTAATAATATAATAATGTCTATTTAATATATCTCCATCTGCTTATCCAACTGGTATTGTAGTTTTTTTTTGTGTCTGTGTATTTTCTTTACTTTTACAAATCAAAAGTGTTTGTGTATTTCATGTGTGGCCCCCAGACAATTTTTCTTCTTCCAATGTGGCCTCAAAGCCAAAAGTTTGGACACCCCTGCCATAGATTTCCCATGATATTCATGTCGGGGGACTGTGACGGCCATTCCAGAATATTGTACCTCTGCATAAATGCTTTTGTAGATTTCGAAAGTGTGTCTTGTTATATTCTTGTTATATCCAACTTTGTGACTGATGCCTGAACATTATCCTGAAGAATTTGTTGATATTGGGTTGAATTCATCTGACCCTCGACTTTAACAAGGGCCCCAGTCCCTGAACAAGCCATACAGACCCACAGCAAGATGGAAACTCCACCAAATTTGACAGTAGGTAGCAGGTGTTTTTTCTTGGAATGCTGTGTTTTTCTTCTGCCATGCAAAGAGCTTTTTTTTATGACCAAATAAATAAATTTTTGTCTCATCAGTCCAAACTCCCAAATTGACTGTGGCTTGTCTAAATGAACTTTTGCATACAACAAGAGACTCTGTTTGTGGCGTGAGTGCAGAAAAGTCTTCTTTCTCATCACCTCATGCAGATGTTCTTTGTGCAAATTGTGCTGTATTGTAGAACGATGTACAGATCTGTACACCATCTGCAGCAAGATGTTCTTGCAGGTCTTTGGAGGTGATCTTTGGGTTGTCTGTAACCATTCTCAAAATCCTCCACATATGCCGCTCCTGTAATTTTCTTGGTCTGTCAGAAATGTGTTTTACAGCAACTGTGCCTGTAACCTTCCATTTCCTGATTACATTCCTTACAGTTAAAACTGACTATTCAAACCTCTGAGATTTTTGTAGCCTTACCTTAAACCATGATACTGATCAATCTTTGTTTTCAGATCTTTTGAGAGTTGCTTTGAGGAACCCATGATTTCACTCTTCATAGGAGAGTCAAACAGAAGCACAACTTGCAATTGGACACTTTAAATAACTTTTTCACATGATTGGATGCACCTGCCTATGAAATTCAAGGCTTAACAAGCTAATCCAACCAATTTGATGTTGCCAGTAATCAGTATTGAGCAGTTACATGCATTCAAATCAGCAAAATTACAAGGGTACCGACATTTTTGCACAGGCTGTTGATTTGATTTCATTCATACAACTCAATACTGCTTCACTAAAAAATCTTTGTCCAGAAAACACCCCAATGATCCTGGGGAATGAAAGACATTGTGCCAATGTAAAGTGCAATAAAGGCGGTTTTACTATGAGCTGGGAGTGCTGCAATTCTCTTTTGGATTTTCGCAACAAGATGTGAAGGTGAACACACTTTTTTGCTTGCACCCCTTTAATAAGGACTAATACCTATCACTTAAGTGCTGGATAAATACTTGAATGAAAGACATTCCACTGTTATATTTTTTGTTGAAAGTGGAGTAAATTATTATGCAGGCTGAGAGGGGTCCCCAAATGTTTTCATACAAATGTATATGGGCTGGGGTGACTGGATGGCTAACAGAACAGAACACTACTTCCTGCTTTTCAGCTCTCTAACTATGAGTTAGTCAGTGACTTCAAGGGGGGCCACATGGGACATAACTGGTCACTGAGGGTCATTTATCAACACTGGGAAAATTTGCCCATGGGCAGTTACCCACAGCAACCAATCTGATTGCTGCATTAATTGTTCTACTTGCAGCTGGCTTCAAAAAGCTAATCACTGATTGGTTGCTATAGGTAACTGCCCATGGGCAAATTTGCCCAGTGTTAATAAATGAGCCCTGCTGAGTTTACAATTGATCCTCAGCATTCAGCTCAGATTCAAATGCAACAGTTATGACCCATGTGGGCCCCCTTCAAGTCACTGATTGGTTACTGCCTGGTAGTGGAAATCAAGAGAGCTGAAAAGCAAAAAGTAGTGTTCTGGCTATTATGCTACACATCCAGTCACTCCAGGCTTTATACATTACAATTTTGGCTAACTAACTATATTGAAAACATATTTTATTTTGCACAGCCTATCTGTTTACCCAGTGTTTATTTTTATATTGAACAATTCCTTTAAGAAGCAGCTTTTCCCCAAGGTTCTGAATGGTGTCTGACAAGCCAATGCTATCTAATAAGGTGCATGTGTTCCTCTGTTTTGTGAGTCTGAGTCCTCTGTGCTGACACAAAGGGTGTGTGCTCTTATTCCAAGTGCTTCCAGAACTGGTTGGGGGTTTAGCTCTGCTGTAGCAGTATATCTTGTTACTTTTCATTATGAGTCTGCACTTATTAAGGAGCCTTTTCCAGGGTTGACAAGCTAATGCTATCTGTTAAGGTTTTGATTTCTTGTGGGGGACAGGCTACAGGTGCAGCAGGGATAGGAGTGTTCAGTTGGAGGTGTGATGCTCCTGGTTTTTTGTATGTAATATCCGTTAAGGTGCCTGTGTTCCTTGGGGGCACTTTGACACTGCTGATATGTGTGCTTATAGTTACACCATGTGATTCCAGGACAGGCTGGGGGTTTGTACTGCTGTAGAAGTATGGCATCTCCTCCTTTCTTATTAGGATTGACTTCTAGCACCAAATGATGCGGCCATTTGATATGGCTTTTGGTGCATGTAGCCCTTCTTATGGCCTTTTTTGGCTCGTGTTGTCGCTGGCGCTTGGTTTGGACTTTTTTAGCTCACATGGTCGCTGGCCCTATGTTGGGATCTTTTGTCTTGTGATCAGAGATTTCAAGCACAATGTTAGGTTATGTGCTATTACTTGAGTGCTAGTTGTCTCTTGTTCTGGTAGTTTTGTATTCTCTGCATCTGGTCTGTCCAGCAATGTTTTGCATGCATGGTATTTGACTTGACCACCAGTGTGGTGCCTGGCTTGTGAGCTGGTTAATGGCATTCCTGCGGTGGCTAGTTTGTAAAGCAAATAGTATATGTATTGTTTTTCAGACTAGTTTGTTGATTTAGAGTCAACTCTTTGCATGCACAGTGTTTGGTTCAGTAAACTCTTGAGTATGGTTGCCACCTGGCTGGTAAAAATGAAGGTTGATCCCAATGTTATTATTAGGGAAAAAAGCTAAATATATAGGAATTTTTTTCCAGCAAAGGTGGCAACTCTACTCTTGAGGTCAGTAGTTCTAGTGAGCGGTAGCAGGTTGGGTTCCAGCTTTACTTGCACTGTAGCAAGCGTGTGTCCCCAAGTGGCTTGTGCGGTAGTGAGCTTTGATTGCGGTTGTGTCCTTGCACTGTAGGACAGCTTCACGTGGCTGTGGTATCAGCTCTGTTTTGATGAGCTTCTGTTTATTGTTATAGTGCTATGAGCTGCTGCCAGTGAGCTGGGGGGCTAGATGCTTGTGCTAGTGCTAAGCCTTTTTTAGATGCAGGTTGCCAGTTTCTGGTGTCTGCTGGTGGCGGCTAGCTTGTTAACTCTCGTGAGTTGGCTTGTGCCAGGGTTATGTTTGGGGCCGCTAGTGTGTCATGCTAGTTTCTTCCACAACATTGTGGAAGTGTTTCTGGTCTGTGAGGGAAGACAGGATAGATCGTTTTTGCTATGGGATATTTTCTCATCTTATGCCATATTTGAAAGATTACATTTTTTAAATTTTTGTGGTCCGTTGCTTATCAAGCCCTTGGGCATTCTTGTGCTTATGGCTTGTAAAGAGTTTTATAGTTCTCGTTTTTAGTGGTTATATGTCTGATCAGCTTCTCTGTTTCATGGCTGTTATGTTAGGCTGGTTGTTTTGCTTTTGGCATCCGTTGGCTTTTGTGTGCTGTATTTTATTTTTCCCACCCCCTTTGTATTGGGGCATGGCTTGGTAGATCCCATTAGTACTGACATGGAGGGACGCAGTAGAAAATAAGAATTTCACTTACCCACTTACCATAAATTCCTTTTCTCCTAGACCCAACATGTCAGTAAAGGTTTTCCCATGCCAATTTATTTGGTTCCTGTACTGCTATGGCAAATGTATAACACTGGTGTGGAGCAAGTCATGTTGGGTTATATTTTGGTATATAAGTCCTACCTCTTTGTCTAGGCATGGCAGTACTACCCATGTGTGCTTACATGTCAGGACTAGAAGAAAATGAATTTATAGTAAATAGGTAAGTGAAATATTTCACTGCTCATCCGAGCAGCTTCAGTGAAACGTCTTCATTAAAATTTCTCAGCAAGTCCAGTTGCTTTCAGTCACTTTTGTTAAATGACCTATGACCTGCATGAATCTTCATAGTCATAGGTAAGTGAAATTGTCAGTTTTTCATTTAGGAGGTATGACTTGTGTTCATGGGTTGTGTACAGTGATATAGAAATCATAGGTAATGGTTATAATGGGGTTGATACTAGTAACTATACCAACCCATCCTCAGCCTGCCCCACTGAAGCACAGGTAAAGGTAGCCATAGACATTACAATCTTTTCTGGAAAAGATCTTTCCATTCATTTCAGTATATGGGTGTAGAGCTGAATCGTCAGATATTGTAGAAACAATAGAATTCTACCTGTATCTGATGATTCCACACTAACAATGGGTTGATGTTCTGATGTCTTCAAAGTCACCCAATCAAAATTTTCCACTGAGCCGACTGATATCCAAGTCTTCCCACCATACATGCACCATATGGAAATTTGGTTTGTATAATAATGTCAGTGTATTTATGGCCACCTTAACAATGACTTCAGTGAGATCTGAATACTGCATCTGACACAATTTTGTTTTCCCCTTTTAACACCTTGCCTCTCCCAGTACACTGGTCGGCTACAATATATAAAAACATATAAATGTTGCACTTTTAGGGAAGGAACTCCATTTTGAAAGTCCTTTCTATTCCTTCTAAAATAATTTTTTTTGAATGCCAAACAGTCTCGAAGCAATGTAAGTTCAAGAGCTGTGTGTAGGGAGCAAACAACCCCCTAAAGATCACATCTATTGGCCTCTGGAACAGTGGAAACATGCCCTATAGGAAGATAAATGGTGTTTCACCGTCCGGCAGTCTGGTGGAAAAGTTTGGCGGATAGCAGGATAGCACTACCCGTCTAAATGCATCAATGCTGAAAGTAAAGTGGTGGAAGAGGAATAATGGTCTTTCTATGGTTTGGGCTAGGGCCCCTGACTGTTGGACACAAACATTAGTGTAAAGTGACATTTTTGAGAATTCCATGCTTCTTACTTTGGGGTAACAGTATAGGGGAATCCCCCACATAGGCAGGTCACCAGAAAAACAAAAACCCGATGGGCCCAGACACACTCCCCTGACCTTCTGAAACTATGTGCATTCTTACCTCACCCGTCCAATCAATAGAAGAAAAAGCAGGTACATGCTGGTGGAGGGGGGTTGGCTGAGGGACTTTTGGGGGTCCTTGATGCGGCAGCCCCAGTGGGCTCGGACCCTGTGGACTTAAAGCTATCTACACACTGTAGCAGCATAAAGCAGCACGAGGAAATATGGTCATGATGAAGGCCTGTACGCACACATGCATATTATGCAGGAATTAGATTTTAACAGTAGTGATGAGTGAATGCCCCCATTTTACTTCTCAAAAAAGTCTGCGAAATTACAGGAAAAATTTGTGAAACACATTAAAGTCTATGGGCAACTTTTTTGTGGCAAAATAAATTACATAGTCTATTGGCATTTTTCATGGCGCTTTTCTTTCATGCTTGTGGACTACCATTGAAACATTTTTTTCTTATTTTCAAGTCTTGTTGACTGTGTTAGAAAATCTGCCATGTTTCACTTTGGGGCAAATTCACTAAAGCGCGAAGCGTCTAATGCTAGTGCTTATTCGCCAGTGTGACGTCATTTCGCAACTTCGCCAATTTACTAACTGTCCCTGGCGAAAATTCGCTAGCGAAGTAGATAGACTAGCGATACTTCGCACCCTTACGCCAGGTGAAGTTGCGCACTGACGAAGGGACATAACTACACTAATTCATTAAGCTGAACGTTACCTCTTATGCTAGACTTTATTTCACCAGGTCAGACCTGGTGTTCAATACAATATATAGGGGTCTGGAAAAAAAAAAACTTGAAATTTTTTCTAAGTTCCAAAAAACGCTGGCGTCTTTTACTTTTTTTAGGGTGATAGTCTGCAAAATAGCGTGATTTTTTTGGGGGGTTACCCTCCATCCCTATTACATTTCCTAATATATGACAACACAACTATACAGGGGGCACATGTTTAAGGCAATAGGACAACTTTATTTTATTTATTAAAGGTTTCCTGGGCCGTATGCAAATTAGGCATCGCTAGTGTAAATGCGCTTTGCCTGATGAAGCAACTTTGCTACCGTTCGCCTCCCTGAGTGCAACTTCGCATTTTAGTGAATTAGCGGCGGGCTGGAGAAAATTCACCGGGCTAATTGTGGCGAAGCCATCGCTAGCGCATTTTCACTGCTTAGTAAATTTGCCCCTTTGTGTCAAAATTTGCCAAATAGCATTGGAGTCAATGGGAAGGCAAAATCACATTCATTATTGGTTCATGCCCTACATTTTTAGGGGACCTCCTGTCAACAAAAAAAAAAGGACTTCCCTGTTGCCAATCTCTTAAAAACATCTGTGATTTTTTACATTACCTCTTGCCGACTAATAATAGTATCTAATACTTATTTTAATAACTGTTGATATATAACCAAAATGCAAATGTGTGCAATTTTCTTTTCTACTGCCGGTCGTATTTGTCTACAGCACTTTTTTTGTTGTGTTTGTGAACAGACCTTGAGGCTATTCTTTGGCATCAAAACTTTTTGCCAGTTTGTTTGCAAGACCATACATTGTAACAAAAATTCGCTCATTGCTTTTTAGCAGCACTCAAATCCATATTATCTAAGCAAAGGCAGGACATAGTTTTGCTAATACTAATCGCTATAGTTTTGTATATTTTTGTTGGAGATTTCATAAGAAATTCACCCAAATCCCCACACTGTTCCCCACAGAATCCACTAGATGGCATCAGAGAAATACTATTGATTTTTTAGCTTGTGACCAGTGGCTTTAGCTGTACTCCGAGATCATTATTATGTATTTAAAGAATGCCAACAAGTAAATCTGTGTTTTGCATTAGATAAAGAACAGGTAAAAAACAAACAAGGGTTTACAGAGTACAATAGGATTAAAGGGCCCTACTCGCAAGAGTTTACACACTAAAGGGTTAGGGCACAAGTGAGACGTAGGGATTTTAGAAACAAATTTGTGTATATAATATGACTGATTAATAACATACACTGAATAAGCTTCCCTAAACGGGCGGATCTTCTCTCTGTCCGAGAGAAGTCTTGTAGGCGAGAATGGGTTGAAGTGATGAGAGGAGACGCGAGGCAAAGATCAGAAGCAGATTGAAGGTTGTGCGAAGGAGAGTATTTTGAGACCACATATGAAATGTAGTGAGGGGAGTCATTGTTAAAGGGCACCTGTTGGGGCAAAAACATTTCCCCAACCAAAGGTGCAGGAACAGAACCCACACTCCAGTTGGGGGTAACAGTTGCTTTTTTTTTTATTTAATTGCCTTCCCCCTCCCAGCGCTAGGACGCCCACAACTGGAGGGAGCTCTCGGTTTAAGTGGCCATGTTGGGGCACACATATGTGCATAATGAGCATGTGCTCACATGCGTGGAACCCGCTTCCTGACCCGTACCGGCAACCCACAATTTGACCCACATGTGACCCGCACCCGACCCACGTACTTGCTTCCTGGACCCAGACCCGCACCCCACAATTTGTGCTGCCTTGTGCAATTCTGTGTCTAGAGTTTTGAGACTCCGTCTACGGGCATGGTGCAAAAATGGTGCTGCAGATTCACACACAGCCGAGCACGCCAAGAAATACAATGCCGATGAGGAGTTAGTATCATGTGTTGTGACGTCACAATGCATCTCTCTCGAGACTCTCAGGAAGTAACGTCAGCTGGCGTGTCTACCCTGCCTGCACTCCTGCAGCATAACCATAAGCCAGCCAGGGCAGAAATATGTAAAAGCCATCACTGATCCCACATGAACCAGTCCTGATCTAGGGGGCACACATAACGGGGGTTGTCACCCAAAAACTGACCTGCATTAAGGTTAAGTTATAATTTTCCACCCACAATCATGTCAGGTATTCCACAGGTACCCGACCTGATGCAGGACTCTAGCTCATTGCTCATGCGCTCTGCATAACATGGCCGCTAAGATGTAAACCATGAAAGATCATTGTCACGTAAGCCAGCTGAGTATAGAATGTGGTTGAGAAGTTTGTGGTCAGCTGTCAAAGGCTTCAGAGAGATTTAAAGGAATGAGTATGGAATAGTGACCTTTAGACTTTGCCAGGAGAAGATCATTGGTTACTTTGGTGTAGTTTCAGTCGAGTGTAATGGGCAGAAGTAGGGTTGCCACCTTTTCTAGAAAAAAATACCGGCCTTCCTATATATTTATCTTTTTTTCCTATTAATAACATTGGGAACGCACATCTAAAATACCGGCCAGGTGGCAGCCCTCCGCGGAAGCCAAATTGCATTGGGTTGAGAAGGGAGTTATGAGTGAGATGCTCAAAAAGTTAAATCAGTGGGTAAGTGCAGGAGAGAATGTATCAGATATTGAGTAAAGGAGTTGAGAAGGTATGGGCTCAAGGGAGCAGGTTGTGGGTTTTGAGCAGGCTAGAAGTTTGCTAACTTCATCTCGTGTTTCAGTGATGAAAGAGTGCAAAGTGGTTGTGAGTAAACTGCAAGATAATCTTAGATTATTGTCAGATGGGATGCTCAGTTTAATGAGATAGATTTTTTTTTCTTATTACTGTATGGCAGGGGACATTTGCCTGGGCCTCCATTATTAAAGGAGTCCTTATGGAGAAAACAGTTTTAACAAATGTCATGAGCCTGCAGTTCCCCAGCATCTGACCAACAGCTGGCTCATCTTGTACCTATAGGGCAAAAAAGATAGCATTGCGGTTATCCTTCCTGCATCCTAAAGCAAATATTACACAGCCTACCTATGTTCTTCTACTCTATGGTATATAATATTAATATGATCCTCCCATTTGTCAAAAAACAAACAGTACTATAATCTTAAGGACACCTGGCCCCCGGCATACTTGTGTGCGATGTAAGGTTCACCTTAAAGTTAACTTTTAGTATGTTATAGATTGGCAGATTCTAAGCCAATTTTCAGTTGGTCTTTATTATGTTTTATAGTTTTTATTTTATTTACTGGCCACCTTCTGACTCTCCATTGGGAGTCTCTGACCCCATCTCAAAACAAATCCTCTGTAAGGCTACACATGTATTGTCATAGCTACTATTTCTCATCTTTCTGTTCAGGTATTCTCCTATTCATATTCCAGTCGAATCAGTGGTTGCTAGAGTAATTTGGACCCTGGCAACCAGATTGCTGAAATTGCAAAAGGAGCTGCTGAATAAAAAGCTAAATAACTTAAACACCACAAATAATAAAAAAATGAAAACCAATTGCAAATATCACTCTCTACATCATACTAAAAGTTTACTCATGGGTGAACAACCCCTCTAAGAACCCCTGTTGCCCAATACACTTTGTTATGAGCGCTGCAAACTTTATATATTTATTGCACCTGCCTCCATTAGACATGATTATCCTGTGAGTGTAATATACCTGTATGTAGCCCATGTTCTACCTATAGCTGCCAGTGAGCTGATATTGGGAGGCTCCAAGTCAAAATGAGAAGTGTAATTTTATCCAATCTTATTAACAGAAAAGTCCCCATTTCTAGCTCTAAAAGTCATTAAAGGACAAGGAAAGTCTAAAATAGAATAAGGCTAGAAATTGTGTATTTTGTATACTAAACATAAACATGAACTTACTGTACCACAAGCCTAATCAAACAAATGATTTATGCTTTCAAAGTTGGGCACAGTGGGCTGTCATCTTGTAACTTTGTTAAACATCTTTGCAAGACCAAGAATGTGCACATGCTCAGTGTGATCTGGGCTGCTTAGGGATCGTCATAAATGATCAAAACATGGAAATAATTAACAAAGCTGCTTGAGTTCTACATGGCTGGGAAGTAAGGTGGGGGCTCCCCCTGCTGTTCATAAGTATGATTGTTTCCCTGAGGGACCGTCTGACAATTCCTATGCACAGAAGTAAACGAAGGGAGAATTTCACTGCATACAGTCAGGTTTATTATAAAAACGTTAGACATTTTTTAATTAAAGTATATTGGACATAGGTTTCTTTTTCATTAAAGAAAGTAAAAATGGGATTTAATTTTTTTGCCTTTCCTTGTCCTTTAAAAAAAGGGGCAGATGATCCCTGCTTCCATATTTAGATTGTTCTATAGCACATTATCTGCTTTCTAGTTGATTGCAGTTATCATTTCAACATCTCATATTAATTATTCTTAATATACAATGAGTAATATTCTGGCAAATGTGCTGTAATTGAGACAAATCAGCTCATCTGGAGCAATTGATACCATCTGACCTGGGCTTTTAAGCAACTGCAAAATGCAGATTTGTAGGAAAAACACGCCACATGTCAAGCCATCCATGAGGCAGACTTTTATTATATTTTGATATTTAATATGTAGTTATAGAGCAGTTGTTTCCAAGTTAGGACATGCGGACAGGGCTTTACAATGAATGGTGCGTAGTAATTAGCCAACTGATGATCGCCATGTCACAACCCTGCCTCTGATGTCACAGACATACCCCTGGACCATCACCTGCCTCTGACATCACCAGGCCCACCCCTTGTCTGAGACTTGGCAAAATGGGGGAACCCTAAACAGCATCTTTATACTACACAATAACAGTGGCAGTTCTCCCTTGTAGCAACATGTTAGTCAAAAGACCATACATTGCTAAGGACCAATGTTACATATTACAAGATGCCCTCAAACAGGTACCGGTGACCCTGTTTCCATGAGTAGAAATCCCTGAGAAAAAAATACTAAACTCTGGTTCTTAATCTTTGCACCTATCTCAGCCTGCAATGCCCCTTTATACCCATTTATAGATCTGCAGAGTGGTGTGTTGATTATAATGTGCCATGTTGGAGTTGGAGTGGAGAGCAAATTGTCTACACCATACCAGTTTAACCGGAGAATAATCTACTCAATTTGCCATTGTTTTTTTAAGGTTTGTGGTTTTTGAATCTGACTTTGTTTTCTACCTGAAATGTGTAGAGACCCTTAGGATTAGGCATATTTTGCTCAGGCAATCTCCTTGTTAGTTTGAACACCTAGGGGTTTATATACTAAAATTCAATTAAATCTCGTTTTTTTTATTAAAACAAAGTTGACCAAACTCCCTTCCATGAATTGAACTCATTTATCAATCATTTTTATCAAAAGAAAAAGTTGGAGCCAAATGGAGCTTCAATTCATGATTCTACTCAACTTTTTTTGGCTTATCGGGTAAAAACCTGTCCAGCGCAGATCGCAATGTCAAGAAACATCAGGGACATCTACCGTTGACTTCTACATGACCTCGATGGAGTATTTTCAGATTCAAATTTTTAGTAGCTTTGGGGTATGACACATAAAATTCAAGTTTTCCCCTTTCCTTTAAAACTTCAACCACATAAATTCAAGGTTTAGAGACTAGTCCGGGGACTAGTCCGATTGCCTTTTTGGAGTCAGGAAAGAATTTTTTCCCCCTCTGAGGCAAATTGGAGAGGCTTAGGATGGGGTTTTTTTGCCTTCCTCTGGATCAACTAGCAGTTAGGCAGTTAAAATAAAAAATAAAAAAAAAGGCTGAGCTTCATGGACGTGAGTCTTTTTTCAGCCTAACTTACTATGTTACTATGTTTAATAAATGGGCCCCCTAAAGTGGTCCTCGATGAACCCTGGGTGATTATTTCTCTTTCCAGGGTAAAGTTTAATGTAATAGCAATCCATTGAAAGCCCCTATAGGGCAGTGTAATTTTGTATAAAAGGGAGAGCACACATGCTCAGGGCTCTTTCCTAGATGCCACCCAGTGGGGAGGTGGATATAGGATTGGGCCTGAAAAGGTGCCCGGCCCAGTTAGGAAAGTTAGTGATAGCATTCTTATAGTCACTCTAGTAGTGAGAGATAGTCAGTATTAGACCGCCAGTATAGAGACCCAAGTGGCTGCTGAGTTGCAGGGACACAGTGGGGCTCATTTATCAACATTGGGCAAATTTGCCCATGTGCAGTTACGTATAGCAACCAATCAGTGATTAGCTTTTTAAAGCCAGCTGCAAGTAGAACAATGAAAGCTGCAATTTGATTGGTTGCCATTGGTTTCTGCCCATGGGCAAATTTGTCCAGTGTTGATAAATTACCTCCCACTGAGTGAGATTCCTGGAGCAAGGGACCATGGTGGAACTACACTGGGCACTGGCTCTAAAGCAGGCACTACCATCTCCAGAGAGGACAGGTCATAAGTGTGAATCCAATTGTGAAGTCGTATTCTGTCTGAGAAACAATACTTATGCTGTATTCACGTGCTACTCATATTATGAGTTCTGATGTCACCAGAAGTAACATGCCTGGAATCAGTATGTGCTGGTGAAACGCCGCCGCCATCTCGTTTTGGACAGTCCGTTTTTGTACACTGGCGAACGTGTGTCGACAAAACGGAATCGCAGGAATTCGCTGCGAATTCGCGCCAGGCGATTAAATTCGCCCATCACTACTGGTGTGCACTGGGCAGCATAAAAAAACTTTAGTGAGGCAAGGTACATGGCAATCCACCTACTTCCCGCCTCTCTCCTGCCCCCCACGGGTCCATTCTGATGCCTCCCTGCGTCCTCCCTCCCCGGAGTCCCAACTCAAAGGTAGGAGAGCAGCTGGGGGTGGGGGTAGGGATTCTTTATAACTATAGGAAAAGTGGACCCCGTGGTCTGGGCCCCTCTATATTTATGCCACTGAACAAGAGCCCACCTTGTGTGAATGCATCTAGATAACTGTAGCTGGAGGTGTTCCAGTTTTACAAATTTAGGCCCAGTTTACACTAAGATTAGCTTTAGCATAGGGATGCACCGAATCCACTATTTTGGATTCGGCCAAACCCCCAAATGCTTCAATAAAGATTCAGCCGAATACCGAATCCAAACCTTAATTTGCATATGCAAATTATGTTTTGTGACAAAAAGTCATGCAATTTCCCTCCCCACCCCTAGTTTGCATATGCAAATTCGGATTCGGTTCAGGTGGGCTGAAGGATTAGGCCAAATCCGAATCCTGCTGAAAAAGGCCGAATCCGAACCCTGGATTCGGTGCATCCCTACTTTAGCATTCTGCTGCAAATGGAATCCTGGGGATTTCTTTGGTAAAAGTTCTCCTGTACTCTGCTGAAAATGTATTTTGCCTGCCAGCAATTCAATTACTTAGAAATTGGTTACAGGGCTACATTAGCATTTAAGCTGATATCCCACCAACTTCATTGGCTCCTGTACAGGTATGGGACCTGTTATCCAGAATGCTCGGGACCTGGTATATTCTGGATAACAGATCATTTCATAATTTGGAATCTTCATACATTGTCTACTAGAATAAACCCAAAAGGCTGGTTTTGCTTCCAATAAGGCTTCATTATATCTTCATTTCGATCAAGTACGAGCAACTGTTTTATTATTATAAAGAAAAGGGGTGACAGGGAGTCTATGGGAATTAACCATCCCATTATTTGGAACTTTCTGGATAATGCGTTTCCAGATAATGGATGCCATACCTGGCCTAAGTAACCTTCCACTCACATTAGGAGAAGTAAACCTTAAAAATGAATATTGCACTAAAGTTTCAGCTTGTCAATAGCAGCAATAATCCAGGACTTCAAACTTGTCACCGGGGGTCACCATCTTGGAAAGTGTCTGTGACACTCACATGCTCAGTGGGCTCTTAAGGAAGAAGTAGCTCCTTAAAAGAGAAGTAAAACCTTCCTTAAAAAAACCCTCCCCCCCATAGACCCCCCTCCCTGCTCCCCCCAGCCAACTTGCTACCCCGGGCAAATGCCCCTAACTTTTTACATACCCCTCGCGGCAGATTCGGGCATTGGAGTTCATGGCAGCCATCTTCTTTGGTAATCTTTGTATCTTCTTTTGGTTCTTCGTCAATTCCCATGAGTTTCGGCGCATGCACAGTTGTCCGGAACTGGGAAATTGCTCCAACTGGATGTTGAATACAGGAAGACTATGGAAGAGAAGAAGATGGACAGTGTGAACTCCGACACCGGAATCTGTCGCAAGGGGGTGAGTAAAAAGCTAGAGGCATTTACCTGGGGTAGCAAGTAGGCTGGGGGGGAGTGGGGTCTATGGGGTAGGGGGATAGGGTTTTTTTAAAGTATGGGTTTAGTTCTCCTTTAAGAACAGACAGATGCCACACTTTATTAAATGACCAATAATTACAGATAATGCAGCAGTCTCTGCTAAACGACCCTGGTTACTTCAAAGGATCAATGTACCTTCAGAACTCCAGAATCTTAAAGGAGGATCCTGGGATTGGCTCTTCTACAACAGCTGGAGCAGACAAACAATAGCAGGTAGAGATAAATGTGCCATTTACACTGATGCGATTAACTACAGTTTAATTGAAATAATGCATGTAAAATCCAAGCAGCAGTTTTACACCAGGAGCTCTGTGAAATTGCCACTAAAATGTTTGTGTCAAGGCTATTAATTAAGCCCTGAAACGTACATTCATTATCCAGCCACCGAACAGTCCCTTGCGCCGGGCCTTGTCGCTAAATGAATAGGTGATTTAAGGCACAACAAAAGTAGGAGTATTTCATAGTCGCGCAGATGGTTCTATTTCCTATAATTTGTAGCAGGTTTCCATTTAATATCTGTACATTGAGGCAGAAATGAAAGGGCTGAACTTTTCCATATAAGAGATCTCGCTCCGGCTTTAACAGTAGGAAATAAAATGAAACACTGATTTCCAGCAAAGCAGATCTTTTTGCGTCCTTCATCGGCTCCCCAATGCCGCTGCTAATAATATGCCTGGGATATTACTGAACTGTGACTGAATCATCATTTGTGCTAAATGTGACAGGGCAAAATGATAATCTTCAATAAACCTCTAAACTACATTAATCTTTCATGGAAGATCAGATGCTGAGCAATATTTGCAGGTGATTTTTTCCCCCTCATTGGTATTTATGGCTAATTCATTGTTAGCCTCCGCATACATATGCATTAGGGAGCGTTAACCCATATGTTGACTCCTGTGGGTTAGCACATCAACACTGGAGACAATATTAGGAGTGGAATTCTCCCTCCTTTGTGTTGCTTGGGGAGACCCCAGTATAATAGATGAAAGATGAAAAAGGCCATGAAGATGAAAAGCAGTGATTTTCTACCAGCTGCCAACCTGCTATTATTAAAGGGATACTGTCATTAGTCACATGACTGGGGGCAGCTGGCAGGGTCGGGAAAAAATGTATTTTTCATAACACATTAGGTAATAGTGCTGCTCCAGCAGACTTCTGCACTGAAATTTGTTTCTCAAAAGAGCTCACAGATTTATTTTATATTTAATTTTGAAATCTGACATGGGGCTGGAAATATTGTCAGTTCCCAGCTGCCAGGGTCTGACTGGCCAGGCAGGACACCGGGACAAAACCCAGTGGGCTTCAGCCCTTGTGGGCCCCTGCCGGACCAGACCCCCTCTCCCGATCTCCTTGCCCAAAAAACATTTTGCGGCGCCTAGCGCGCATGTGCACTGTTAGGCTCACTGCGGGGCCTGCGGGCCCAGTGCATTTCCATGCGTCCTGAGTGGCTCTGTGCAGTAGGAAAGCTGTCCCGGGCCCCCCAGTCTGACCCTGCCAGCTGCCCCCAGTCATGTGACTTGTGCTCTGATAAACTTCAGTCACTCTTTACTCCCTGTACTGTGACTCCTTCAGTAAGGTAAACAACAGCCTGCCAGAAAGCAGTTCCATCCTAAAGTGCTGGCTCCTTCTGAAAGCACATGACCAGGCAAATTGACCTGAGATGGCTGCCTACACGCCAATATTATGAGCAAAAAACAAAAATACACTTTTTGGTTCAGGAATTACATTTTATATGCAATGTAAAGTAATTATTTGCAATGTAAACAGTGTAATTTACAAATAAAAACTACATCATAAAAATCATGGCAGAACCCCCTTACACCTGAATTCCTAGCATTTATTGGGGGGGGGGGATATATATATACATCCAGGTAATAATGGAACGTTGCTCAAACTGCACTATAGAACATTTTTGCAAAGTACATTTCATTTATTTTATTTTAGTTTTCATGATATTCCGCTGTTAATACTTCTCAGCTTTTATATACATAATATACATTTTCCAGTGTATATAGGCAGTATATAAGTTCCAGAGGGTATCTAATATAGGTGAATAATATGCCTTTCAAATGCATAGGCAGGTCACAAATGAATGTTATATTCCAGTTCCCACTAGAACAGTTCTAATGATGAACTGGCAAAAGATGTAACCGCCTGCAATAGGTCAGCTGCCCAACAACCACTTCAATATTTTAAGACAGACAAACTCTTGCTTTCCTATTTCTCAATGTTATTGGACTGTGTCCATGAAAGATTTCATGCTGGAACTCCTAAATAGTCCTATGGCAGCTGGGCATCTACTGGAGCAGAAATAACTTTCAAACTTGCAGCAGGTCAATAGGTGGTGGTGCAAAGGCTGTAGAATAATGGTTCCTGCTGCAAATGAATGGTCCCTGCTGCAGATTGTTTGTTTGTCCAGCTTCTGACTGTACAATTCTCAGAGTATCAACTTCAATGCTGTACCATATCTTCTCATGTGCCATCATCTTCAATCTCTCCTGCCTGAATTATTAACGTGGAATATAAAGTTCACTATTTATTGTGTTTCTGTATGCAGGATCAATGGATGGAGGTCAGAGGAATTTACAACTGCAATCAGGCCCGGACTGGCAATCTGTGGGTTCTGGCAAATGCCAGAGGGGCTGCTATAAGGTCCCATAGAAAGTCAGTATTTGGTGGGCTGGTGGGGACTGTTTGGGCCTCTATGTGGGCTTATTGGGCCTCTGTGTACCTGAAATGCCAGGGCCTATTTTGATTCTCAGTCCAGTCCTGACTGCAATGCATGCTTTAATAAAAAAAAAATTGGGGTTTCATGTGTAATTTGCAAAGGACTTTTACTATACAGCTTTTTATGTCTGGGTGACAGGTCTACTTTAGAAGGAAAAATAGTTTCAAGGCATGGACGGTATAGCCAGTATCAGAGTGGGACACTGAGGAGGGTGAGTGGGTTTTATACACCCATAATATCCACCTCTAAACTCATAATGAAATGTGCTGTGCCACTGAACTTGCCCACGCTCATGTTCAAGAAAATAATTGTTGTTTGGTTAAAAACCACAAACTCCAGTTCTGAATAAATTGCACCACATTTGTTAGTACACAAAAGCCATGAGCCTATGCAAGGGTCCACTTTTGAGTGCCACGGTTCTGATATCCAAGTTTTGACAGTTTAAACCAAATGTGATAAACTGGTGTCATATAATATTTATTAAAGGGACCATGACTATGAAGATGTTTTTCATTACTTATATTAGATATTAATTAAAGGGATTTGACTTCTTCTGACCTTAAAACTAGCTTCTACTATGATTTACAGCAGGGGTGTCCAACCTTTTGGCTTCCCTGGGTCTCACTGGAAAAATAAAAATTGTCTGGGGCTACACATGAAATACACAAACACTTTTCATTTTAAAAAGAAATGACAATACACATAAAATAACTACAATACCAGTTGGATAAGCAGATAGAGCTGGATATTAAAAATACATTATTATATTATTATGATGTTTCCCGGGGAACTGAGCATTTCAAACTGGGCCACATTCATATCCATCCTGGGCCGCCCCTGATTTGCAGGTTGATATTCTGAGGCAGTTTGCAACTGGTCTTCATTTATATCATTTGTGGTTTTTGAATTATTTGGCTTTTAAGCTCAGCAGCCAATGAGGCAAGCTGAGGTGCTCGCCTCAGTCAGCAGCGCCAGCTAGGTCTCCAGGGGCAGAAAAAAAGCTGCTCCTGGCTCCTTTAAGAGCCGAATTTCCGCATTTCCCAAAGTCAACGGGCTAGGGGGGGGGGGGGCATTACTGGAGCCGCTTCAGGCAGCAATGTCTTCAGGAATGGCGCTGTTCATCAGCTCTCCAGTTTGCTGCTTTCCGGTTCCTAGGGTCCAAAATAGCAGCAACCAAGCAGTGCCTGGCAAGGTCAATGACCTCCATTTAAAAGCTTAGAATATGAAGGCAAATCATTCAAAAACTATATAAAAAATGACAACCAATTAAAAAGTTGCTTGGAATTGTCCATTATATAACATACTGGCAGTTAAAGATGAAGTACCTCTTTAAAAGTAATTGTGGCCCCATGAACACACTGTGGAGTATTTAATATCTAACTGTACTGGCTCAATCCACCACCAACAAATATATTCAGTTGCTAGTTGCTACACTATCTGAGACCCCTTACTATACTCCTGCTGTTATAACTAATCCCACTACTTTTTGGCTGTTAGAGAAAAGGGTAATACAACATTCAAGACGGGCATTCTATTTAATAACAATAGTTTGCTATAAGTATGAGCTTCCTGACCATGGGGGGTGCCCAATAGGGCGAGATTTAGGGTGAATGCCTATTTGTTGTTGACAATAATGTTGGAAACCCAGCCTCAAGGTCAATTATGGAGACAATTTGGAGGAACTATTTATATTCCACTGCAAGATGAACATACTATTTAAATTCAATAGCAGTCATTCTTTCCCATCAGAAATGCACTGTACTGATAAAACACTGGATTCAGTTTCTATTAACAGCTTTCCAAATAAGCCCAGCCCGAAACCCAAGGCTCTGTCTGTCTGTGTTGTAATGAAATGCATGGCTACCGCGGATAATAATAATTGCTGCAATAGCTCGTTACAGCTCCCAGATGATTTGGTGCTGTCACCGGCGCACTGTCCTCTGACATCCCAGGAGGCGAGCGGCATCACTGACTGCATCCTCTGATTGGTGCGGTGATATATTGCTGGCGAAAATTAAAAGGTCTTGGTGTCAAAATAATTCATGATATGCATATCTTCCATTTTGATGAAATGGCTGATATCTGGATTAGCAAGATAATAAAACTGATCAGGCTACAGTTAAACAATTTAAACTGGAGAGCTGTTCATTTTATAGGTGTCACTTGTCAGATCGTAGGGTCAAGAGAAAATGAAAGGCTCTCCTCGGTAACCTTCTGATGATTTGGGCCAGGAATATTCTTCATGATTTGCCCAAAGTTTTCCATCACCGCACTGCCGCACGGCATTAAAGGACTTGGCTATATTGTGACATTCAAATCCTTGGAATGACAGGTTATTAGAAAAGCAGAACTAACTGTACATACATTAAAAGACACACTCTTGACCTGTAATTTCACCTAACAGTATTAAAAGGCTAGGATAAGAATTCTGAGGATAATTCTTACTTCTCTGTATTCCAGTATTGGTTCCTGGGTAGGGCAGAAAGAGCAGCTTTCATTGCAACCAAGCATCACAGGGACTCCTTTGGAAAGCTTATGTGCCCCTCTATTGAACTCTCTACAATGGGGGTGCAACTCCCTCCATCGACACAGAAAATCTAAGGGTGAGGCAGCATCCATAGCTCTGAAACACCCCTAACAGGAATCAGCTTGTGTGGTCTCTGCCCAGACAGAACATTTAAACCTGCCATACTACTGTCTGCCATATCATCTGTCTGAGTTTTGGCAATATATGAGTCAAGAAGACCTGTTGGTAGACCCCAAAGATGGGCCAATTAACTTCCGTCTTGATCTGAAAGCTTTTATTGGCCTGTGTATGATCAACTTAACTCTACACACAGGTCCCTACTGGTGAATAACTTGCGTTGCTTGTTGGAGCCATGGCTGTTTATTAAGTTACATTAATGCCTTGACTTCTAGAGCAGTGGATGCCAAATGGTGATAATTCCCACCCTTGGACTATCTGTGGCAGTAGCAGAGGAGGCCCAGGTTGATGATTAGTTTATGGGTTCTCCTAGATATAACTCAAACTCCAGCTTAACAGTCAGTTAGGGTGAGATTTGGGGCAAACTTTATTTTCTCTCCTAGATATGTTCTATCTAGACCAATGATCCCCAAACAGAGCCTCGTGAGCAACAAATTGCTCTCCGACCCCCTAGATCAGGGGTCCCCAACCTTTTTTGCTCGTGAGCCACATTTAAATGTAAAAAAGAGATGGAGAGCAACACAAGCATGGAAAAGTTCATGGGGATGTCAAATAAGAGCTCTGATTGGCTTTTTGGTAGCCCCTATATGGACTGGCAGCCTACAGGAGAGAATATTTGGCAGGACATCTGTTTTTTATACAACCAAAACTTGTCTCCTAGCCTGGAATATAAAAATAAGCACCTGCTTTGAGGCCACTGGGAGCAACATCCAAGGGGTTGGAGAGCAACATGTTGCTCGCGAGCTACTGGTTGGGGATCACTGCCCTAGATGTTGCTCCCAATTGCCTCAAAGCAGCTGCTTATTTTTGAATTCCAGGCTTGAAGCAAGCTTTTGTTGCATACAAAACAGGTGTACTGCCAAAAAGAGCCTACTATAGGCTGCCAGTCCACATAGAATCTACCAAATTGCCAATCACAAAATGTATGTGGCCCCACTCAGAACATTTTCATGCTTGTGTTGCTTCCCAACTCCTTTTATATCTGAATGTCGCTCATGGGTAAAAAAGGTTGGGGACCCCTGATCTCCACTATGGTTGAATGGTTTATATAAATGTGGTTTCCTGTATTAGCAAACTCGTCAGGTGCAGCATTTTTAATTGAATGTATTTAGAACATTCCTAATTTTAATTGGATGCAACTTATAGTACATTTTTATTTTTGTTATAGTTTCCCTTTTTATATTTATAAAAGTTAACAATATAAGTAGAGATTACCTTTCAGTTTTAGCGTTCATTCTATTTGGGACCTCTACTATGCATCTTCCATAGTGACTTTCATACTTGCTGCTGGCTTGCTTGCTAGAGAATTTGAGCCTTAGCAACTAGTAGAGACTTAAATTCCAAGGGGCAAATTAATTAAAGGCCGAATTTCGGCCAGTGAAGGGTCTGCCACAAATTGCGCCACTTCGCCAGGTGTAAAATTGTTACCACTATGCTAATTCAGAAAACTGAGAAGTTCCGTCTCTGTAGCTGAACACTGGCAAATTTTTAATTTGTCAGCGTGAGCAGGCCCGGACTGGCCATTTGTGGGTTAGGGCAAATGCCAGAGGGGCTGCTATAAGGTCCCATAGAAAGTCAGTATTTAGTGGGCTGGTGGGGGCTGTTTGGGCCTCTATGTGGGCTGATGGGCCTCTTGTGTACCTGAAATGCCAGGGCCTATTTTAATTCTCAGTCCAGCCCTGAGCGTGAGCATTAGCGATCTTTCACTAGTGTTCATTTCTGCTTAGCGAAACTCTTATGCTTAGGTTAAGTTTTGAATAGGGCCAGTACATAAAGGTCGTTTATATGTTTATAATACACAAAAGCCACAAATTTCTAGTAAATTATATCCTTAGAAATAGTGATGTCATCGGTTATAAACGGTGAGTAGTGATGTCATTTGAAAATATGAGGCTATTAGAAGTAACCTTGGAGTTCCATGTCCTGTATAAAAACTCCTCTGTGATTTATTATATCCTTATATTTTACAAAAGGGGGTACTTTATTCACTATTTATTAGAGATGTTAGTGCTAGTGATGTGCGGGTCACACCTACCACCCGCGCCTGGCGAACCCGACTTCCGGGTTCCTTTTATAGACCTGCACCGCCCTGCATGGCCAATGACATCACAAAAGGGGCAGGGCAAGCAGGTGCACATCTATAAAAAGTGAACCCAGAAGTCAGAACCCAGCAGTTGTAAGGTCGCGGGCAGGTAGAACAGTCAGAAGAGCCGGAAGATGGGGGGTAAACCCGCAGGTCCTGTGGGTATCGGGTCAGCCCGCAAATCACTAGTTGGTGCAAATGCTTGAAGTGGCCACTTATTATTACAAATATCCAAGGAAGCAAAATAAAGACAAAAGAGATCTACTAAGGTCTACTAAGGTCCTAGACATGAGCCCACCCTAAAACAAACGGGGTATGCCTGCAAATTGGTAAAACAAATAAACCCACACATTTTTAGTGAGGACTTTTGAAGGCAATCCCACTTTAAAATATGAAAACACCCCAGTGTTTTTTAGAACTTTTATGACTTTTCGGTATACAGGATATGATGTCACTGACAAAAGATTGAAGAGGGTGTAGTTTCATCTTATCAGTTTGCCAGGTCTAAGGTGGTGAAGGAAACTCTGGCAAAAAAGATAACGTTCAGTAAAATTGGCACTTTAATGAATTTGCAGATTAACGATTGGTCGTGTGACCGAAAATTCGCCAGACTATAGGGCGTGAAACTATGTTAACTATGCTTCTGATGGTCTCTTTCGCTAGCAAATTGTCCTCTATTAGTAATTAGGTGATCTCCCTGCGGATGGGATTTCTTCCAAATTTTCACTAGCGACGTCCACGTTGCCATTTACGAAATCTGCCCCAAAGCTTGAGAGCTGCAGAATAAAAAAAAAAAGTAATTGTTTTAGAATTCTATTGACTATTCACCATGATAAAATTAAATTTTAAGGTCAACTATCCCTTTTAAAAAGTGATAGGTATATAAAGCTTAATAAAATAACACATCAGCTCTGTACTCTGTTATATAAAAGCTCTTCATATTATTTACACAGCTCATATAAGCTTTAGGGCAAAGGAAAGTCTCAGGTCATATGGTAAGAGACTCCTGAAAGCTTCTGCAGTAAGTGTAATTGGCTGTTGTACAGAAGTGCTTTACACTTGAGTAATTAGCTTAATGGGACGTGGCTGCAAGCTAGTGCTTTCTGATGCTTCTCTGAAGAATGGATGGGGTTGCAGTGACCATGAGCACAAAGTAATCTGGCTATTATATAGCTCCTCATAGGTGAAACTATAGCAAATAATACTAGGGAGGCACTGAAGCCAGGATTTGACCAAAACTGAGCCATTTTCAGGCTTGGGCAAATCCAAGTTCCTAGCCAAACCAAACCTGAACCCAAAGAAAATTGGAATTTTTGTCGTGCGTACACAGTTTTTTCATAACCTAAATTTAATTTGCATTTACAGACTAAGGTTGGGTCTATGTTCGGGTTCACTAGAATCCTGCTTGAGAAATGTGGAATTTAGCTACATCTCAAAAATAATGACACCCGTAAATAATATAAGATGTGATTTAAAATTGCAGGATATTTAAGCGCCATATAAAGGCTCAAGGTCACAAATTTAGGGGTGTGTTATTTCTAACAAATATTGCGTGAAACTTATCGACGTCTCTGACTCCAGTGAAACCCGATCACTGCTTATAAGGATACATTTTAAACGTTATTTGTATATTGTATATTTATAATGTGCATTATAAAAGAAAATGAAGTGTTAAATAGCATATATCATGTGTATCACAGAAGTAGTGTGAAATTTCTGTCTGGGGAACACTTTTTGGGGAAACTCCTCCCTAACACTTCTTTATTCTCAGCCTATGGTGTGTGTATATAAGTAAGGTGTGTTTTCCAACAATCTCCATACAAATGCAAGGGCATGGATTACTGTATTCTGTATGAATGGAATCATATAAACGATACCATGTGGTATTCAGCCAGAAATGCATGCCTTCCAATATTCCCATTCAGAAAACAAGGCCTTTCTCCACTAAGCCCAGACTCACCTGCCAGGCCAGTTACACCCAGATACACCCTCAGTTTATCCAAACATTGTTCACTTTCTAACAAGTTCCAACCCTTCTTCAGGTCCATTAACTGGGATGGTTCCACTTTAATATATACTATTACAAAGTGTGAGAAAAATAAAGACATTCTTAAAAGGGGCAAGGTGGTTTCTATTGTTTCTACTGTGGTTCAGCTTGCAATGCTGCCACCTGCTGGCCACCTTTCCTGACTGTTGATTTGCATGATCAATCGTTTGCATGATCGTTTCATAAAAAATGACAAAAACACTTTACTACTCATTAGTGATGTGCGGCATACCTCCCAACATTTTTTTTCACAAGTAGCGCGTCTAAAGTGTTGACCACGCCCATTTTGGTGGCCACACCCCCTAATTACCATTATGCTTATGAAAGTTTGAAAATAATTCTCCTGTTACAATTACGTATTTTCTTAAGTGTTACAAACTATCTTATTTGCACCTGTTAGCTGTTCTGGGCTCTCTGCCAAAAGACAATTAAGTTTTCTGACTGTTCAGTGCAGAGAAAAGAGGGACTTTCCAGTGCAAATGAGGGACTGCAGGTTGAGCTGTCAAAAGAGGGACTGTCCCTCCAAAAAAGGGACAGTTGGGAGGTATCGTGCAGGTCGGGTAAAACCTGAACCACGCCTGACCCTAACCCGACCTTGTCAACCCGCCCCCTGCCTGAGGCCCACCGATGACTTCATAAAAGGAGCTGGAAAGAGGAGTGTGTCTTTACAAAATTAAGCCGGAAGTCGGAAGCTGGCAGTTCAAGGTGGTGGCCAGGGACAGCAGGAAGAAGAGCTCAACCCTGACCCGCCGGCCACCCACAAATGGGGTTATAGGCTCAGCCTGAACCTGCCCGACCCATGGGTAAACCCCTCTCTGCACATCACTACTGCTCATGTGTGCCATAGGCCCTGAGATTTGCATTAAGAATAATTGAAAGTGATCTTGAGAAGTTTCATGGAGTTTTGGGATTCTCCCTATATTGTCAATTTGCAATGGTCTTTTAAAGCATATTTTCTTATTTTAACATTTTCCTTTGTAGAAATTATCCTTAATCGTTGCTGGAATTGGGGAGTGATTCAAGCACCAATTCTACTTTTTTTATTCCTGTGAAATAACACTCCCGTTGGGAGATGCAAGAGTTTCGAAATATTTTATTGTAATTCTGGAGCTTTATTCTTCTTTTGGTGAAGAAGTAAGAGAGCAGGAAGAGTCTCTAGAACTGGATGGATGTAGACAAGGAATGGGACAAGGAAGAGACTCATGAAACTGACAAGAGGCAGGGGAAGTCATGATAGGCTGGAAAACCAGGCTGGTGGTGCCAAGAATGAGAGTCAGGTCAAAGTCAATATCACTAAAGCATAATGTACTATATGGGAAATATGAAGAGTCACAGGCCAGAATAGACCAGAGTAGGGCTCGTTAACAGGCACAATTAGTAACACAACACAGTAACACAGGCATAATGTTCAAGCCTGAAAATAAGTGCAGTATAGGCCTACTAAAAGTGCTTGTGAAACAAAATGAATACTTCCTTATGGCACAAAGCAACCAACATTGAAAAAATATAAACTGAAGTTTAGAACAATATCTACGCCTGCAACAATATCTACTCTACATTCTGTGAACATGAAAACTTGTACATGCGCCATCCTGCCCACAGAGGTGACATGGGGAAAGTAAAAGGCAAATTGTTTCACTTTTTATTTAATCTTTAATCAGACTAGTAAATCCTAACAGTTCTGTATCCTACCAGTCCTTCTATTTCTTCCCAACAGGATTTCCTTTCATCCCTCAGTGAACCAAACAATGTAACATAATCATTGACCACCATACAAGCTCAAACATTTAGCTTCGTGCATAAAAAATCCTTGTACTCTGAGCATTTATTTACTGTTTTGTTGTTATCATCATCTTCTTCCTGTTTAACTTTGAGCTTTTCCTTTCAGAAAATTTGGGATCTGTCATGATTTAAATTAACAATAGATGTGCATTGCATGTAATACTGACATATGTCAGACTCTGACCTCATCTGCCAGTATCCATCACTTGTGACGTGCCATCCCCTATTAAAAACGTACCCTCTTCTGCCATAATAAATTCACGTCATGTCACGTCAATGATAACGTGACATCTCCGGACATATAGGCACCTGCTGCAGGCCAAGATGCCGTCAACCAATGACAAGTCAATAATTGTATTTCTTCCATTTCTATTCTTTTTTTAATACAAGAATAAATAATGCAATTTGCTGTAAACCTTAATAAGAACAGTTTAAAATAACAAAAGGGGTTAATCGAATACCTTTGTGAGGCAGTGAGTCAGTGAACAAGACAAAACAAATCCATGATCTGGAAACTTCCTGATCCCCCATTTAGGGGGGATTAATGAGAAGTACATGACTGTGAAATTACGTGCCCTCTGAGTCAGGAAAATGGTCTTAGTGGTGCATGACCTT
Organism: Xenopus borealis; assembly: GCA_024363595.1. Classification (NCBI taxonomy): domain Eukaryota; kingdom Metazoa; phylum Chordata; class Amphibia; order Anura; family Pipidae; genus Xenopus; species Xenopus borealis. Next base: position 121,480,840 of record CM044441.1, on the reverse strand, counting down.
GAAATGAGTAGAAGAAAACATCACCTGATCCACAATTATGAAGACCTAAAGGGGATAACAAGCAAGAGGAGGGGCTGCCATTCTTCACATACTGTAGCCTTATCAAATGTCAAGAATATCAAATTTACCATTTTAGAGGGAAGAATTAGACAACTGCGATGAAAAAGCATGATGTTTGAGGAGAGCAAATAAAACATGTTATTTTTCACAAAGAGAACAACAGAAGACTGGCCAGAGTGAAATTCGTCTCTGCTCAATTTTGTCTTTACTATGAATTATAGTTTGGAGATGATTTCTAACCCTAGCTGCATTACATGACAGTGTTATCGAGGATTCATCAAGAGGCCATCTGTCGAAATTGTTGTTGTTTTTTTTTTTTAAATTAAAACAGATGAAAAGGAAAGATCAAGGCCGGCAAAGGAGCCAGTGAACAAAATGATATTGCAGCAGGTGGCTATGTGGAACAAAATAGCAAGTAAAATAATGAACTTATATTGCAAAGTCTCTTAATTGATTTATTAATGAAAGAAAGAAAGCCCAGAGCTAAGAGAGTGGCCCTAAAAAATGTTGCTAACAGAGAAGCTTCCAGGCATATTTGTCATAGGAAAGATTGGGTAAACCCATTCAATATCAATCTTCTAATGTGTTACATTTTCTTCTTACTGCTACATGTGTGGGTCACCTGAGCATAATTCTTGAAGCAGTGTCTATACTACACCTAGAATTCTGAATGCACATACAACTTGAATTAATTCTAACAGTGGGCGATAAAGTAGTAAAAAAATTTACTCTAAATAATTTTTTTTTAAATATATAAATAGTATTTATTTCTAGTATTCTCTGATGTCTGACTCTGTGCCCGGAGATTGGTAAATTGATAATATTCCATTATTCAAAAAGGGATCCTGTTTTGAGTCTGAAAAACTAAAGTCCAATTAGGAAAGTATTTGAAGGGGTATTAAGCGAACAGATAATGGAATACATTTCAAATTACAATACTCTGTGTTTGTGCCAGCATGGTTTTAATGTGCAATAAATTTTGTCAGACTAATCCTGTTGCCTTCTATGAGGAGTTGAGCAGAAAGTTAGAGATTGGGATGGCAGTGGATTTGATTTATGTATATTTTGTTAAAACATTCGATACAGTACCAAACAGATGGTTTGTTACTTATGGTATCCCAAACCCAGTACAAACCCCAAGGTCCCAGCCTCAGCTCATACTTCCACCTTTTGGGAATAGTCCTCCACTACTACTGGATGCCGCCAGCTCTTATAGTGAGAGGACCAAGGAGAGAGTTCTGGGCAGGCAAGGGAACCAAATCTATACAGGAAAAATGGGGAACAAGGAGCATAGTTGAGGGACAGGCCAGATTGATACCAATCAGTACAGTACAAAATCAGGAATCAAGAATGTAGCTGAGGTAGCTGAGGTCACAGGGTCAAAACCACCAGTAGCATAGAACAGAATCGCAATCTGAAAGAATGGTCAGTAAACAGGCAGAGGTCAGGACAGGCAGCAAGCTAGGAACAGACAGGAGAGACAATAGGAACTATTAGGGATAGACCTAGATTGGGCAGGGAGTAATTAGCCGAAGCTCGGCACAAAGAATTCTGGGATTCAAAGCTCTTGCATAGGGATGCTACTTCACAGAAATGGCATCCCTGCACATCCCTCCCCAATTTAAGCACTAAATAAGCTTCAAATAAGAAGTGAGACTGTTCGCGCTAGGACAGTGATCCCCAACCAGTGGCTTGCAAACAGCATGTTGCTCACCAACCCATTGGATGGAGGCCTCAAAGCAGGTGCTTTTTTTTAATTCTTGGCATGGAGGCAAGTTTTGGTTCCATAAAAACAGGTATATTGCCAAACAGAGCTTCCTATAGGCTGCCAGTCCATGATTGAAATTGGCTCAAGGATAAAAAATGTTGGGATACCTGCTTAAGGGGGTGGTCTAAATGGAGGGAGCTCTCTCGGTCTGGAGCAGGTTGGGGTTCTGGTGCACCTTAAAGGTACAGTGAAGAAGTAAAGTGGCTGTCTATTATTTTGTTCACTGTTCCTTATAGAGGGCACTTGTGTAGTGCTCAGATGAGAAGTCATTGTTCATATTGTGGCTGATGGAGCTTTCAAAAGTGGCTAACAATAACCTGTAAATAGACTGGGTGCTGTTTAACAATGAAAGAAAGTGAATGATTTTACTGCAATTTTGGGGGTAGATTTATCAAATTCACATGAATGATTCAAAATTGATTGAATTTTCAAAAAGATTAGAATTTTCGAATATTTTTGAAGGCCACTTCGACCATCGAATGATTCGAATAATTAAAATAAAATTCTATTTGAATATTCGTCAGTTGAATTACTTGCCCTCTAAATTTTTATTCGACTGCCTAGTTCGCCAGATTAAACCTACCGAATTGCTATCAAACCTTATGGGAAGCTCCCATAGGGTTTTTTAAAGTTTTTTTAGAATGAATAGTTAAAATCGTTGGAATCGAACGATTTTATCGTTCAACTGAATTTTTTCTACTCGATTGTTCCAATATTCAAATTGCATTACAATCCTTCGCATTTGATAAAAATTCTGCAAAAATTCGATGGTCGAATTCGACGGTTTTTTAACCCTTTAAATCTGCCCCTTGGCATCTCTGTCTATTCTATGCTCAAATACCCTGCTTTCCTACTGCTATAATAAAAAAGCTATGTATAAAGCTCCAACATATTCAGTAGCACTGCACAATAAATGTGTATACATACAGAAATATGACCAATGCAAGAGTGCATGGAAAACATTGGTCCCTACCCTAGTCCACGTGCATTTTTGGGGGCTAAAACTTCCAGTTTGTATGTGTGTGAATGACGGGCAGCACAGATTACCCTTAATATTAACAGTTTTAATATATCCACTTTTACCAGTGAAAAGAGACTCATTAGAGAGAGACCTGATCGCTTTCCATTCTTTAAACCATTTCTAATTGCAATGTAACTTTTTTTGGGATTCTGAACTTTTTAACCTTTTCTGCTTCCCCCTGATTCTGTTGAAATGTTATGTGATATATAAAAAAACGAAACCTTTTAAGGTAAGTAAACTAATTACGCACAGATTTAAATGTTTACTGGTTTGTGTCCGCTTCTGGTAATACAATGAATAATTCATTTCAAAGTAGTCGAATTTAACATTTACATAAAATAATTCTTTGCAAATTTATGGTAAGTACTAATTACTTGCCTTATTTGCCATGACTATGATATTAAATATTCATAAAAATTTGATTATTTCTTTGATTTGGCAGGCGTTTAGAGTTCTCTACAGCTTTTCACACTGCTAATTTTAATCCAGTAAATTATCTGGAAGAAAACAATATGCAGTTTAAAAACTGCTCAAAATTCACTCCTACATTGAACACATCAGGGGTGTAATGATCCATTGCAACCAAAACTTTGGTATGGTCTTATAATAAAGAAAAGTATTTATACAGTTACTGTTACAGGTCCCACTCCGTGTAATGCTCATTACTTGCAGTTCAGCTGCACAGCTCTATGGAGTATGGCACTATCATATTTAGCTTCTTGTTCATAATGTTGCTGTGTGTATTATTGACTTGTGAATAAAATAAGGTTGTTATTATTAGTGAATGTATATCAATGATGTAAATAGAAGTTAATGGGCCCCACAGCAAAATCATTAAATGTATCTAAACTTTGGGAAATGTTTGGCATCACACACTGGTGTGCACAGACACAGAGCAAAAAGTTTCCAGCTGTCAATCACATATACCAAGGGCTCATTCACCCTCCCTCTTATCATTCCTGTAGAAGCTCCCTTGGGTAGCTGCTTTAGTGGATAGTCTTTTTACTACGCTACATAGACCAGCAACCAAAAACATGGTAGGTAAGCTCCAGTGATCAGCACCTGGCAGCAGGTAGCAACGGGGGGGGGGGGGGGGGGGGGGGGGGGGGGGGGGGGAGATCCAAACTCAGAAATTGCAGAGCTATCTCCTGGCATTTTTTACATATCAGGTAACAAATACATGTTCCATGTCCCCAAACGAACAGGATTTGTCTAAGGAGATGTTCACTCAAATTATAAATATGCCATTAATTGTAAATCTGTTTGAGTATACTGTAAAAGCATTTCAGGGCTGCGGCTGAGCATGTGAATGGCACTCAATGAGACTGCCAAATGCTTGCAATTTACTTTCATTTTCACATTAATATAAGCCCACCTGTGATGAATTGGAAATTTAACAAGGCCATCAGTTTTAATCAGTAATTTTAGAGGCTTGCTTTAGTTAAACATCACAATATATTAGTTTCTGCTTAAAGAATGCCGTGTTATTGTAAAGGCCAGTTATAGCTTCTGAAACCTGTTAGGGTAATTCCATAACAGGGAAAGAAAATGCACCCATTTTAGCACATTTGGTTTTCCAATGCAAAAAGTACAGCTTTTGCATCAAACAAAGCATAGGAAATTTGATGAGATCTAACCTATACACCCCATTTCAACTGGGGAAAACGTATACTATAGGAGAAAATGTATATCCCTGATGTCTCCCATTCCCCTGCATTCATCATCTGGGCACAAGATAAGGGTCATCCATCTGGGCCGATTTGGGAGGTAAACCGGTTGATGAGAGCAGGGAAAAGGAAGTACTTTTGAACAGTTTGCACAACTGAGGAACCCGCTAATGAATGTTTACTTTTTAACATATCCAATTCAAATAATGTAACTATTGATGGAAGGATGACTCAGGAGCAAGTCCAAAAGAGGCTAAAACATGTGAAAGTTAACAAAAGTCCAGGTCCAGTTGGTATTCATTCCAAGGTTCTAAAGGAGTTCAGCTCTGTAATTGTCAAACTTTACTTAATTATCCAAGATTCTTTGTTGTCTGGCGTGGTGCTAAGAGATTGGAAAATTACTAATATAGTACCACTATTCAAGATGGAATCTCATTATCAGCCTGAAACCTATAAAACTGGAATACATACCAAATCACACACAGCATCCATATAAACTAAGCAAAGAGGGCAGACAGATCAATTCTGATTGCCCAAGGTATTTCCCAGTATGTAGACATTGACAATGTTTTTCCATACTGGTGGTTAGGATAATCTGAGCGTTGAAATTTGGCAGCAAATGGACTATTCAAAGTAAAAAATGTAATGATTTTCCATTCTACAAATTGTTTGAGAATTTACATTGATCTCACTATGTCTTGGGCAGGGCTTGCTACCGTGACCCCGCATTCATGTTTTATAACATAAGCCACTGGTCTTGCTTTTATATATTTTTATATATAGAGATGTATAAAAAAACACTTGAAACCCTAATAACCATTGTTTTTCTTTGGATATTGCACTGGGCTCAACTCTCCTCTATTTATATTAGGGGTTTATATACTGTTTAATTTATATGAACTGCTGTTTTGTGTGCTGGGCTTAGCAGTTTGCCTTCAAAGCTAAATCGTTCCATTGGGAGAGGGTTGTTATATGAATGGGCTCAGGGAAGGAGGTGTTTTGAAATGTTGCCCCAACTTTCCAAACAGTATTGGCCTTGTAACTTATGTATAAGGAGTGATCTGCTTTATAGGTGAAAGATTAGAGGTTTCAGTATGTAGTGTGATGTTTTGAAGCCCATTTGAATGACCTTTTGGAAAACGTTCCCTAGTTTTGATTTTATAATACTTCTGCTTTGATTGTCAAGTTTTACTTATGTAAACTATTGCTTAAAATGTCATATGATATCCATTAGGTCACTTGGGGTACAGAGTCCTCTAACTATCTAGTTTGTTGTGAGAACAATCTCATGATCTCTGAATTTGGCGATTGCTGGTTGGCAACATTTTCTGCTGTTTCCCATATCCCTGGGCACTGGGCCCCAGTTCAGTGGAGGCATGTTGGCAGCATGCCACCCTAGGCCCAGATCTTTCTGATCTCCCCATAAATCTGGGCCTTTCCTTGAGGTTATTTTAATCATTATTCTGACCAATCTCATCTACAGATGCAGCTATTTCAATGAAATTCATTTACCCAGGAAAGGGATGGTTCACAGGCTACAAATGTATTAAATTTATTGTCTTTGTATTCAGGACTCTCCTATCCATATTATAGTCTCGTATTCAAATCCGTGCCTGGTTGCTAAATAATATTTGGACCCTAACAACCAAATTGTTGAAATTGCAAATTGGAGAGCTGTTGAATTAAAGGGCAAGGAAAGTCTAAAATGGAATAAGGCTTTAAATGCTGTATTTTCTATACTAAACATAAACATTAATTTACTGCAGCACAAAGTCTAATGAAACAAATGATTTATGCTTTCAAAGTTGGCCACAGGGGGCTGTCATCTTGTAACTTTGTTATACATCTTTGCAAGACTAGACTACATACACATGCTCAGTGTGGTCTGGGCTTCTTAGGGAGCGTCATAAATGATCAAAAAACAAAGCTGCTGGAATTCTGCATGGCTGCTAAGTAAGGAAGGGGCTCCCCCTGCTGTTCATAAGTATGATTGTTTCCCTGCCAGAAGTTAGGGACCGTCTGACAATTCCTATCCACGGCACTAAATGAAGGGAGAATTTCACTGCATACAGTCAGGTTTCTTATAAAAATGGTACACATTTTTTAATTAAAGTATATTGGAGATATATTTATTTTTCATTAAAGAAAGTAAAAATGGGATTTCATTTTTTTGCCTTTCCTTGCCCTTTAAATGATAACTCAAAAAACACAAATAATAAAAAATTAAAATCAATTTCAAATTGTTTCAGAATATCACTCTATACATAATGCTAAAAGTTATGAGCAACTCCTTTAATAGTGTTTTGTGGCTTTATTGTTATTACTGTTTAAAATCCCCCTTTTATAAAATTTTTGAAGTTCTATATTTTGTGTGTTCAAGTTCACCCCACTGTTTTGCCTCCAGGGAAACCACCCACGTTTCTCACTTTATTGCCAGATATTCAGTACAAAACCATGCCTAACACATGCCAAGGTTGGCATTATGCACTCATTACATTATTAACATTGTTGATCAGATATATCCCTTTATAAATAACTACAAAAATTTTGATAAAATATACAGAGTGTAAAAAAAGTGCCAAGGCAATACTTCCAGTATGTTTCATTAATTATCCTTCATTAATGTACTGCATTATCAGTCTTTTCATTGCCACAGCTTTGCATGATATCATTATAGCCCTCTGTTATGAGCCCATTTAGCAACACATTTTTGTTATTTGATTTTTATGTTTTAAGAATAACGTGGGCATTGCCTGTTTTCCGTATGGTAATGTGTAGTATAAGCCACATTATATTATACAATATGCTTTACCATAAAGGACTTCAGGACATACATAGACAAACTGCTCACCGAAATTAGAACTTTTTATTGTTTTTATTCAGGATTTGATTAGCAGGATAATTGCAGGCAAGAGTTCCTCCCACTGTGTATCTATGTTCGCAAACAGATGGAAGGAAAGTGTGATTAGAAGATGAAATGCTCTCAATATCATTTGGCAGGATTTACTGCACATTTTTGATACACAGAAAAAAAAAACCTCTAATAAATAAGTTAAAGATGTGGTTTAAAACAGAATATGCCTAGAAAATGATGTTGTAAAACAGGGATGGACAAGGTATACAGCACACCAGTTGTGCTGGTAGAGGATGCTGGGATTTATAGTCCTAATATATGTAATAGGTGAAGTAAGAGGAAAACATGATATTCAAGTTACAGCTTTAAAATAATAAAAACAATATATTAAAAAACATTTGAGTCGTCCTCCAGTACAATGGAGTGCTGCAATATTATTGATCAGAGGCAGGTCCATACAATGGTGAGGCGTGCTAGTGAATCGACTACATAGTTACATAGCTAACTATGTTAAAAAAAGACAAAGTCCATCAAGTTCAACCTCTCCATATGAAAACCCAGCATCCAGACAGATACCCCACCATACTTTTACATAAATTATATATACTATATATATATTATTGTGTCAACACATGAAAGGGCCTTCAACACTGAAGGATGGTGCACTTGAAACAAGGATGGCGCAAGTGACCGAGGGATGGTCAAAGATGGAAATGACTCCAATGGGCAGCTTATATCTGCCTGTGTATAGGGCCCTTCAACACAGATACTTAAACAATATCTGGCCAAAATTCAGCCAGTATGTCTATATGTTTAATATGCATCCAAGAGGGGGGTAACTTAAAAAATGGAGGTATACAGGAAACCATATGGATCAATATCTGTTGTTCGATTCCCACCATCTGCTGGAACACAAACTGGGTGTCATTAGAACTCTGCACCACAGGACAGAATATGTGGCATCTGATCAGAATCCAAGGAAAAGGAAAATAAACATCTCAGAGGAGCTTTAAAAGTGTGTGGCTACCCAGACTGGGCCTTTGTCAAAATAGCAGCAACCAAGCCCAACAGGAACATCAAAAGAAATAACTGCCCCAAAGGATCCAACACCAAAAGAAAAACAAAGCAATGTGGTATACGGAGTCCAGTGTAGCGAGGAGTGCACAGATCTGTACATTGGGGAGACAAAACAACTGCTCCCTAAGCAAATGGATCAGCATAGGAACCTAAAAGACAAGGGACACTCTTTTGAAGATACAGTAGCAATGTCCAAAGTTTGGGTAAAGAAAGAGGTGTGAAAGAGACGATTTATGTTAAGGTGGAGAAACCATCCCAGAACAGAAGCGGGGGCCTAAAACATCACCTGTCTTCTACATACAATGCTGTTCTAACATCTGTACCCCAGCGGTTTCAGAACACTTCACACATCCATTCATGCAACTCTCACAAGTAACACCTGCGTCTAGGAGTTGCATGACACATTGGTAATCTTATCACAGTAACTACACAGAATCAACACCTCTGTGAATTTCAGATGTCACCTCTCTGAAGAGTTACAATGTGTCTGCACCAGTCAGTTGAACTGAAGAAGCTGCTCGGATGAGCAGTGAAACGTCTATATTAAAATTTCTCAGCAAGTCCAGTTGTTTTGAGTTACTTGTGTTACATAAAACAAGGCAATAACATTTTTTCTGGCCACAATCACCTGGCAAGCAAGTGCACCGAACTGAGCAATATTCAAAGTGGATGAGATACATTTTCTTGTGGCCCCTTCTTTCATTTTGTTCTGTCTCATTCCCAGCTCTCCTGTGGAGCTCCCACACCCTGCAACACATTGGTGATTGGGAAGACATCACTGATGAGAGGGGGAGCTGGGCATAATCCGGACAGCCCTGGGAAATTCCCAAGACCCCTCTGACATTGTGCTGTAATAAGCGGCATGGAAACTATTTTCCATCGAAAATATCATATATATAAATATGTGATCACCAAATTAGGAGAAAGCCTTCTCCCATAGGGACCATTCTAAGCAAATAATTCTAATTTATCATTTATAAAAATGATTTCCCTTCTCTCTCCCTTCTAAAATAAAAATAGTACTTGATGATAACTAAGCTGCATGAATCCATATTGGTACAAAACAATCCTACTGGGTTTCTAATGTGTTTTAATGATTTTTTATCAGTTATGGTATGGATATTCAAATAATGGAATGATCCCTTGTCTAGAAAACTCTTGGTCCCAGGCGTTCTGGATAATAGATCCTGTACTTATATGTGTAACATTTGGAATCATTAGGAAATATTTTATACAACATCCTTTAGCAGGACAATGACCTGAAGCCTGTTCTGAGCTATGCAAAACCTGTTTGGGGAAGAGCTACAGAAGGCATGGGGTGGCATTTCCCCTGAATATCTTCACAGACAACTAGAATTCCATTCTATAAATGGACTGTTCTTTGATGAAGGTAATGTTTGATCAATAAATGACTTTGACAATATATTGACTATATCTCCTGACCAATCTCACATTACCTTGATGAATAAAAGTATCAATTTCTATATCAAAAACAAACATTTCTGGGAAATTCTCAACTTTTGAACACTAGCGTGTATCCAGGGGCTTTTGGTCAACAAAGTTCCATGTTATCATTAGAAATATGTTTTAATGCCCCTTTTTATGTCATTAAAGGAGTCATTCATCTTTGAGTGAACTTTTAGTATGATCTAGAGAGCGATTTTCTGAGAGAATTTTCAATGGGGTTTCATTTTTTTTTATTGTTTGTGGGTTTTGAGCTATTTAGCTTTTTATTAGCTCTCCAGTTTGCAATTTCAACAATCTGGTGGCTAGGGTCCTAATTACCCTGCATATATTTCAACAAGAGACTGGAATATGAATAGTAGAGGACCTAAATAGAAAGATGGGTAATAAAAGAAGCAATCACATTACATTTGTAGCCTAGGAGCATTTGTTCTTTAGATGGGGTCAGTGACCCTCATTTAAAACCTGGAAAGAGTCAGGAGACAAAGGCAAATTAAAAAACAATGAAAAATAAATAATGAAGACCAACGGAAAAGGTGGCTTAGAAATGGCCATTCTATAACATACTAAATTTTAACTTTAATCCAAATGGGTTAACAAATTTATGCAACTCTTCTCAGGGTGTGCTTGTCATTTTCTGACCCAGTAGATTAACTACAGTGCTGATTAGAAATGAACAGGGTATTAAGGGCAGCCCAGGAAAAGAGTTACAAAATAAATGTATATTTTCATATTGTGCAATTATTTAATTTGTTAAAAAGAGACTTTTTTGCTCTTTGAGTTTTAAAGTGATCAGCGGGCATGTCAGGAGAAACAACAAGCACCCAGAATTCTATTTCAGCAAAAAGAAGAGCCATGTAAGGTGTATAAGTCTGTAATGGGTTCAGCTCTGTTGTACAAGAGGCGGCAGTTAGCTCTGTGCTGCCAGAATGGCCTATTAAACATTATAGACACCATTTCCAGTAGATGGGAAATCACAAAGGAAATTTTGCATTCAACATTCAGTTCAGGTCAAATGTGTTTTTTGTGTTTTTAATTAGTTATAAAAGGATATATATATGATGTGCAAAATGAACTGTGCCAAAAAATGTAAAAAATGGTGTTCATACATTGAATATTTATAAAACTCCATCCCGTGCAAATGAATGCATCACAGCCACAGAACTAATCCACTGCAAAGTGCTAAGCATGCTATTTATAAATGTGAGTAAATGTTTCTTTAACACTCAACTAACTTTGGTAATGATGCTGTTATATTACACCAACGCACACCTGCCATAACCCATCCCATTCCCAGCCAATGGGGCACATGCAGGCAGCAAGGAAATCTGGCTAAATATATATAAAATGTATAAAATCATATGGGTAGAACTCAGCAGGAGCAGATTTTGTGGGTCACAGCTGAATGATCAATGATGTCATCTGTAATGAATTGTGATGATGAATTGTGTCACTTGTGATTGGCACAATTAAAATAGTGTGTAATTCTTGTGGTTTGGGTGCTAAATAAACTATTTTTGAGCAGTTAATTTCTGCCTTCAGTTGCCCCTATCTTGTCGACCAGTATTTTGGATTACATATGCACCCTTAGACGGAGGTGCAACACAAGATTGGAGGCCAAAGAATTGGGAGTGGGTTGGCATTTTGACGCGCCTTGTTAATTCAGAGCTAGGCTCGCACCAAGGGCGGCCCTGATGCCGCCCCCCCTCCCGCTCAGTGCTTCTAACTTGTAGCGACGGAGCAGGTGGAGGAGGGGCCACATCGCTAGTGCAGCGAGCACAATAGCGCTTGCTGCACTAGAAGAGCAAAAAGCTGCCTCTGGTTACTTTAAAATGTAAATTCAGGCTCTTAAAATTACATGACAGATGTGCACTAAGTTACGTGTTGCTGACATCAAATTTCCACCAAATACTGTTCCTACAAACTCATCTACTACTGACATTGTCAAACGTTAACAAGCCAAATGCAAGGCTTATACTGACAGAAAAAGTGGCGCAAGAGAAGTGCACTTTCAGCCTGGATCTTTAGTCAGAATTAAGAAACCAGGAATACTGAAACAAGGACAATCTAAATTTACTACACCACTTGAAGTGAGATGCTGGCGAGGACCATACACATATGAACTGTCTGATGGACGCATATGAAATGCAAGTTGTCTTGCTCCTTCTAGATATGACTTTGGAGATGTTCCATTTGATGAAGGACATTTTCCTACCCCTAATGCCAACTGCAATAGGCCTGAAGGCGTAGTGAGTGAATCAGAAAACTACCTGCATGGACCCCGGACTATGTGATGTGAATAATGTATATTATTGCTTTAAGATCCATTGTTGTTGTTTAGTACATTTGCCCAAATGATTTCCTACTATAGGGGGAATATGTGGTGTTTATACAAATGGCCTGCGAGTGTCCCTGTGTATACACAGGACTTTCTGTACAGCTTGAAAGTGAAAGTAGGAAGAACTGCAGTTGTGTAATGGCTGCATGAACCTGTTAATAATGCACTGTTATACCCTGTTCATCCCCTGCTACCAAAACATATCAGGTCCCAAGCATTCTGGATAACATTTGATTACCTTACCTGCATTTGATTTTATTTAGAGTAAAATGTCAATGTAGAAATGCTTGATGTATTTCATTATACATATGCCTCTAAGTCTGCCATGATTGTAACTGTGCTACATCTCATCATTAAACTCACACAAGTCAGATTTCTCTGTGTTTCTGAGTTAACAGATTTCCCAATAATAATGTTAGAATTTGCTGTCATGAAATTGTGGCGGGTAAGCTGAGATGATCATTTGTTGAAAGCTTCTGTTAATAGTTCATTACAAGAGAAGCAGGCTGTTGTCTGGGCTATTTGCCCATCTGCATTGGGCATAGGCAAACGGAAAGATTCTATCCACTTGTTTAAATCATGATCTAATAATGAAAGTGTTTATCAGAAAACTGTATATAAGGCGCTAATGGCTGTAATTCTCCGTATAGATACGGCATGAACGAGATCCAAGAATCGGCGATGACATTCTTTCAGATCCTGTTGGTGCCAACTTTTTAATGAACCCAGCTAGCAGTATTTGAGACTCTCTATATGGAAAATGAATACCCATCCCATCTGTTGCTAATTTTTTTTAATATCTCTTTGCCCTTTTTTTAAGTTAGTAATAATGAAAAATGATTGCAAAAAAAATTTGCATTATTTTTTCATTTTTTTGACAAGCTACTTCTGTAAATGTGCAATTTGTTTTTCACTGGGAACATTCGTTTTGGTCACTGTTAGCTAATGACCTCTCAGGGTGTTGTACAGCCCAGTGGCTACAGCCAGAATCGTTTGACCTCCAAGGTTTACCGTACAAAACAAACTGATCTGCAGTGATGAGTGAATCTGCCCCGCTTAGCTTCGCCTGACAATTCACAAAACAGCTGAAAAATTTCTGAAACAGTGAAAAATGTATGAAAATTTTTTATCAGAAGGCGACAATTTTTGTGCAACTTTTTTTCTCGCTCCAAATGCATAAAAGTCAATGGGCATTTTTTCTTGAGGTGATATTTTTGTCTTGGCAAAATTTTGTCCAACATTGTTTTTTTCAAAGTTGATGAGCGTTTTCTCACAAGTTATTTTTTACTCCAAATTAGGGATGGATCCAGGATTCGGTTTGGGATTCTGCCAGGATACAGCCTTTTCAGCAGGATTCGGATTCAGCCGAATCCTTCTGTCTGGCCGAACCGAATCCAAATCCTAATTTGCATATTCAAATTAGGGCCAGGGAGGGAAATCACGTGACCTTTTGACACAAAACAAGGAAATAAAAAATGTTTTCCCCTTCCCACCCCTAATTTGCATATGTAAATTAGGGTTCAAATTCGATTCAGTATTTGGCCAAATATTTCGGGAAGGATTTGGGGGTTCGGCTGAATCCAAATTAGTCGATTCGGTGCATCGCTACTCCAAATGCATTAAAGGTGATGGGGTTTTTTTCTGAAGTAATTTCTCACTCAAACTGCATTAAAGTAATGAATGTTTTTTCTCAAGTTATTTCTCTCTCAAAATGCATTAAAGTCAATTGGATGTTTTTCTTTAGGAGCTTCTTACTCAAAATGCATTAGAGGAGAAGTCAACCCCCATAAAAAACCCACTACCCAATACACCCTACTACCCTTCATAGTCCCCCCTCCCCCCGCACAGGTGATAACGCAAGTAATTTCCCCATTACCGTCGCTGTGGATTCAGAGCAGTAGAGCTCACAGGCCCCATCTTCTTCTCTTCGATAATCTTCAGTAAAGTAGTAGCCGTAACGGTGCATGAGCAGTTGAAGCAATCTTTCAGTACCGGACAACTGCACATGTGCTGAAAGTGACAGAAAAAGCCGAAAGGAAAGGAAGATTACTGAAGCACCAGAAGATGGCGCCCGTGAGCTCCGTTGTGTTGACTATGCAACGAGGAGTAATTACAGGATTTGGGGCAATTACTGTAATTATCACCTGTGCGGGCAGGAGCAGCAAGGGGGGACTATGTAGGGTAGAGGGTAAGGGGTTTTATTATATGGGGGGTTGAATTCTCTAAAATCAATTGGGCATTTTTCTTGCAGCAACTTTTTTTTTGGCGAATTTATTTTCACGACAAATTTTTACCACCGTTTCACAAACAAAATTAAAAATTTGCAGATGGTGAAATGTGGAATTTTGCAGGGAATCCATACCTGGCAAAAAAAATGGCTCAGCACTAATCATCTGTAATGTAACGAGGATCCTAGGCACCTACTGTGTGTTTATGTGTGAGTGTGTGTATCTTTAGGAAAAGAATATATGAATGGTACCGTAGGCAACATTAAAAGGAACTTTTTCTTTTACAGTTTTTGGACTATACGGCCCTTTTGAGTTCTAAAGCTTAGGCACTGCTGAAAAGAATAAAAAGATGACTATGGTATGCTTTTTACATTTTCCAGGTATATAATAATTTTTCTACAGGTTCCGGAGTCTTCTCTCTGCACAATATAAAAGCTCATTTACAACTAGTGAGTCAGGGTGTAGAGTGCAAAAAACAGATGCAAACTGCCATGCTCACACACTTTGCACCCTACCTTGCACCACAGTATTTAAATTAGGGGCCGAACCCCTGAATCCATTGCGAAAGATTAGGCCGAATACCGAACCTAATCCGGACACTAATTTGCATACGCAAATTAGCAAGGGGGAGGGTAAAAGCGTGCTTCCTTGTCTTGTGACAAAAAGTTGCATGATTATTTGGATTCGGATTTGGTTCGGCTAGGCACAAGGATTCGGCCGAATCCTGCTGAAAATGGCCGAATCCTGCCCGAATACTGAACGGAATCCAGGATTCGGTGCATCCCTAATTTAATTGTCTGTGAGCTATATTGTATATTGAGAGAGTGTTTTGCAATGGCTGATTCTGAACAAGATAGAATCAATGGGTGCTTTTTTCTCAAGTTTATTTTTTATTCCAAATTGAACAGAATGGACAATTGTCTTTTTTTTTTTCTGTGGTGCATTTGTTTTCACAGAAATGCAGAACTTCGCTGAGAATCCATGTATGGTGAAAAATGTGCACATCACTAATTGCAGCGCTTTATACTCTATATAATATAGTTAAAATTTTCCACTAGTTATTATTGGAAAAACAGTTGGATTCAGATTGAAACAGCGCCACCAGTTGTCATAACATGAAAATGCCATTATTGTACACTTTAGGGCATTACAGATTGGAAAAAAAAAAGGTTGAAAGAATATTAATTGCAGGTTCACATTTTCACTAGAGTCAGCACCTGGCTAATATTTTCCCTGGGTGTGCAACAGAAAACCACCAAAGACTAACTTGTAGTGCAGATAAGAGGTTTGAAATGGGACAACATTTCAATCTCCAATCAATGACAAGTCCTTCATTACTACCATCTAGAATATCTAGAATTATCTGGAACAGGGCTTTTACATGTATTGTCCTTTCCAGGGCCAGGTCCTATGAAAATGATGATGTCATACAAAGAATTATTGAACATTTTAGGGTTGTAAAACCTCTTAAATGTCACATCCAGCCAGTAGACCTCCATTTGGGCAGCCCTGATCTAGACAAGCTCTACAGTCACTGACCTAACTAGAACTTGAACGTGCAAAAGTAAAATTAATCAGGGCCCTGCAAACCTCCATGAAAATGAACTGTTTCTTAAATTGATTATGGTTCTTGCTCAATCATTCCTTTTGGATGAATACCAAGTAAATAAATAGAGTTCTCAAGAAAATAACTGTTTGAAGAAATGGAATTTCTATATGTGATTTTATTCAACAGTTCCTGTCTCATGTAGAACAAGATACAGCATTTTTCCCCAATAGAGAGTTTTCTTGGTACTTGGGTGGGGGTGGGGTCTGAGCACTCTGTTCACCCATCACTAACAAAATCTCCAGTCAAGCAGTCAAGGAAGGGATCATACAGAGACATGTTCTCAAGTAGTTGGCCCATGGAATTATCTGACAATAAAGTAATACTTGAATATGTATTCTAAGAAACCCATGTAGCACACAATACACTAGTTAGTTTTATTGCAACAAAGCACTAGTGGCACACCGACAGTAATTCTATGACACACAGTACTGCATGCACCAACATATATTTAGTATTTTTTAATGACGTAATTGTAATGTTACTCTATCAGCAATAGTGAGACTCAACCAAGAGTATTAAGTGATGCAGATTCCAAAACCAATGCAAGCATGAAACCCATTTTTTTTTACTCAGAACCCAGTGATTCACCCTGAGAAATAAAATTAGAATTAAATATGTTTATTAAAAAATATAATTAACCATGGATTCTCTTGAGGCAATAGCATGTTCTACATAGTTCTTGCCTGGACCACAGTTGCTTCAGCCCCACTCTCTGTGCATATTTGTAATTGTTCTTAATACAAAGTGACTTACAGCATTAGGTGTATTTGGTTCCTACTATCATCAATGCCACAGACAAGTCTGTCACGCAACATGGCTTTCAATGTATCATAATAATTACTGTGCTCACACACCAGTAGCAGTCCAGATACAGAAGCAGCAGATGACATCCTGGTTAGCCCATTAAATTGATAACAATGAACATTTTCTAAAGGGCTTGTGTTATGATGCTTGCTAACAATCTTCTTCACAAAGCCATTAAGATTTCCACTCTACTAAGCAATATTACTGAACATTAAAAAAAAGTCTTTTGTAGAAAATAGTGTAAAAACACATTAATTTGATCAATAAGTTCCTCAGGAACTGTAGTTGCAGTGGTACATCCTATGGCCATAATTGTTTCCTTTTGTGTAGCCACCAATATTTAGGGATCGTTGCCCTTAATGGTTTTATAGATCAGGGGTCCCCAGCCTATTTTTACCCATGAGCCACATTCAAATGTGGAGCAACACAAGAAAGCCTGGGCCTTGGGGGGCAGGAATTTAGGGATGGCGTCCCATTCTAATGAGCTTGGGGGTGTGCACTTGCGAGGGTGGACGGATGGGCATCAGAACCCTTGTATGGTCATTTAGTTAGCTCCGTGAAGAGCCACATGGAGCTGAATGTTTAGATCTTCAGCCAATAATTGCATCACATGAGGGGTGTAGAGTGGACAAGGAGTTCCTTGACCAGTGGAATGTTCTACTGGACCTGCAGGAACACCAGAAATAGACCTGGAATGTGATCATTATGTTCTTACTGTACATAATGATATGTATCCAAAAATGTACTCTACTGCGCATGCACTTATATCATTTGCTGGGGGATGACGTATATGAGAAAATACTTGGGTACTTGATTCACAGGGTGTGCCTTTCATATTGGCACTGTCAGCAAATTGGGCTTTCCTTGTCTATTTAACTCCAATTTCAACATGAAAAAATGCATCAAATCCAAAACTATTTTTTGCTGTCCAAATTAATAATCCATAAAATGAATACAGCTCCTGTTGGGGTAGTTGTCTCCACTAACCCATTTTATTGATGAGCTGCAGTTTTGAGAGAATAATGTATCATTTAAAAAAAGTTATGAGTAAAGAAGAACTGCATAGCTTTCAGCATGGTGCATTTCAAGGGTTATGTTCATGTGCTATATTGATTAGGCTATAGGTCTAGAATGTGACGTATACAGCAATACAGAGCTGTGACATCCACATCTGTATGATGTATTCCAAGTCACTGACTGTCCTCATAATACAAGAAGTTGAAGATATTAATCAGTTCATGTGTTTTCCCAGAGAGCTTATTTCAGCCACTCCATGTTATCCTACAGGGGGTCTTGTGAACTAGTGGACTTGGAGGTGAAGGAATATATCTGCCACTTTTTGTTCTACCAATAAATTTTTACTTTTTGGGGAATCAAGTATTTGTTGCAAGAAATGCTCAAACAATTAAGCCAAATCAACTCTCTCTGCATTGCTTCGTAGGATTAGATTTTGTTTCTGTAGCTTTATCAGATAGTTCTGTTTTGGCTTCTACAAACTAATGATGCTTTTTCAATCCTACAATAACATCACCTTTATCAATTGCAGAATTGCTATTGAATTATACCATTTTAAATTGCCAAGACTTGGCTCTTGTAGTTAAATAATTCTCAGCTCTCTGAGTGTCTTCCTGTAAAGTCTCTAGTTTCTGAGTCTGTAAGAGGTTTACCACTGAACCTCCAGGTAAGCTTGATAAAATATAGATGTGACACAATAAGAAGAAGAAGCTTAAAAGAAATGTTCCATATTGCCCCCACCAGGGTTGCACATTAGAACATCTGTTTTACAATTGCTGATCTATTTGACCTTTATCTGGGAAGATGAGTCCAATGTGTCTTTGATGGTTATTTGGCAAGTTTATTTTCATATTTGTAGATCCTGTCCCTAAAAAACCTTGAGTGTCTGTGTTTCTGTGAAAGTCTTTGAAAAGAGAGAAATGGTGAGCCAGTAACAAATCTCTATCCTTCTTTAAGAAGAGCCAAAGTGCTGTGTGTACATTTTGGGCACAGATAATCTTTACCCACAATTCCAGCATAGTTATGGCCACAAGGTGATGATTGGCCATTGCATTAAAACATGAGTTGGCATGCAGTTGCCTTGATAAAAATTGGATGCAATTGCTGTGAAAGTCTTCAGTGTTTGGATGGCATCACCTCTGTTGCTTTGGCATCAGAATAATGGTACTGCTGATGATTTAGGCACAAGTATGGTGAGCATATCGAAACAAGTTACTGAAGGAACACTGGAGCTTCCACCTCTCCCCAAGGCAGTGGTAGTTCAATGTTTCCCCGATGTCAATCAATATACAGGGCGTGTTGATGCTCAATGCCAAAATATGTAAGTGCAAGGAGTGGCATTAACAAGTGTAATCAGATTGTTCTTTAAATTCAGAGACTGTAATTAGAATGGAGTTTATATTAGTTTGTAAGGATTCATAAACCAAACCCATTATTTCAGTCAGTAATGACTATGTCAATATGTCTTTGGCAGTTATGGAAAATAATGACATTAAATTGTATTGGAATATACAGGTGTACTATAAATGATTGTTTGTTCTCTAGTAATTACATACAAGAATCCAAAAGAGACTTACCATTGAATTAAAGTGGCTCTCATGATGAAGTATTGCAGTTTAGGAAGGGAGGCCTTAGTGGATATAAAAGAGCTATAAAACACCATAGTTTGTGCAGGCCTCAACTGACTGAAATTATTTCTTAGGTTTAATTTAAACAAGTAAACATAAAACGATACCTGGACAGCTTGAATTGGGGTCATTTATTACAAATGGAGGATAAATAAATTACTATTAATGTTTGCAGTCATTCAACCAGCTCATAAATTCAAATGAAAGAATGAGGGTAATGCCAAAGGAAAGAGTTGATTGTGTTCATAAAAACAAAGGTTTTCAGTTCTAACACTAGATGGTGCCAGGCAATCTGATCCATTCTATTTCTTTATCTCACAGCCTCAAAGATTAGAACAATTTGTAAGGATAAGAAAATGAATACTTGCAGAAACGCAGTCTCTAATTGTTAAGTTTGCATTTATAAAGCTCAATGCATTAAGGGCTTATTTTTTGTTTTGTTTTTTCAAGGGGAGGGGTATAAGGTTTGAATTTGTTCACTCTGTTATTACTTTGACAAAGGTCTCAAGGCAGAACGAAAGTCCTGTGAGTGACTTGCTTTACATGATATTATATATATATATATATATATATATATAAATATACAGTATATATATATATCTTCAGCTACACTATACCAGACTATACCAGAGTACTAATGCTGCCTTTAAGTTCGCTAGAGTATTACATTGCTTAGTAGAAGTCACCCAGCTTGTGTACCTAGAGAAATGACAGCTGGTACCAGTACTAAGCCATATTGTTATTATAATGTTATTAAAAACCCATGTAGGTGGCCATTGTTACTACAGCACAAATCCTTTGAATTTCACAGAGTTTTATATTGTATGTGTGGGTAAAAATATTAGAGAAAAATGTCCATTTACTTCAATACAGTCACAAGAGAGAAAAAAAAGTATATTGATTTTAATGCATTTGCAGCAACAAAAAAACGCAGTGAAAAACAGCCATCAATGACTCCAATAAAGTCAGCAAAATGTTTGCGGAATGTCATCATTTTGTGAAAAAGAGGTAGTTGACTCTAATGCATTTGGCACAAGAAAAAACCTGGTGAAAAAAATGCCCAGTGAAAT
Source organism: Xenopus borealis (assembly GCA_024363595.1). NCBI lineage: Eukaryota > Metazoa > Chordata > Amphibia > Anura > Pipidae > Xenopus > Xenopus borealis. The sequence continues at coordinate 121,460,238 of CM044441.1, read as the reverse complement.
TTTGCCATTTTGTGTATTTTTCCACAGTTTTGCATATTTTTTGGTGAAGCGAAATGGCCAGTTTTGCTCATTGCTAAAGGTTACAGATGCAAAGTCATAAGCCTATTATTCCAGGAATACCAAATAAAGTAGATAAATATTCACCTTCAAATTTTCCCAAATTAACCATCAGAATGCCTCAACCATTTCACTACCTAGTGTTTGCACCTTGTGTAGAAATATTGACCCCATAAATAAACAGACACCTGTGTTCCTCTGAAAACTGTCAGTTCTTGTTGGCTTTTGTCATGTACAATTACAGGAAAATACTCATGGTGCTTTGCAGTAGATATGCTCTTAGCCCTGTTATTAAATAAGGTCCACACTGCTATAGTTGATTTTGGTGGTCCTCAACCTTTCTTTACCCATAAACTAAATGTAAAAAGAGTTGGGGAGCAAAACAAGTATGAAAATAGTTTTGGGGGGAGCCAAATAAGGGCTGTGATTTGTTACTTGGTAGCCCCTATGTGGACTGGCAGCCAACATGCAGTACACCTGGTTTTAATACAACCAAAACTTGCCTCCAAGCCTGGAATTCCAAAATAAGCACCTGCTTTGAGGCCACTGGGAGCAACATCCAAGGGGTTGGAGAGCAACATGTTACTCACAAGCCACTGATTGGGGATCACTGGTTCAGTTGGGTTCACAATAGCATTAGTGACAATAGATTCAGCTTTAGATAAAATACTGGCAAAATGAATGTATCTTCTGAGGGAGGAATATGAAATCTGCAGTGAAATTCTATCCATGGTGTCCGTGAGTAGTTTAAAGTGGTGTAAATAACAAAGAGGGAATTAAAGGGCCCCAAAGCTGTTTCAATCCAAACTCTTTTCCTCATGGCATGGCTGTTATTGGCCAGTCCCTTTGTTCCAAGATCATTATGAAGTCCAACTTTCAATATTTGTCGAGGTAGAGGAAACGAAACAATGGGACCTGCTAAGAGCAAATTCTAAATACTCTGAGTCCGTGTCATTATATTGACAGTTGCCTTTCTGTGTCTGGTAACTTGAAGCATTTCTGTCTATATAAAGTGTCACTGAGAAGATGGAACATTGTCAGATGGCCAACTGGGAATATTTAAAATGGTCCCTTTGTATGAAACGCAGTCCATAAAACCAGCCAAGTTCCATTTTACCAGCGCATGACTATTTTTTTTTATTAAAACGTGAATTTATTAGCCTCCCCTCTCCTTTGCATGCATTCAAACAAAAAACGGCGATAAAATAAAAATGATTTCTATATTAACTTTCATTTAACAGCAATGAAAAAAAAAATAATACAAATATTCCTTGAACAAAAGGGAAGGAATGCTTACAGTGTTCAATTTTTACTGTTCTCTTTTAAAAAGCAATTGCTTTCCATTTTTCAATTACAACTTTGAGTGAGGCGCCTTGATTAGAAACAAGCAATCAATCACAATTAATTAGTTTAAAATGTTCAACCATTAAAATCATTACCATTAATTAAAATAATCATCTCTATTTTGGCTTCACTTCATTACTGTTTCGGGAAATGTGCAGAATCTCTGAATGAGTTCAGTGTCAGAATTTCTTGGACACAATGGTACATATTAAAATCTGACTTTGCCAAACAATTCCTTACTAACGCATTCTTATCTGTGCTTTTATGCAGCTTTAGTTGTGTTTACAATTCACTATAGAGATAAACAATAATTACAGAGGTGGTGATAAATGTACAGTAGGGCTTGCTACCAGTCTTCGAGAACTGGAGCTTGGAGCCACCATTATTCATCTCTCTTAACAGCTACTGTTAATGATTTTGTATTGAAAAATGCTCTAACTCAAGCTTAAAGGCAAAGCTCTATAAAAAGATGACATCCCAAATTAAAAGCAGAAAGATGAGCTGCATGAGTAGCATGGATAAGCTATGTAGAGTTCAGATGGGTGTTTGAGCACCACATGCTCCTTGGTTGCTGCTTCTTTGGGCAGAACATGAAACTACCAGTGAATCGTAGAAATTAATGTTACTTGTCATATCATTATTAATTTAAACAATCTCCTTAAGGACCACCTACCAGAACCTTCTATAAGGGATAGTAGTGTTTAAGTGGAGGGATCTAGCTGGGATTGTATTGCAAATGTGGGGGATAATACTTACCTTACAGTTGTCCACTCCTTATCCAGATTGGACAGGAGCAATTAACCCAGGGTATCAATGCCTTGATCCTAATGTCCAGGCCATGGGAGTTCTCATATATAAATGAAAATATATTGATTCACTATCCCTGTCTAATGGTGGCCATACATGGGCCGATAAAAGCTGCAGACAGACAGTCGGCAGCTTATTGGCCCGTGTATGGGGGCCCTCCGATGGGCTTCACCGATCGATATCTGTCCGAAAGTCGGCCAAATGACGATCGGGCAGGACTAAAAATCCCGTTGGATCGTGGCCGCATCTGTTCGTTGATGCAGTTCCGCGATCCGACCGCCAATATGGCCTCCATTATGATCCGATCTTTGAGCCCTAGGGCCCACGATTGGATCATCCCGATATCGCCCACGTCGAGGTGGGCATATCGGGGAGAGATCCGCTCATTCGTCGATGTCGCCAAACGAGCGGATCGCTAGGTGTATAGCCACCTTAAGACCCAACCTACTCTTTCCATGGTTCTAGGGAAATATATATATATATGTGTGTGCCCTAAGGTAACCACCCTTGATTTTGTAGGTATGGTTAAGGTTAGGTTGATTCATTGCACACTCTCAGGTCACTGTGTTCCAAAAGTGTGGTTTTCTTTCAACAGACAGTGTCAGACTTGCTTACCAGAGTTGCTTTGGCCCTCCTAATCACCCAACCATTTGCCTTGTGTGCCTATACCATGCTCCCCAACCAGTGGCTTGTGAGAAGCCTATTGCTCACTGACCCCTTGGATGTTGCTCCCAGTGGCCTCAGAGCCAGTGCTTAAAGGGGAACTATCGCAAAAATATTAATTTAATATTTTGCATACTGAAATATCTATCTACTGTATTCTAAATATAATCAATTAAATATTCTGTAACTTTTCTGAAATTATCAAGTTTGTCTTCACTTCACTGAAATCCCAGTCCGACACTGGCTAAAAACATTGCTCTACATAATGAAAGAAGGTACTACTGTATGCTCCGGGGGGCTAGCAAAGCAGAGGCATACGGTATATCCTCCTTAACTATACTTATAACTGTAAATACTCACATGTATGTGCAAATTTTTTTTTTATATATTTGCTGTTTTTATTGCATTTCCCCCTAAATTGGCAGATTTAATTTAAAGTGGTCCAAAAAATGAAGTGAGACTATGGAAAAAATCCAGTCATATAAACATTATATAATTTTGTGCAAGATTCCACAAATGACTCTCATATATAGATAGATAGATAGATAAATAGATGATAGATAGATAGATAGATAATTTCCCCCATTAGTGTTAATAGACAATAGAATTTAGCCCAAACAGTATTAGTCTAGACAGGTATTTATAGCTTGCTAGCCATTCCCTGGGAGCATATGTGCTTATAGCATTCAGCCAATGCATTGTTACCAGAGCCTTCCCAGACAGACTGCTGCACTGAGAGTGTGACTGTTAAAATAGCAACCAATATGCCACCGGTCATGTTGGTATTGCTAGAGTTAATTGCTGCCTTCATAAACGCCTGTAAAAAAAAAAAAAATTATTTAAAGACTGAGCTCCTCGTACGTGCTTTATCTTAACATCTATTTTGATCTCCTTACAGATGGCTATGGCAGAAATAACTGACACCATTTTGATGTTATCTTCCACGGTTTGAGTCTTGTGCATGTCATGTAGTGATGAAAAACAGTCACAAATGCATGTCAGGTTTTTTTTTCGCCTTCAATACGTAGAGTGCTTTATACCAAATGGTAGTGTTTAAAGACCATCTGTATTTCGTTTTTTTTTTTTGGCACCTTGAGATCTATAGCTTTCTCATTGTGCCAGTGCCCAAGGAGTTCACATTGTGGAAAACAAGACTAGAAACTATTCTGACGAGTTTCTCATCTATTACTCACACGAAGTAACAGAATGAACAAGGAGTTGTTATCATTAAGATTTATAAGTGTATATTAAATTTTCATTCATAATATATATTTCATTTATAATATTATATATATAAGGGATACACGGTATAAAGTGTGGGACTATATGGGCTATAAAAATTTTCTACTTTACGGATCTATTTCAGTCACATGAGTATAGAGCTTGGAAGCTGGAAGGGTTTAGGTTATCGTAGAAGAGATAAATTGCAGATGTAGTGTAGCTTCTTCCTTCCCCGCCATGGTAGACTCCTTTCTCAATCCAACTCAGATGTCTTTGGTGGAACTGAGCAAACTTATAAGAGTTGTTTACAAGCACAAACATGGTGTGTATAGTGGAAATTTGGAAGCTAATTTCATAGAAAGTTTGGTTGAAAGAAGACACAGGTCCATCAAGTTCAAGATTATAAGTTTATATATGACCTGCACAAGAAAAACCAATTTGAAGACTTCCTGACTCTAAGATGGCACTGGGACCAGTCCCTGGATCAACTGTCCTCCATAACCCTGTCTGCCTTCACTTGCTATAAAAAAAACTTTCTTAAAGGAAAACCATACCCCGAAAATTTATTTTTGAGCAACAGATAGTTTATATCAAATCAAGTGACATATTAAAGAATCTTACCTACCTGGTATATATATTTAATTAAATATTGCCCTTTTACATCTCTTGCCTTGAACCACCATTTCATGATGGTCTGTGTGCTGCCTCAGAGATCACCTGACCAGAAATATTGCAACTCTAACTGTAAAGGGAAGAAGTGTTGAAGCAAAAGACAGAGCTCTGTCTGTTAATTGGCTCATGTGACCTAACTTTAAAGTTTGTTTGGTATGTTTGTGTGCACTGTTGGATCCTAGGATCCCAGGAGGCTGTCCTTATTTTTTAAAATGGCTATTTTCTATTTATGATTACCCAATGGCACATGCTACTAAAAAGTGTATTATTATAAAAATGGTTTATTTACATGAAGCAGGGTTTTACATATGAGTTGTTTTATGCAATATCTTTTTATAGAGACCTACATTGTTCGGGGGTATAGTTTTCCTTTAAATCTATGTAATCTAATGTATCAGGTAGTATGACTGATTCAGGGAGAGAATTCCACATCTTCACAGCTTTCACTGTAAAAAAAACCCTTCTGAACCTCATTTTTTCTAATTGGAACGGGTGCCCTCTCTTGTCAGCTGGAAGGACCTACTGGTAAAAGCATTAGAGAGATTATTATATGATCCCAGGGCCGCCATCAGGGGGGGACAGGGGGTAAACTTGTCCCGGGCCCAGGGCTTAAGGGGGGCCAGCCTGTGCTTAAGACCCGAAGCCGCACTGAAAATGGTATGTGGGGGAGAAGTGCAAAGTTAGGGATTATCTGCAAGTTCCACAACTCAATTTCAAGCTGTGACACAATGCTCAACTGTAGTTTTCATGAGCAGTATGAAATTGACAGATGATCCCTAATTTTGCAATCCGGCCCTGCCCCATAGCTTTTCAGCCAATGACAGCTTCTCCCTTACTTACATCATTCAGCAGCCCCTGTAAGCTCACTTATCATGTTTGGGCTCCTTTCTCTATGACAGAATGAGAGTTGGATCCTGGAGCTTTTTTTTACTTATAGGGGGGGCCCCTGACCATCAATGTTTAAAACAAAAAAAAAAAACATTTATGGGACCCCTGGCATCAATAGTTTTTTTTACTTATAGTGGGCCCCTGACCATCAATGATTTTTTAAACACTTTCATGGGGCCCCTGGTGCCAATAGTTTTTTTTTTTACTTATAGGGGGGCCCTGACCACCACTGATTTTTATTAACTTGTGTAAAAGTGTAAGCATTTTTTCAGTGCCCTTGAAAACGAATTTTTTTTAAACTTATATGTGGAACCCCTGCTGCCAATTTTTTGTTTTTTTATAATTGAAATCTGAAATATATAATTGAAATATAATTTAAATCTGACATGGGGCTAGACATGCTGTTAGTTTCCCAGGTGCCCCCAATCATGTGATAAACGTCAGTCACTCTACTGCTGCACTGCAAGTTGGAGTGATATCACCCCCCTCTCTTCCCCGCAGCAGCCCTTCAGCAGAACAATGAAAAGGTAACAAAATAACAGCTCCCAGGTAGAGATGAAAATACCACTCAATAGTAAATATTGGAGAAACAATAGCTTAACGGAAAGCAGTTCCATCATGAAGTGCTGGCTCTTTCTGAAAGCACATGACCAGGCAAAATAACCTGAGATGGCAGCCTACACACCAATATTACCGCAAAAATACCAACCAAAACTTGTGTGGTAAAGTGAATTATTTGTAGTGTGAACAGTGTAATTTAGAAATAAAGACTACATTATAAAAATCATGACAGAATTCCTTTAATAAAACAAGTCAATTTGTGCTCTCAATTTGTCCATTTTAGAGTAGGCGTCTTCATTAATGACCTTTAACCCGTAATTTGTTTTAATTTTTTAATTGTTTTGGGTCAACCCAAAAAAACTGATGTACACATTTTATCATTGTTCTAATTTTATTTTTCAAGTCCTCTGCAATTCATCTTCCATTCTGTCTAATAGTTGTTTAAAATCCCAAGCCTAAGACTTACACATAAAAAAAAAAACCCAGTAAACTTGTGCTAGAATGTCATTGTCTACATCATACATTCATAAATGTTAATTTCAAGGTTCACTGTCACTTTAAAATAAACATCTTGGGTATTTTAAACCTTTCTATTTATTCTCTGATAAGTAAATCCTTTAGCGAATATACATATTTCAGGTCACCCCCTTTTTTTAAGACAGACTAAAAACTCATAGGTTTTGTAATGAAAAACAGTCTGCTCTCCCTGTCAAGTCAAGTATGCGGCATTGGAAGAAGTCGACATGATTTCATGGCTAATGATTCACTTGCTAATATCGGTGGGGGCTGCAGTGAGGATAACCAAGTTGAGCTGTCTTAGATCAAATGATTCAATTAGGCCAGCTGTCCCTATTTGTCATGGCTCAACTCGCTTATAAATTACCTTTCCAAAGTGGAATCCTGCTTTACCCCAGAATCCAATAGTAGAACAGTTTAAAAAATGATATAAATGTATTATGCTTGCTAGGTTTCAAGAAACCTTTTGAGGTGGTCATATGAAAAAGTTTGGGAACCCATCTCAGTCTGTATTTTACTCCACAATTTACTCTACTTTCAACAAAAAAAGAAAACAGTGGTATGTCTTTCATTTCCCAGGCATATCTAAGTACTGGGGTGTTTTCTGAACAAAGATTTTTAGTGAAGCAGTTGTATGAAATTAAATCAATTGTGAAAAACTGGCTGTGGAAAAATGTGGGTACCCTTGTAATTTTACTAATTTGAAAGCATGTAACTGCTCAGTACTGATTACTGGCAACACCAAATTGGTTGGATTAGTTTGTTAAGCCTTGAACTTCATAGGCAGGTATGTCAAATCATGAGAAAATGTATTTAATGTGGCCAATTGCAAGTTGTGCTTCTGTTGGACTCTCCTCTGAAGAGTGACAGCATGGGATCTTCAAAGCAACTCTCAAAAAATCTGAAAACAAACATTGTTCAGTATCATGGTTTAGGGTAGGGCTACAAAAAGCTATCTTGGAGGTTTATACTGTTAGTTTCAACTGTAAGCAATGTAATCAGGAAATGGATGGCCACATGCACAGTTGCTGTAAACCCCAGATCTGGCAGACCAAGAAAAATACAGGAGCAGCAAATGCAGAGGATTGTGAGAATGGTTACAGACAACCCAAAGATCACCTCCAAAGCCCTCCAAAGACATGCAAGATCATCTTGTTGCAGGTGGTGTATCTGTACATCATTCTACAATTCAGTGCAATTTTCCCAAAGAACATCTATATGGCAGGGCGATGAGAAAGAAGCCCTTTCTGCACTCATGCCACAAACAGTCGCTTGTTGTATGCAACAGCTCATTCAGAACAATGTACTTTGGATTGATGAGACAAAAATGTAGTTATTTGGTCATAACAAAGAGCACATTCCAAGGAACACTGCATTCCAAGAAAAACACCAGCTACCTAATGCCAAATTTGGTGGAGGTTCCATCATGCTGTGGGGCTGCATGGCTAGTTAGGGGATTGGGGCCCTTGTTAAAGTCGATGGTCAGATGAATTCAACCCATTATCAACAAATTCTTCAGGATAATGTTCAAGCATCAGTCACAAAGTTGAAGTTACAAAGGAGTTGGATATTCCAATAAGACAATATCCCTAATCACACTTCGAATTCTAAAAAGGCATTTACGCAGAGGGAGAAGAACAATATTCTGGAATGGCCGTCACATTCCCCCACTTGAATATCATGGAAATTCTGTAGGATGATTTGAAGCAGGCTGTCCATGCTTGGCAACCATCAAATGTAACGGAACTGTAAAGATTTTGAATGGATGAATCGTCAAAAATACCGCCATTCAGAATTCAGACTGTCATGTTTGCCACGCTAAATTCAGAATAAGTGCTAAGCTCCCTGGTCTGGGCTCTACTTCCACCTTTAGCAGCCACCTTTCACTTGCGGAGGAGCCCTCCACTAATTGGATGCAACCAGGTCTTAATTAGAGAAGAAGAAATCAGATATTCTGAACGAGAAAAGGAGCATGTACGTTACCAATGTTTTGGACGGAAGGTACAGTTTGAGGAATAGACAAAGTAATTTCTTTACTCTACCTGCTTCTGATGCATTAAAGTTCACTCGTGGCTTAACAGGAAGGAAGTTAACAGGAAGGAATTGAAAACATGTAAAAAATCGGGGGACACGTATGAAGAAGCAATCAAGAAGGCCAAAAAACTGAAAACGAAGAACTGATTGCTTGATTTGCAAAGACTAAACCCTCCAAAAAATACATTGAATAGATGTAGGTTGAGTATGGCTAAATTAGAAATGTCATTTTTTTTTACTGGGGGGAGGGAACTCTGAAAAAGAGAATTTGTTTAATCATTGCTTTTGCTCATTTTATACAAAAGAGGAGCAAGAGTTGCAAGATGCACGAGAGATGTATACAATTCTCAATTCAAACAAGTGGATAACAAAGGATATGGTTCTTAAATGTTTATGGAAAGTTAATCTGAATGAAGCCCAAGTTCAAACCTATTAGTCTGACTTTCCTAGTCTCCCTTTTATCTGGTATGATGCCAATGGATTGATGGAAATCTGATGCATTTCTAGTATTTAAAGGGCTTATGATCTCACTCTTGCAGTTATATGCCTATAACCTCAACACCTGTAGTGGCCGATTTATTTGGAAGTTATTTAAGGGATCACATTCGACAATATGTTGGAGAATGGCAATATAAGCAGGAATCAGCATGGCTGATCATGCAAAACTTTTTATGATGAAGTAGCAAATTGGACAACAAGTTTGCAAGAGATCTTCCTGCATTTGGCTAATGCTTTTGGTAAAAAATGTTTTATTTCTATATTAAGGATGATTGTCCCGTTCATGAAACTGCTAAAAAAATTTACGAAACGAATTGAAGTCAATAGGTGTCAAAATTCTGTTTATGTGTGACAATTTTTCCTCACTCCAAATGCATTGAAGTCAATAGCCATTTTTACTTGGGCAACTTTTTTTTGTATGTTTGACTTTTTTGTACAAATGCAGTAAACTCAATGGGCGTTTTTTCGTATGGTGACTTTACCTGTCTCTGTGACTTTTTTTGTCTTGGCTAATTTTCCCCATAGTTTAGCTAAATAATTTGCAGATTTCATCACAAATCCATGACATGAAAAGTTTGGTCATCTTGGTACTGGTCATGCTGCTTGTATATGCATAGTCTTGGTAATGCTGCTTGTACATGAATAGTCTTGCTGCTTGTACATGGATAGTCTTGGTAATGCTGCTTGTACATGGATAGTCTTGTTAATGTTGCTTGTACATGAATAGTCTTGCTGCTTGTACATGGATAGTCTTGTTAATGCTGCTTGTACATGGATAGTCTTGGTAATGCTGCTTGTACATGGATAGTCTTGGTAATGCTGCTTGTACATGGATAGTCCTGGTAATGCTGCTTGTATGCTTGTACATGGATAGTCTTGGTAATGCTGCTTGTATGCTTGTACATGGATAGTCTTGGTAATGCTGCTTGTACATGGATAGTCTTGCTGCTTGTACATGGATAGTCTTGTTAATGCTGCTTGTACATGGATAGTCTTGTTAATGCTGCTTGTACATGGATAGTCTTGTTAATGCTGCTTGTACATGGATAGTCTAGTTAATGCTGCTTGTACATGGATAGTCTTGGTAATGCTGCTTGTACATGGATAGTCTTGGTAATGCTGCTTGTACATGGATAGTCTTGGTAATGCTGCTTGTACATGGATAGTCTTGGTAATGCTGCTTGTACATGGATAGTCTTGGTAATGCTGCTTGTACATGGATAGTCTTGGTAATGCTGCTTGTACATGGATAGTCTTGTTAATGCTGCTTGTACATGGATAGTCTTGCTGCTTGTACATGGATAGTCTTGTTAATGCTGCTTGTACATGGATAGTCTTGCTGCTTGTACATGGATAGTCTTGGTAATGCTGCTTGTACATGGATAGTCTTGTTAATGCTGCTTGTACATGGATAGTCTTGTTAATGCTGCTTGTACATGGATAGTCTTGCTGCTTGTACATGGATAGTCCTGGTAATGCTGCTTGTCCATGGATAGTCTTGGTAATGCTACTTGTATATGGATAGTCTTGGTAATGCTGCTTGTACATGAATATAAAGCAGGTAGAATGTCATCCACAGAGAGCAGTTGAATATGGTTATTCGCTAGTTACCGCAAGTGATCGCAATGACTTCTGAGCACATCGCTGTTTAGTAAACTTAGTAGCTACGAATATTATGGTGGAAAAATATTCTCAGCGATAACATGCGGAAACTTATAGTCAAATTTACCGCTCTTTGGTAAACGGACCCCTAAATATCTTGAGTAGGGTTTGTAGTATTGAGGTGTGCAGTTCTGTATTGGTCCATCTTTATTTAATTGGTGCCTTTGTCCATGACACAAAAATGCATAGCACAATGTCATCCTTGCAGGATAAACTTGCACCTGGGTTTAGAAATAATTTGGATACTTATAATAACACAAGATTAAGCAAAGCATTCATTAAGAAGGGCATGGTATTATTCCAGTAAGAAGTATTATGGACCAGCAAGGCCTTGTCCTTCTACCACAAGGAACTTGTTCAAGGCCTTACAATGCATTTTTGGTATCCAGCTCTCAAAGTTTTGATTTAGATTATTTTATCTCCAAAGCAGTCAATAGTTTATGCCCATTTAAAACAATTAATATGGGATATGTATACAGTCCATGCTTCAAAATCCTAACATACTCCTAGGTGTATCTCACAGCTTTAACATTTTAACGTTAGATAGCTAGAGCTACATTGCGCAGCTGAAAGGCAATCTGGACTTTCACTTTCTAACTATAACGAGACTGATGAAGACTAACCACTGATTGTTAGTAAACACCACTTTCCATTAGGTTTTTTTATTTTTCTGTTGTTCACCTGAGCTTACAAGAGAACTCCATAAAAAAAACAAAGATAACATAGAGGGTAACAACAAAGCATGTTATGAAAATGAAGAGTTCATGGCTTGTGTCAAAAGAAAGCACACCATTAAAAGGACAAACAGATCTGAGTGCTACCGGTAGTGTGCAATATGCTGTAAATTGATCTAAGCAATTTTACGTTATCATTTGCCGCTGTTCTTTACAGTGGGGCTGAGCCGAGAACAGCGTGAAAACAAAAAGAATGTAAAAATATGTACATTTATTTAATGTGTAAAAAGGACCAACTAATGTGAGTCTGTTCAGCCAGATGCCCCCAGGCAGAGTCTCTTGAAGTGAGATTTTCATTCAGCTGTCAGAAAGCCTGAGTGGACTTGTGGTCATCACAATGATTGGCTGAGGACTCTGCTTTGCTGCATGGTAATAAAACGGAAAGGTCATATTTATTCAAATGAATTTACGTCCATTTAGGTGAAATGCACTCGCTTGTTAATCCAATTCACATCTTTTGTGTCATTTTTCTAACATTTCTAACCATACAGCTGGAAAAATGCACTGATTTGTAAAATACCCCATTTTATCAATTTTTTTCTTTATTTTCATTTTTGTGCTGATGATAGGATTCTAAATGTTTATGAGCTTTGTCTATTTATTGTGTAAAATGAACAAATTCAGATGGACCTTAAAACCAGAATGACTATAGATAGAAACAAACGATTCTAAGATGTCTTTGATCCATGATTAGCAAAACAGCGGTATAAATATTTCGTTTCATTTTATTTCAGTGTTAGGAGCAGGCCATGTAACATGCAAATTCATAATAAGATTCACTCATGCTCACAAAGAAGAAAAAATGATTAGTGGCTGGTGAGGTACTTCACCTATAAAATTATGGCTGCGATCCCACCAAAGAAAACGGAAGCATGCATCAGACGTGAATTAATTGTATGAAATGAAATTATAGCCATTTGTAAATGAAGAGATTATTCACAGAGCTTTCATATTTCACGGATACCTTAAATATAATTTATGGCCATACTATTTATAGCCACCCAGTATGGTCAATGACAAATGACTTTATTTCTTTAGGAGGCAATAATAATCATGTGAAAGGAAAAAGATCCTTTATTAAGACCCAAACAGCCTATAAAACTTATATTGGAAACCTTATGAAAAAACAGAAATTAGGGAAACTCTAATACAGGGGTCCCCAACTTTTTCTACTCCTGAGACACATTCAATTGTAAAAAAGAGTTGAAGAGTAACAAAAGCGTGCAAAAAATTCCTGGGGTGCCAAATAATGTCTATGATTGGCCATTGGTAACCCTATGCGGACTGTCAGCCTACAGGAGGATTTATATTGCAGAACACATGGTTTTTATGCACCTAAAGCTTGACTTCAAGTCTGGAATTCAAAAACAAGCACCTGCTTAGAGGCAATTGGAAGCAACATTTAATGTTAGTGGTATTTACTGTATGTGCGGGTTGACAAAAACCAATCCTAAACCGAGCCTTCCCAATTCAAACCCTACCCGACCCTGCTGCTCTATTTACAGAACTGCACCCAACCCGTCCATCTCTAACATCATAAAAGGTGGTGGGGAAAGCAAAAACAAGAGCTCAACCTGAACCCAGCAATCTTGTGTGGAAGTCAGCACAAACTTGCCCAACCAGCAGGTAAACCAGTGGGTTCCAAGGGTTTCAGGCCACCCCGCACAATACTAGCTGGTGGGAAAAATTTAGCCAGCCTCTGGTTGGGGATCACTGCCCTAATCCAAGCATGTTAATTAAACCAAAATCACTCACGAATCCCTAATCCAGAACCGTAACACCTTCTTGGGAAACCAAGACTCAAAACATATTTTGCTAAATCTTTCCCAAAACCCTGTGCTTCCCTAGGACACTTTCTCCCTATGGAGGACCACCAATAGTCAGGCAGCAAAACTAGTTTGTGTTGCAATCTAGGATTTGCCCATTTGATAGGCAACTGGAGAAAATGCAATCTGAAGGGGTGCACAGAAGTATTTTGTGATAAAGAGAACAGGCCAAAAGAAGAAAGAAGAGCTCACCAGATGAGTCAAGGAGGTGTTGAAGAGTGCTACTGTATAAAAAAAATTAACTGGTGGAAGGCACCAGCCTTAAAAAAAAACAGCACTAGACGCAGCAGTTGGCGGAGACCAACAGAGTGGCCATAGTATAAACAACAATAATCCTAAATGAAAGATTTACCAAATGCGTTCTTCTACAGTTTATCTACTATATACCGAACCTGACAAACAATCTTTGTAATATTATTATTGTATTTTATTCCGACAACCTGTTATGTGTGTGAATATTAACCCTATTCCACTTTGATCTACATTGTCCGTCATCATTTAATAAAGTAATAGTTTGTCTTTTTAGCTTATTTGTTGCATTATATAAGAAATTCTAAATCTCTGAGAAGTACAGTAAATGGTCATAAAAGTCAAATTTTATATTTGGTTTCAATAAAACATTTATTTGGGATTAATCAAATTTTGAAAAATCTGTACAGCCAAATCCACATTTATTATACTTTTATTAAATTACGTTTATTTTCTGGTTGAGTTTTTAAAGAGAAAAAGTTGAAAAACTAATTTTTTTTAGAGCTTTATTATACCCCAAAGATGCTAAAAATCCAAATCCGAAAATACTCCATCTCAAACCTGTCAAGGTCATGTAGAAGTCAATGGCAGATGTCTCTGAAGATGTTTCTTGATATCTTGATCTATGCTGGATAATCCGATAAAGTTGAGTTTTTGCAGTGACAATTAGTTAAAGTTGAGCTTTCTGAGGGTCATATGATTCGAATTGATGCACCCATTTCTCACAACATATGGTCGAGGTTTTTAGGGGAAATTATTTAATTCCAACTTTTTCGAGAAGAATTATTGGTAAATGGGTTCAGTTTGTGGATGGGAGTACGGTCAGCTTTGTTTTAAAGGAACAGTTCAGGGTAAAATTAAAAACTAGGTAAATAGATAGACTGTGCAAAATAAAAAATGTTTCTAATATAGTTAGTTAGCCAAAATTGTAATGTATAAAGGCTGGAGTGACTGGATGTGTAACATAACAGAATACAACACAACATCCTTCTTTTCAGCTCTCTAAATCTGAGTTAGTCAGCGACTTGAAGGGGGGGCCACATGGGACATAACTGGTCACTGAGTTTACAATTGATCCTCACTATTCAGCTGAGATTCAAAAGCAACAGTTATGACCAATGTGGCCCTCCCTCAATTCACTGATTGGTTTTTGCCTGGTAACCAGGGTAACCAGTCAGTGTTAACAAAAGAGAGTTGAAAAGCAAGAAGTAGTGTTCTGTTCTTTTATGTTAGACTTACAGTCACTCTAGCCTTTACACATTACATTTTTGCCTAACTAACTATATTGAAAACATTTTTTATTTTGCACAGCCTATCTATTTACCCTGTTTTTACTTTGTTGTTTATTAAGCTCCGAATTCCAAAAATACAGAAAATTAGGTTTTTTTTTAGCATAGGCCTTTTTTAAAATCACAGATTTTTCAGGACTTATTCAATCCTGAGAATGAAAAACTCTGAATATTAAAATCCTGCATCTCAAACCTGCAGAGGTTGCATATAAGTCAATGGAAGAAGTCCCATTGATTTTTTGATATGCTCTGGGTTTCATGCAATACCACTGTAGTATCTGAGCTTTTAGGGGAAAATCCAAAAAACTTTTAATTTTCGGAAAAGAATATATATGGTCTTGGTCATTATGGTACACCATATCAGTTATACTTCTTGATAATTTATTCCTATATATATATATACATACAAAATGTACAGTTATGGCAAAACCCAACCAGTAGTTACAGCATTCCATAAATGTATGAATATTAGCTATTTCCAGATTATGCTTTTCTAAACAAACATATCATTCATTTGTTTAAATTTAGGCAAATTGTCAGTTCCAAAAAAACCAAGACTAAACTAAAAGGGTTCCATTTATTAAACCTCAATTTTTTTCTGGTCACGGTTTTTTGAGGGAATTATCTCATTTTTCATGGAAAAATTAAAACTTACATTTTTTGAGATTTATCATACCCCCAAAGCTGCTAAAAATCCAAATCTCAAATTTGTCAAAGCCATGAAGAAGTCAATGGCAGATGTCTTTAAAGTTGTTTCTTGACATTGTGATTTCTGGGATTTTGTCCTATAATCAGAAAAAGTTTTCGCAGCGATTGACTCCCAATTATGGGACTGTTCACTATTTTTTCCTAAAGAATCATTGATAAATGAGTTGAATTTGTGGAAGAGAGTTTGGGCAAGTGTTTTAATAAAAAACAGATTAATCTGAGTTTTAGTAATTCAACCCCATAAACTACAAATATCATAATATTTATTTAAAAATCACAATAAAAAAGTGCGAATGGAAAATATGCTGACTGATACTCTAAAACATATGAATACTTGAAAAACCTGTAAAACATTTTTTGGACAATTATTAACCAAAAAAATAAAAAATAAAGCCTTTTAAAGTCCAAATTGATTTTGAGTGGTCCAATAGGATA
Organism: Xenopus borealis; assembly: GCA_024363595.1. Lineage (NCBI taxonomy): Eukaryota > Metazoa > Chordata > Amphibia > Anura > Pipidae > Xenopus > Xenopus borealis. Next base: position 121,444,074 of record CM044441.1, on the reverse strand, counting down.
AGTACAGCTTCCACTGACTATGAGTGAAGCTTTGTATTACTGGTTTTTTCACTTAATTATTGTAAAATTTTTAGAGTTTTTTTTTTAAAAATTAGAAAAACACAAATTTTTTGCGATTCCTAAATGACCTTAGACTCTTTTCACTTAATAACACAAAGAAACCTAGACCATATAATAATTTAATAATCCATAAATTGATTAGTTATAAATAGAATCCACAGCTTGGCATTACTCTCTATAAACAGGCCAGTTCTTTTTCTATTTAGGCCTGGTCTTCTTTCTTTGATGAAATATGTGCATTTTTGTGTGTTTTTTCAAAGCTGTAAGTCTTTTGTTAGATGGGTATATAACATATGTAAAACTTGGTGGTGATGACCTCAAACTCAACTCTTGCCCAAGAGCCCTATTCTTTGTTGCTAAACACATAGAAGTGTTGTTTTATGCTGCGTTTAGCTGGCAGAAGCCTGGGAACTGCTAAGGCTAATTGAATGGCATATTTGAACAAAAACACCAGTGTTGCCAAATGTTCAAGATATTGTTTTTTTCATAAAATATACGTTGGATCAAAAAACAGGCACCTTCTCCAGCTATCAGTGATCAAATCTGCCTGCCAAAATATTGGAATATCAGGAAATGGAGGATATTTAGAATGGGTTGTTTTTAAAAGCTATTTTTTACAAGTATGGCTCAGCTAAAAATCAGTTCAATGCTTTCAGTGCCTCAGGATCCATACTATTGTTCATCTAGGTAATACTGAGAGACTCTAACACTTAAAGGAGAACTAAACCCCTAGGTGCAAAAATCCCTCCCTCCCCACCCAGTAGGAGGCATTTGCCGGTTTGTATTTACTGGGCATGCACCGAAAGTCACAGAGTTTCCGAAAAAAGAAATCGGAAATTTCATGACTTTCATGCACATGCACACTAGATCCATTCTGGCAAATGCCCCTAACTGCGCATTGGCATGAAAGTCACATACTTTCCGAAAAAGAGATCAGAAAGTTTGTGACTTTCACAACCCCAAAGTATTAGCCAGCATAAGCATATAGGCCTCTTGAATGTCTGACAGGGCTCTTAGGGTTTGAATTGGTCCGACTGAAACTTTGTGACTTTCGGCACATGTGCAGTAGAGCTGAACCGGTAAATGCTCCTACTGCGCATGCACCGCCAAGTGCCGATGGGTCCAGGAAGAAGACAGCTGGACTCCATGCACAGAACCTGTGCCGAGGGGTAAGTATCAAGTTAGGGGGGAGGTAGGCCGGGGGGAGTGGGGCCTGGGGGGAGGGGTTTTGCGCCGGGAGGGTAGACTTCTCCTTTAAAGCTTGTAACAAAGACACCATAGATGAGTGTAACTTTTAAAGTTTTGGTGAGTGCTGATATGAAGTATGTCCAGGAAAGGGAAATCATGGTAAGTATGATACAATTTTTCCTTTTCTTCAAAAGTTTTGATTTCCATATAATATTCCATTTTGATTTTCCATTCTTATAAATAGGATACTAGTTATACCTTGTTATCTTCAGTTGGAGAGTTCTTGAGTTGTTAAAACCCAGTGTTCTTGGGATGCCACCACAGGAATCCAAATGATTTCCATTCAATTTATCAAATACTGAAATATGTTTCCCAGAATGGGAGTATTTCTAATATTTTTAGTGTAGAATGGGACATTCCAGTAGAGGTGTTTCTTTTTGAAGAGAGTTATTGATCAACCCTTTTGAAATAAAAAATAACAAAATGGTATAAAGGTGATACCTTTATTGGCTAACTAATATAATCATAGCAAGCTTTCAGAACATTTTAGTTCCTTTTTCAAGCTGATTACAATGAAGCTGTGGTGTTTTCTGGTATATATACAACATTCAGCTCATAGATCAAATGACCAACAAAAAGGAATATCAAACTGTGCGTCAAACTCATTTACGAGGGGATCTGCAAGAGATAGGCAGATAAGGTACAAGATAGTGTGGGTCAAATAGACTGTAAATTAGGGCTGAATAATTGGAGTGTAGAATCAAAGGAATTCCAAATCATCTCTTAGTCCATATCCAGACATGTTGGTACTTCTGACCTGGTGCAGTCCTTTGTTAGTCCACATAATTAGACTTAAATCCAAGTCCCAGGTTTAGTCCCTTCTCCAGAGAATTCAAAGTTTCCATTAATTTTTATTCCCATACTTTTCGATCATTATCTGTTTTAAAATTGCCCTTAAGAACCAAAATTCCTAAATCCTTTATGGAGTGATGAGGGCCATTGAAATGTTTTCCTGTTGGTGTGTCCAGTTTTGGTGCGTATTTCTCAGGCTTTGTCCAGTCTCTCCTATATATAATTTTTGAAGAGAGAAAATACAGTCTAATTGATTTGACTTATTACTATATACACATTCTTTGTAATTTTTTGGTGCAAATTCTCTATACATAGTTCTAACACTGACAATTGCTAGTGTCCATGTTGCAAATGTTTTGCTTGATGAAAATAATAAAGAGAAGGATAAAGGGAAACAAAAGAGGACTCATTTAATTCAAAGTCTCCCCTGAGTCTGAGAGAGCTGTGCTTGGCATCTTGCATCTGATTTTTAATCTGGCACATTGTGGAGAGCATAGCTTGCACAGACCATTGCCACAGGCACAAATGCTAAAAGCCCAAAGGCCTGTTATTTTGCTCCACTTAGTACTGTTATGGGGGAATGTAATATCGGTCGATAACGCAAAAAACATTCACATTTCATTCGCAATGCTAATAAATGTTTGCAAAGGGAAAATTTTGCCTTTGTGAACACTTTGCCCCTCATATGACAGTAGGATAGTGATTGCGAATATTATAGTGCATAGTGTATGTAATACACAATAGCAATCACAAACCAGTTTTTGTGACAAAATTGTTTACGAAACCCCACAGCAGGTGCTAAAGGTTCACAATGCGCAATTAAGATCCACAATGAAATAAAACAACGTGACATGCAAGTTTTTTTTACATATATATTTTTTATTACAAATTACAATTTTTAAATTTTATTACATTTCCCCCTGACACTTGTGACTCGGGCAGTGGTGAAATAAAAGAAAGAGAAATGTGCAGAACTACATGGCAGACTTAGCTGTGTTTCCGTTGGATTCTATGCTGGGCGACAAAATGCCTGCGTCAATTCGGATCCGACAGGAACAGGGTAAGTAATAGAAAGTCGGAGTTGGAGCGGTTAGCCGACGCGACACGACTTGGATGCTAACGCAGCTTGCAGCATTTGCATCCGACAGTCGTCTCACATCAGATCTCTGTTGCGACACCATCCGACTTCCTTTTACTACCTTGTTCCTGTCGGATCCGACTTGATGCAGGCGTTTTGTCGCCCAGTGTTGTATCCGACGGAAACACAGCTAAGTCTGCCGTGTAGTTCTGCCCTTAAGGTTGACCTTTCTCTCTTCCTTGTTTGCCCCTCTCTAGTCTCACCCAGTTTGCATAAAATGCCACATGATCTCGCACTAGTGCACAAAGTAGATTTCTATTTCAATTATTTCCAGATTTCCTTCTCTTCCATCGCATCATGCTCAGCTCTATATTGATACAAATTAATTTTACCAAATATAAGATTTGAAAATTAATGTTCCCTTCAGCTGTATTTTAGGTTGTATTAAAAACTAACAGTATTAGAAACAGCAGGCGATTGTGAGACTATGTCCCACCCAGTGCAGAACTGTAGTCACATATGGGTCAACTGTGCCGTTGCAACTATTTAATCCCGTATCATTTATCTGAGCTTTCACCCTAATGGCCTATTTATCCTGAAGTGCAGTCTAAATTATGGTTTTGTCATTTTGTTTCTCTCCCTGCTCTGTTCTATTCCCTCGCGCTGCTCGCATCAACTGTTCAGAAAGAGCTCTAATCCTAAAACACAATAAACAAGCAGAGTGAAAGAAATCTTCCTTAGGTAACCTCGGAACAGAAGAACTTTGTGCATAATGCAGCCTAGGCCATGCCAAAATGCAATTTGGAGGGTGTCCAGCACTTCATTGGAAAGTAATGGTTTTCACTGAACTGAGTTATGACCAGCTGTTTGCAGACAGTCTGTGACATACTGATAGAGCAGAACACCGTATGTTGCTTTCCAAATCAAATGATACAAGAAGTGTGACAGAGTGGAGAAACATCTGTCATTAGCAATTTTCAGCACGCTTCACTAATTCTGGACAAAATACGAGTAATGAACTTACCGCAGGAAACTTCAAATACTACCACTTCTGAAAGAAGAATGCAAACAGCGAGTTTTACTAATGGCGCCTAATTTAATTCATTTTGTGGAAACAACAAACAAAGTGGATTGCTTGCTTTGTGCGCGGCTTCAGCATCTCTGCTACAAATATTGACGTTGATCCGTGGACAAGTCTCAAGTATGATTTTTCTTAGGTTTAGCCCAAAGCTCCTTCCAGTGTTCAGTTTGTAGTAAAAACACAAAAGCTTCACTCCTGAAGAGATTATACCAATTTATAGAGAAGGGCATTCATATGGAGAATCACACTTAACGGGATATAAAAGCGGTTTTGGGCAGTTTCAATGCATTAACACTAGACAATTCTTTGAAAAAAACAAGAAAATGTTTATGAAAAATTGTTTTTCTACTTAGTGGAGTAACTATATTTTACTGGGTCCCACAGCAAATTAATGTTAGGGCCACCAACATATGCAGAGATTGTCCTATTTTACCAATAGATGTTGACATTGCTCATTAATTAGGGTCTCATGGGGCCCCCAATACCAAGTGGGCCCCCTGCAGCTGCAGTGTCTGCTCCCTCTGTAGTCACCCCCCTTTTTCTACCTATAGTCTGCATATACTGTACCTGCAGTATCCATGCAGGGGTGGACTGAAATGTGATACGATTAATAGGGGCAGTAAACCCCCATGTTCAACATGAGCACAATGAATACAGCTTGTGCTGAACATATTTTGCCTATTGTCTTATTCATGAAAAATCTATGGTTTTACATTTTCCTTGAGCTAAACAGGGTGAACAGGGAAACTGAAGCTTCTCCATGTTCCTTGCCAGGTAGATAATAAGATTTATAGTATGCAACCCCTTCTCTTCCTCGTTTTTTTGTTACCATTATGCAGGGGATTATCTGTGCAGTGGTTATCTAATTATCTTCCTGGCAAGGACCAAACATGGAGTAGCTTCAATTTCCCCCGCTTAGCCTGTTTAGCTCAAGGAATAACAAAAATCATAGATTTTTCATGATTAAAACAATAGGCAAAACATATTTCTTATATAACATCACTCCTACATTTGCCCAGGAGCAGTAACCTATAGTAACTGATAAGATATTTGGTTTTAAACAGGTGATTAGTAAATGCTTTCTGAGCATTGGTTGCTATAGATGATTAGATTGTACACCTTTTCTTACATTTCCCAAAAAAGAAAGAAAGAAATAAAGAGAGTGAGAGAAAGAAAGAGATATAGAAAGAAAGAAAGGAAGAAAGAAAGAAAGGAAGGAATGAAGGAAGGAAGGAGGACTGAATTGACCTCACTTGTCTGAATCACAGGAAGCTTTATTGCAGGACTAATTTAAAACTTTAAAGGGATATTGTCGTATGAAAACGTGTTTTTTAAAACACATCAGATAATAGTGCTGCTCCAGCAGATTTCTGTAGTGATATCCAGTTCTCAAAAGAACCAACAGATTTTTTTTATATTCAGTTTTGAAATCTGACATGGGGCTCGACATATTGTAATTTTCCCAGCTGCCCCTAGTCATGTGACTTGTACCTGCACTTTAGGAGGGAACTACTTTGTTGAAGGCTGTTATTTCTCCTACTTAGGGTAAGGCCACACGGGGAAATTTCGGGGAGATCTGTCGCCTGGTGACTAATCGATGCGACAAATCTCCCCGAATAGCTTGGTATCTGTGCGCACCCGCTACATGTAAAGTCGCCTGCGCCTATTCACACGCGGCATGTGATTTTAAAAGTCGCACAAAATTGCCTGGCGAGTTAAATGTAACTGAATCACTCTCAGTGGCACTTGGCTTTTACTATTGAGTGTTGTTCTTAGGGCTAGAGCAGACGGGGAGATTCGGGGGCATTTTATCGCCTGGCGACTTGTAGCGGCGACTTGTAGCCCCCGAACCTCCCCGAATAGACAGGTCCTTAGGCGCACCGGCGTGACTTGAAATCGCCTGCGCCTATTCACACGCAGCGGCGCGATTTGTGGAATCGCTCCAAATTGACTCGCGAGTCAATTTGGAGCGATTCCACAAATCGCGCCGCTGCGTGTGAATAGGCGCAGGCGATTTCAAGTCACGCCGGTGCGCCTAAGGACCTGTCTATTCGGGGAGGTTCGGGGGCTACAAGTCGCCGCTACAAGTCGCCAGGCGACAAAATGCCCCCGAATCTCCCCGTCTGCTCTAGCCCTTAGATCTACGAGGCAGCTGTTGTCTTTTGTTAGAGAACTGATATCTGTTTACCTTCCCATTGTTTTATTGTTAAGCTGCTGGGGGGGGGGTAGGGAGGGGGTGATATCACTCCAACTTGCAGTACAGCGGTAAAGAGTAATTGAAGCACAAGTCGCATGACTTGGGGCAGCTGGGAAATTGACAAGATGTCTAGCCCCATGTCAGATTCCAAAAGGAAATATAAAAAAATCTGTTTGCTCTTTTGAGAAATGGATTTCAGTGCAGAAGTCTGCTGGAGTAGCATTAACTTATGAGTTTTGAAAAAACATGTTTTCCCATGACAGTATCCCTTTAAAAACCACTGTACAATTGTATGGCTCTGTATTAATGAATTATGAAGATGATGATCACAGCGAACCATGGGTAAATCTGAGTAAAAAATCCCTTTTACTGACTGTTTTTAAGAAAAGCAAAAACATTTGCACTTTAATACATTTGCTCTTTTGTCTGTAACAGGGGTGTTGAAATGGAAAAAATGGCATTTACCCAGGCCCCACCAGGTCAGAGGGGCTCATTATCAGTTCTTCCGCATCAAGTACATTTTTGAAAAATGGGTCTCCTAAAACTTGCAGGCCCATCACTGTGATCAGATGGAATATCTAATTATTTTATAAAAGAGACAGGTAATCAACTTATTAAAGGGGCAGTGCACCCCATGTTCACTATGAGCTAAAAAAATAGCACTTGTACAGAACACCGGGGTGTTCCTTGTTTCCCCCTTCACATCTGGCTCTTACCTTTAAAGGTATACTGTCATGGGAAAACATTTTTTTTCAACGCATCAGTTAATAATGCTGCTCCAGCTTACTTTTCTGCACTGAAATCCATTTCTCAAAAGAGCAAACAGATTTTTTTATACAGTAATCAGTTTTGAAATCTGACATGGAGCTAAACATTTTGTCAATTTCCCAGCTGCCCCTGGTCATGTGACTTGTGCCAACACTTTAGGAGGGAACTGCTTTCTGGTGGGCTGTTGTTTTTCCTTCTCAGTGTAACTGAATAGTACACAGTGGGACATGGGTTTTTACTATTGAGTGTTATTCTTGGATCTGCCAGGCAGCTGTTATCTTGTGTTCGGGAGCTGTTATCTGGTTACCTTCCCATTGTTCTGTTGTTAGGCTGCTGGGGGGGGGGGTGATATCACTCCAACTTGCAGTACAGCAGCAAAGAGTAATTGAAGTTTATCAGAGCACAAGTCACATGACTGGGGGCAGCTGGGAAATTGACAATCTCCATGTCAGATTTCAAAATGAATTATACGAAAATCTGTTCTTTTGAGAAATGGATTTCAATGCAGAATTCTGCTGGAACAGCACTATTAACTGTTTAAAGGAAAACTATACCCCCAAAATGAATGCTTGAGCAACAGATAGTTTATATCAACTTAAGTGGCATATTAAAGAATCTTACCAAACTAGTATATATATTTAAGTAAATATTGACCTTTTACATCTCTTTCCTTGAACCACCATTTAGTATTGGTCTGTGTGCTGCCTCAGAGATCACCTGACCAGAAATATTTCAACTCTAACTGTAATAGGAAGAAGTGTTGAAGCAAAAGACACAACTCTGTCTGTTAATTGGCTCATGTGACCTAACTTTATAGTTTGTTTGGTATGTTTGTGTGCACTGTTGAATCATACGATCCCAGGAGGCTGTCCTTATTTTTTAAAATGGCCATTTTCTATTTATGATTTCCCAATGGCACGTGCTACTAAAAAAGTATATTATTGTGAAAATGGTTTATTTACATAAAGCAGGGTTATACATATAAGTTGATTTTTGCAATATCTTTTATAGAGACCTACATTATTCAGGGGGTATAGTTTTCCTTTAATTTGAACAAAACATTTTTTCCCATGACAGTATCCATTTAAGAGCAGCAGAACGGGGCAAGGAGGGACACATCACTACTGTGGAGCATGCAATTGCACCCTCTATAGAAATTCTGATTTAGAAATCTAAATTTTGTCTCTTGAAGTCAGCTGTCACACTTTTTGTTGTGTTCTGTCCAGTCTGTGTCTAATTGTTGCTGTTAAAGTGTCTCCTGATTGTGAACTTCTGCTCACCCTGGCATTAAACATCATTTTTATGTAGCTATAGACAAACTGATCTGCTTTATTCTCAATCAATGTAAATAGGTTCAAATAATTTACATGTCCTAGGTAGTAATTGGTAGTATGGACATATTTATATTCTTATTGTATTGTTCTCAGAAGAAAGAATGCAGAATATGCTTATAAACCGGAATCATCGCAGTCAGTCCCAGAATTAAATACTATATCTGTTTCAAAATTATTTAGTATAGAATAAAACATTTTCTAACAAATTATATCTATATAATACACAAAAGCCGTAAATATCTTGTAAATTATATCCTTATAAACGGTGAGTTCTGATGTCATTTCTGTCACATGACTCACTGAAACGTGTGTATTATAATAAATAAAGTACCCCCAGTTGCAAAATATGAGGATATTAGAAGTTACCTCGGAGTTCCATGACCTGTATAAAAACACTCGGCCTTCGGCCTCGTGTTTTTATATGGTCATGAAACTCCTCGGTAACTTATAATATCCTTAGATTTTACAAGAGGGGGTACTTTATTCACTATATATATATATATATATATATATATATATATATATATATATATATATATTATACTGTATCAGCTAACTACTTTATCAACAGAATGACATTCTAGGTTTCATTTACAAATGCAGCTGCAATTGTGGTTGCTAGTGATGGGCGAAAAATTTCCAGCGAAATTAGCGAATTGGCGAAAAAATTTGCGAAACGTGTCGCGCGTCAAACGCGGCGCGTCGTTTTCTACGCGCGACTCGTTTTTTTTTGGGCAAATTTTTGCTGGCGTTTCGCGAATTTATTCGCCAGCGGTGAATCGCGGGAATTCACCGCGAATTCGCCCCTGGCGAATACATTTGCCCATCACTAGTGGTCGCGCAAAAATCCAAGACTCATTCTCCAGCACTTGCATGTATTTGAGCCAAGTTACGCTTTCTGTTCTGTTGCATGGCACTGATACAAGTTTGTCTTGTGACGTAGGAGAACCCTGGAGCTTCTGCAACCTCTTAGCTGATGGTAATTCCAGGGTTCTCACTGCAGGTTGTGGCAATAGGCACAGGAAAGTTTCACCTAAAGAATAACACGCAACTTTCTTTTTTACGTTGAGCAATGCTGAGAACTGCTACAATCCCTTCTCCACAATTGTATTCAATTCACTGCAAGGAACTTGTCAGCGCTTTAATCAGACCAACTGGTCCAAGCTTAAATCCACATGCAAATAAAACGATGCTGGAATTGTAGGAAAACATTGCAATGTGTCCAAAAAATTGCTTCCAAAAATGCACTTTGCAGACTGAACTTGTACTTGTAAATGAGCCCTTATAGCTTATTTTTAAGATTATTTTGTGCTTTGTAACCTGGTCTTGCCAACAATTATTTTAACCATATTATACTACAGGTATGGGATCCATTATCTGGAAACCCATTCTCAAGAAAACTCTGACTTACGGAAAGACCATCACTCATAGATTCCATTATAATCAAACAATTCAAACTTTTAAAAAATGATTTCCTTTTTCTCTGAAATAATAAAACAGTAGCTGTACTTGATCCAAACTATGATATAATTTATCCTTATTGGAAGCAAACCCAGCCTATTGGGTTTATTTATTGTTTACATGATTTTTTAGTAGACCTAAGAAATGAAGATCCAAATTATACAAAGACTCCTTCTGCCCCAGGTCCTGAGCATTCTGGATAACAGATCCTACACCTATATTTACTTTATTGTACAGGTATGGGATCCCTTACTGGAAACCCACTACAGGTATGGGATCCCTTATTTGGGAACCTGTTATCCAGAAATCTAAAAATGATGATAAAGCCATCTCCCATAGAGCCAATGTTAAAGGGAAACGTTTTTTTTTTTAATTCTTTTAAATGCATCAGTTAATAGTGCTGTTCCAGTAGACTTCTGCACTGAAATCCATTTCTCAAAAGAGCAAACAGATTTGTTTATATTCAGTTTTGAAATCTGACATGGGGCTAGCCATTTTGTAAATTTCCCAGCTGCCCCGGTCATGTGACTTGTGCCAGCACTTTAGGAGGGAACTGCTTTCTGGCAGGCTGTTGTTTTTCCTTCTCAAGGACTGAATAGTACGCAGTGGGACATGGGTTTTTACTGTTGAGTGTTGTTCTTAGATCTACAAGGCAGCTGTTATCTTGTGTTAGGGAGCTGTTATCTGGTTACCTTCCCATTGTTCTGTTGTTAGGCTGCTGGGTGGGGGAAAGAGAGAGGGTGATATCACTCCAACTTGCAGTACAGCAGTTAAGTGTGATTGAAGTTTATTAGAGCACAAGTCACATGACCAGGGGCAGCTGGGAAATTGACAATATATCTAGCCCCATGTCAGATTTCAAAATGAAATATAAAAAATCTGTTTGCTCTTTTGAGAAATGGATTTCAATGCAGAATTCTTCTGGAACAGCACTATTAACGGATCCATTTTGAAAACAATGTTCCCATGACATGATTTCTTTAAGCAAAAAAGTCCTTTTATACTGTAATAATAACGTTGTACCTTGCCGTTGGTGGCATGATTCAATATTGGTGGCAAAACAATCCTATTGGGGTTGTTTAATGTTTAAATGATTTTTAACAGGCTTAAGGTATGGAGATCCAAATTATGGCGAGATCCTTTGTCTGGAAAGCCCCAGGTCTCAAGCATTCAGAATAACAAATCATAAACCAGTATCTAGACAGCTACAAACTATAGGAAGGCCTTCCCCAATAGAATCAATTTTCTGTGAATAATTACACTTTACTCTATAATACTACAATATCTTCTACTTGGTGGTACCTAATCTGTATTAATCCATTTTTTATTGTTTCAAAAGTTTTCAAGATATGCTGATCCAAATTACAGAAAACCCCAGGTCCCCAGCATTCCGCATAACAGATCCCACACCTGTATTGTAAACTCCAGACAACAAGGTCCATATTTGTTGGTTCTTTGTTACTGGTCAAAGCTGCAAATATGAATAACACAGGAAAACACATATTTACTTGAAACCCATCATTGAGCTTGTGATATAGATCATAAAGTAAGCAGACCTTAGCAATTCACTAACAACTAGGATGTTTTTTTTTTCTTCCTGAACAGTAAATGTTTAGATTTTCCTGTTCACTGACTATCAGCACACATATCATAAACACGGAGCTGTTATAGTGTGTTCTGTATGTTGATTCACTTTAACAGTTGTTAGTGTGAAGACAGGAAAGCAAAGTAGGTCTAATGAGACCATGTGCAGTATGCTGTGAAAACAGAGGACCTTATTTGGCATAATGGGTTTCACCGTAAGGGCCGTAAAATTGTGCATGTGTTAGTATCATTTTAATTATTACGGGAGCCACATGTTAAGCAGAATCGCGGAACTACCCGAATGGCTTCAGAACTCTTTCTGCTGATCGCTGTATTTTAATTACAAAGAGGAACATTTGGCGATAGGTAACCGTAAAACCCTTCTGTTGGCAAATAAACTCAAATTTGATTTTTGTAATTATATTTTTAGACTGTACAATCAATTCCATAGCTTCGGGGAGAACTGTCTTAATTAGTGCAGGTTAAATGAAGGTAAAATTACATACCCTGTCATATTTCCATACACCGCTCAAACTTTAGAAAAGTAACTGCATTAGGCTGCTGTTTTACTGTTTTACTGATATTAAAGTGGGATATTTTTTTGCTCATAAGTGCATGTTTTCCCGTTGTATGACACTAGCATTATTACACACAACTGGCACAAGGGATTTATTTATATTTAAACTTACCCTTTGTTCAATATGTTTAGTTCATCTTCTATCCATAAAATTATATGTTTTAAATCAGCTGTGGAGCCATTGCTTTGCCTTGCAACTCTTTCTCATCCCTAACTGTTGCCAAGGGCTTGGAATCCTGCAGTGATGTAAATAACTGGTTTCAGGAAGGATTTCTGGTCACTGTGGTCTAAAAGCTCTCTTATAAAGTTAATTAGTATCTCAGCCATAAAGCATGAAATAAAAAAAGACTTTGATTATCTTATGCATTCACAAAAAGTGCCAATTTCAAGTAAGCACTTTGCAGGGTTTTGCATTCCTGAATGGAGAGCATAAAAATCCCCCCTCCTGCACCCCAACTTGCATGACATTTAGTTAGGGAGCAGCACGCATAAAACAGGGCTTAGCATTCAGAAGTACTCCGTTATTTTTAAAGTGTCAATCCTTTAAAGGGATCCTGTCCTGGGAAAACATGTTTTCCCATGACAGTTTCCCTTTAAATAGCAAATGACAGCACCATAACACAAATGTTTGCCCTGATTAGTGATGAGCAAATTTGTATACAGTATATGGGAGATAACATTTGTAAAGTGCAACTTTTGAATTGATTTTAAGAAATTTTGCAATCTTGATTAGATGGAATCTGTACTTTCAAAAAGTATAGGGTCATGTGGAATTAACTTAACATTAGGGGAAGTTGCCTCTGGAGGAAACTTCAAGCAACTTTACTCTATGTTTGTTTAACTCTGAGCGATTTCAATTATTTCCAATGGAGATGCATTTTTGGGAGATTTTACTCCTGCATTCGTGCATAAATAATAGTAGGTGACAAATCTCCCTGGCCCTTAAGGCTGACCTGGCTGCTGCCTTCACTGCTCCCAGCTCCTAAAGAAATAAATCATGCTAAGGAAATAAAACTGCACACACTCCCCAAACTGGCAGGAATAATAATGAGGGAGAACAATGCAGGCTGAAGCCTGAGAAACTAACTTTGGCTTTTAACAAGAAAGTCAGTATTTGTCACCCCATTGCCTTTTTGAAACACAGTATTTCAAATGGTTTGTATTTCGATATTTATGAGTAAAACATTAAAGACCAATAACTTTGTCAAGCTCAGTTGTGTTATTGTAGGGGGGTAGAAGGGACTCTTTACATAACATTTTGTATTGTTCCTCTTCCATTAATGATTAGGATTCAGTGTGGCCAGGCTGAAAATGGCCGAATCCTGACTGAATGCCAAACTGAATGCTGGATTCAGTGTATCCCTATTAAAGTGGCACCTGGAGCAACAATAAAGCATACACAAATGCTATAATCACAAAAGCGGAGTGTGGCTATTGAAAATCTGTGTTAACAATCATTTTATGCTTGTATTTGTCATTGCTCCAGTTCTACTTTATTTCACTTTTGTGAATTCTCCTGTGTGTGACTAGAGTGTTAGCATTAAAATTTGTTTGTGCTATTTTCGTTTTGAGGTCTATAAATATCACATTGCTGGATAAACATATTCATGTGGGGCATCAAACTATTCAGAAGACTTTTAATATTCATATTTCTGATGTTTTCTTCCTCTGAGCTAGAGTGTGTGGGAGAAATGATGCTGTAAATTGCAACTTGAGTCATTTTCTCAAGCATTTGTGGAAAAAGTTAAATATAGCTAATATTTGCAACTTGTTAGTTCTGACCAGGAAGACATATAAACCCATGTTCTATAAGATTGTTTTTGTGGGGCATGATGTGTCGGCCATGAAAATGCAGAAAATGCAGTATTTATATTTTGGGCTCTCCAGATGCTAGAGATTTTGCTAGTGTATGAACATGTGATGTTACTGACATTAATATTCCATCTTTTTGTATTTTTAACCCAAGAGCATGGGAGAGATTTACCACTTTGGGACGTTTGTGTTAATATGTAGAATTGTTGTGAATAAATGTTAGATTTGATTTAAAACAAGTGAAAGAGAATTCTTTTAAAGTCATTTTGTATTGTGATATTTTAAATTCAGTGAGATGTCTGCTGTTAGAAAAGGTAAGTTGGTATGTTTTGGAACTAACCTTATGTTAGGATCTGGATTCAGTGTGTAGTTAATATTACAAAAAAATGGCCTCACTGATGATAACACCGGGAGTAATAGGTAAAGTGCTCTGTATATCCATGGGACATACAAGGTAAGTGTAAGGGAGTTGGAAAGATTTATGATAAGGTGAATGGAAGAATGGGTCAGGGATGATGGTCAAGTGGAGAGGTGGGAAAGGTGCATCAAAAGTCAGAGGAAATCTTATGAAATGCCATAAGAAAATGGTTCTTGTTTATTATATGCTGTATATGCATCTTATAAAAAAGTATTGTAGAAGAATTCCATGAGAATCTTAGTTCTTGGCTGAAAGGAATGCATCCATGACTCCTCAGAGACTGAGGACTGGTATGTAGCAAGGAGGATATTTGGGATATTTCTGGGTTTGCTGAGATATCATACTTAGTTATGTGTTTTGGCAAAAGCTGTGTTTATCATTGAGCAGTGAAAATACAGAAAGCTGGAGTTGGAGTCGATTTGTTTACTTAAATGACTATTTTGCAAATGCTTTTCATACTGTTCCACATAAATGATTATTTGTTAAAGTCATTTTATTATGAAATACACCTACCATGGGACATTGATTGTATCTCCCTTAAAGGAGCCTTTTAGCAGCAGGGCTGGAACTAGGGGTAGGCAGAAGAGGCACCTGCCTAAGGCGCAAAGCTGTGGGGGCACTGGGCAGGTACCTGTTCAAAAGTTTTCTACCTACCCCAAATCCAGGCCATTTGCTCCCCTGATCCTCTTCTTCCCTCCCCTCATCACTCCCCCCTCCCCTCCACCCTCTCGTCACTCCCTCCCCTTATTACTCCCCTCCCCTTGGTGCTCCCCTCCACCCTCTCATCACTCCCTCCCCTTTTTACTCCCCTCATCTCTCATCTCTCCCCTCCACCCTCTCATCACTCCTTCCCCTGTCACTCTCCTCGTCACTCCCCTCCCCTCATCATGACCCTGCACTTCTTCTTCCCTTAATCTCCCCTATGGCGCATGTCCACTTGCACCTGAGCTGTCACCTGCGCTTACAAGGGGGAGGGGTGGGGGTAGCTGACGGAGTACCTAGGGCATCCTGTCAGCATTCTGGCCCCGTTTAGCAGTAACGATGTGCACCTCTAATGTGCACCCCCCCATACCGGTTTAGCCACAAGAACCTGCGGTACCCTACGGGTTGCAGGTAGGAGTTCTGGGTGTGGGTATAGACACGGGTTGTCAGTTCTGCAGGGTCGCGGGTCAGGCCACAGGTCTTCTCAAAATCGATCTTTACTCCCTTTTCTTTATCATGCCTACTTCCGATGATGTCACTTCCGGTTTAGAATGACAGCACTTCCTGATTCTCGATGGTCAGCGGGTCGTGGATTGGGTTGCAGAGAAGGTACTTGCGGGTTGGGTAGTGGGTCCAAGCATGTAAGAATGCGGGTTGCAGGTCCAGGTTGCAGATTGCAGGTTGCGGGTATGGGTCGGGTGCGGGTTCCAAAAAATGGACCCATGCAGGGCACTAGTCTTGGGTGCTAACTCTTGCACTGTGCTTGTTGGAGTTTCTGAAGGTTTTCTAATTACCCTATGTAACTTTCACAACTGGAGTGAGCAACTACAGGATTTAAGGTCACACTAGCTAGTTCTATTTTATTCTCCTACTAAGTCCTTCTACCTCAGGCTCTTCCACCATCCACCCCCTCCAGCAAGTGGGGTTCAAAGAGACACAACCACATGCTGCTTCCTCTATTTAATACTATAATACACTTGGTTTGAGAACAGTGGGGATTTGGTTTTGGCGGTGACTTGCAGAGTAGACTGACAGTGGAGGGGTTTTGGGGTCCCTTATGCGTGTGCTGTGAGCAGCACAGAATGAGGCATGCCTTAATCCTAACATAATTAAAGAAACCCAGTTATGTAGTGATGAAAGATGATCGATTTTCCCTTTATACAGTTGGTCAAGCCACAGACCTTCAACATAGGGAGCCAAATCAAGAAAAACACAAGGATACAGGCTGGCACAATCTGGACCACCAAAATGATGTCAAAAGCAGCATAGTTTAATTTAAAAGCATTCCTAGTTTTTTTAAGTCCATACACAATCATTAACAAACAGCCTTATGCGTTTTGTGCCATAGCGGGCACTTAATCATAGGTGTAAAGCTGTTTGCTTATGTTTGTGTATGAACTTAATAAACTGTTTTAAATTAAAAAAAAAGCTGATTTTGACATAATGTTGGTGGTCAGCCTCTATCCTGTGTGTATGGCCTTTACCCAAAGGTATTGACACCCGTTCTAACTGTGTACAGACCCAGCTCAGTGCTATCAGTAACCAGTATCAGTTCAGGGTAAAAATAAAAACTGAGTAAATAGATAGCCTGGTTAAAATAAAAATTGTTTCTAATATAGTTGGCCAAAAATGTAATGTATAAAGGCTGGCGTGACTGGATGTCTAAAATAAGAGAACAGAACACTACTTCCTGCTTTTCAGCTCTCTAACTCTGAGTAAGTCAGCGACTTGAAGGGGGGCCACATGGGACATAACTGTTCAGTGAGTTTGCAATTGATCCTCAGCATTCAGCTCAGATTCAAAAGCAACAGTTATGACCCATGTGGCCTCCCTTAAGCCACTGTTTGGTCAATGTCTGGTAACCAATCAGTGGAAACCAAGAGAGCTGAAAAACAGGAAGTAGTGTTCTGGCTATTATGTTACTCCAGCCTGCCTTTTTACCCAGTTTTTCTTTTTACACTGAACAATTCCTTTAAGGGAATCTTCTAAGTAAAGGTTGGACAAAACCATTACTCTCCTACACAAACTAGGGATCATCCATCCCACTGGTCCATTCTCAACTATGCTGCTACAAGTCAACATATTCAAGCTATGGCACTTTCCTCGTGGGGTTTAACTTTTCAGAACCAATTACCTTCCGTCTTTTTGCTTGGAGTGTCTGGAAAACCTGTTTCTAATCCTTTTTGTATGCAATTCACAGTTCAAAGATCCCATAGCAACCAATAAAAACTTTCTTATTTTTTGTTTGAAACCAAACATGTGATTGATGTGTTTTACTAAAACTACCCCAAACTACCCTAAATGTTATTTCCATTGTTGCTAGCCGCTACATATATGCTATATATACTGTATATTGTTTGTTTTAAAGTAATTCTGGAGAAAATAATAAAAGCTGCAGCAGGAGTACATGTGCAAATTCTACCTATCACTGTTTTAAATCTGGAGACAATGAAGCTGTACATAGCATAACAGTATTCTGTTTAAATCTGTATTTGTACCAAGAGCAGTGTGACATTCAAATGGATGTGTAAGGACCAGCCTAGTGCTTGAAATCCTGCTTAGCACTGGAGACATTGATTTGTGAGCATAATGCCTGACAGCATAGGCTGCCGTAGGATGTGTGACAGATAAATTTTATCAAAATTAAGGCACAATTAAACATTTCATCTTCCTAATTACTGGCTGTAGATTCGGCCTGATGACCATGTGCTGTAAGAAATCAGCGACCATTACACATTTTAATGGAGCACAGCTGTCTTACAGCTTGGTAATATTTGCACAGTGCCACAGAACTGTAATTTATGAGAAAAAGAAAAAATGCATATTGGCTCATTTTTGCCAAAACAGATTAAGGATTCATATACTTTAATGAGATTTGGAGCTTGGCTTAGATTATCGTTATAAATGATTTATGTGCATGTTGGTCGGCTCTTGCACATTCTGTTGATTTGTGCTTTGCACTGCTCATAATGTGGCTTTAACTAAGGTGTCAATATTTTCTGCTATCAAGTTTTTATTTTCCCTGAAAATATCCAGGAACTCGGAGAGATCATTCTTTACAGGGCTGCCGTTGATAGTAATGTGCAGATGATATAGTCTCCCCTGTACATAGTATAATGTGGCATTTTATTAAAAGGCCACAGCCCATGACCATGTGCAATCTTGAAAACAACAGGCCAATAGACATTGAACCATGTGGTTGCTAAAAGACCCAGGCATATGGAAGGCTAAACCAGCAGGGGTCCAAATGATCCCCTGTGGATACAACAAAGAGGAATCTCTCTACAAATATATGTATAGTTCTTCTTCCTCAAGGCAGGGTGGTGGGGAACTCCCAATACTTTTTATAAAATAACTAATCATCTATTTTAGATAGAACTATGACTCAATTTTTAACCAATTTTAACCAATTGGAAGTTCTGTAAGATACTAAAGTTAACTCAAAGGTGAACCACTCCTTTAAAGGAGAATTCAACCCCCCTTGATGTTAAGCCCCCATCTGCCGCCCTCCCTGCCCCCCCCTGCACAGTCTTACCCCTGAATCCTTTTCCCTCCAGAAATAGTGATCGGAAAATCAGGGTGAGTGCAGCGGAGCTCCCAGCCGCCATCTTCTTATGTTTGTAATCTTTGTGAATGGAGTGGCGTTTTGGCGCATGCACAGTTGTAGCAAGTTTCTGGGTTTGACAACTGCGCATGTGCCGAAAGAGATGGGAAGTGCCGAAGAGGAGAAAGACAACAAAAAGATTATGAAGATGGCTGCTGGGAGCTACACTGTGCTCACTCTGCTTCTGGAGGGAGAAGGATTCAGGGGTAAGACTGTGCAGGGAGGGAGGCAGGGAGGTGGATGAACGAAGGGGGGTAGATGGGGAATTAACATCAAGGGAGGTTGAATTCTCCTTTAAAGGAGTGGTTCAGCTTTGAGTTAACTTTAGTATCTTACAGAACTTCCAATTTCTCACAATTTTACAATTTTTGTTCATTTTTAAAAAAGAACCTTTTTTTTTCTATCTGTAAATTTGCTCTAAACAGCCCCCCAGATTAATGTACCTTAGTCCCTGCTGCAAGTCTGCTCTGGTTTCTGTGTTATCAGCAGCTTGTTTCCCCTTCTTCCTGGTGCAGAGTGAAGCCCCGCCCCTTAGCTTACTGAGCTGACCTTATCTCTTGGACTAGTCCTGGAGATCATTTGCATACTATGACATAGCAGAGACCAGTGTGTTTAGCACCTTTTGCTTGGGGAAACTAGCTTACTAATGCACACACTGGCTCCCTCTTCCTCTCTATTGTGGAACAGCAGCAAATGGACTGCTCAGTAAGCTAAGGGGCTGGGCTTCACTCTGCACCAGGAAGAAGGGGAAACAAGCTGCTGATAACACAGAAACCAGAGCAGACTTGCAGCAGGGACTAGGGTACATTAATCTGGGGGGCTGTTTAGAGCAAATTTACAGAAAGAAAAAGAAAAACATTTACTTTTCCTTTAAAATAGTTTTTGAGTTATTTGCTTGCTTTTCTGTCTTTCCAAATTTAAAATTAGGGTCACTTGACCTTGGCAACCAAACAACTGTTTATCTGTGATGTATGTATATTTTTATTTGTATAGCGCTCCTTGAGGGCAAAGCACTGTACAGCAACAATAAATTAGTAGTAACAAACAAGGGATCACTGCATTAATAAATAACAATAAGTGCATTATTATAAATACAGTTTGCATAAATATAAAATATAATTACACAGTGTTGAGGAGACAAGATGATGGAGGGCCCTACCCCTTGGGGCTTACAGTCTAAATGGGAGGGTAACTTACAGACACAATTTGGAGGGGTAATAAAGAGCTTTTTACAGTGGGTGAAACTGTCGTACAAGTGCCAGTTCAGGTGTTATCCAGGTGCTCCCAGAGGTAGTCTCTGAGTTTTGTTTTAAAAACATTGAGGGAGGATTCTCTCCGGAGAGATGCAGGAATGGCATTCCAAATATAAGGAGCTGCAAGAGAGAAGGGTTTGAGACGGGAAACAGCAGTAGATGTGGGGGGTACAACCAAGCGGTTAGTCTGAGAGGAGCAGAGGTTTCGGCCAGGAACATATAGAGAAACAAGAGATGAGATGTAGTTAGGTGTAAAGGAATGAAGGGCTTTGAAGGCTACGAGGAGAAGTTTATAAGTTATTCTTTGTTTTATAGGAAGCCATGATAATGTACCCTTTTGGATGAGAGGAGGATGTGATGCTGCAATGTTATTGTTTCTGTTGCCTTTTCTTACTTATCTACCCATTCAGTCTCTCTCCAGATGATATGCCAGTCTCCAATGCAAACCACTGCCTGGTTGCTTGGGAAAAGGCAAGCAACCCATATAGTATATATAAGTTATGAGGTCGAAGATCTTCATGTCTTTATATGGTTATGGAGCCCCTTCGGTGACTTATAATATCCTTATGGTTTACAATAGGGTATAAAATATTCAATATATATAAATATATTATCACTGCTTACCTTTCCCTGAGATATTTTGTGTAGTGCAAACAGATGGTGCTGTAACCCAAATAAATACCAATATGGTTCATTCCTGAGCAGCATCAGGGTTATATATGGAATGCAAACTAAATCACGGGGAAAATTAGGGCACAAACAAAGACTTTGGTGTGTGAGTACAGATCTCTATTAGATATGTGACCTGCACAATATTTAGGTGCCTATTTGCTAACATTTGGAAAAAGAATTTTCACAATCTTGACCTGTTTTCCGTGTTTGTGTGGCAAAATAAGAAACAATTAAACCAGATATGTAGCACAGTTACAAATGGCTGGATTTATCACAAGCAAGATTTACTGAGTCGCAATTATAGTAACAATTTGTTCCAGCTTTGATAAATGTATTAGTTCATTAAATACTTTCCTAACAGTCAGCAGTGTTTAGTAACTGCTTTCAATTTCAAGATTCAGGAATTTGAGTACATCTGCCCTTGAATGAGGGTTTGTACATGAATAATATTAACAACAACAACAAAAATAAAACAAAATTATAGCATTATCCAGAATGCAGGGGTTTTTTGCTGATAACTGATCTTTTCATAATTTGGATCTTCTTACCATAAAAGACAGGGAAAGCCTTAAACAGAATAAGGGTAGAAATGCTGTATTTTGTATCCTAAACATAAACATGAACTTACTGCACCACAAGCCTAATCAAACAAATGATTTATGCTTTCAAAGTTGGCCACAGGGGGCTGTCATCTTGTAACTTTGTTATACATCTTAAGCTGGCCATAGACGCAACGATCCGATCGTACGAATCCTCGATTCGTACGATTTTCGGATCGTGTGTGGAGTGTTCCGACATTTGTCGTGCCATGCCGATTGGTCGTTTGTTCGATCGGCCAGGTTAGAAAATTTTTGTCGGCTGGCGATAATATCTTTGCGTCTATTGCAGATTGTACGATTTTCAGTGGGAGACCGTCACTAGGTTTTTAATCGTACAACTTTCGTACAATCCTTGTCAGGGGCAGAACGTCAGCTGTCTGTGCTTTTTACTACTTTAGTTCATCTGAAGGTTAGTGACAGGTCGGGAGATGCAAAGATCTGATCGTTGGAATCATCTTACGATCGGATCTTTGCGTCTATGGCCAGCTTTAGGCTGATTTTACCTCCATTAAGGATTACTTATACAGTACGGTATTGGAGGCACAGAGAAAAATTTGATCTTTTTTGATAATCTGTGTTGTAACAGATTTTTTCTTGAATGGAATGCGAAATGAGTCTGTCCGTGTGTTCAATTTGTACATGATTCGGGTGTTTGGTCTGCAGGCTAAATGCTCTGGTTGGCGTATGTTTATACACTTTGAATGGTTTTTCTCAACTTGCTTCTAATTACACAAAACTCAAATATATAGATCTGAGGCTGAAAACACTTCCATAATTCTTTGCAACGCAAGCTGAACAAAATTCCTTCCCTGCATTTGCAAGGCGTTCTGGGATCTGCAGTAGGAAGTCATTTTATAAAACATATTATTTCACACATATCCACTAAAGACCTATTGTACAACCGTGGCAGAAAGTTTATTAAATGTTATATATTCATTATTTAAATTATAATACCCATGTAACAATTGCACATGTTTGATGTTAGTTGTGTTTTCTCATTCAGCCTTTATAACACTGTATACTTAAATATATTGCAATGGCTCTGTAAAATATGTACAAAGAACTAGAACTTAGAACTAGCGCTAAGGTCCCAATCGCGGCTAACTCTTCAGCCTATAACAATCACCTTTCACTTTGGGAGGAGCCCTCTTCTATTCAGGTGCCACCAGGTCTTAACGTGAAAGGACCAAGGAGAGAGGTCTGGGCAGACAAGGGAACAGAACATTATTACTGGTACAGAGAACAAGGAGCATGGTCAAGGAACAGGAGACACAGTAAAGATTCAAGAGTAATCAAGGTCACAGGCCAAGTCAAACACACCAATATCACAGTAAAAAGCAGAATCCCAGAGAATAGTCAGTACATGGGCAAAAGTCAGGACAGGCAGCAGACTAGACTAGGTCAAGATCAGGAACAGAGTT
Organism: Xenopus borealis; assembly: GCA_024363595.1. Classification (NCBI taxonomy): domain Eukaryota; kingdom Metazoa; phylum Chordata; class Amphibia; order Anura; family Pipidae; genus Xenopus; species Xenopus borealis. The sequence goes on along the minus strand of CM044441.1, from coordinate 121,421,413 downwards.
GAAATTGCACCCAGGAACTATGAAAATAGACCTTAAACTACCAGGTATCCTTACATTGGCATATGAAAGATAAATTGTTTATCCTGGGAGGCTCATCAATATCTGGGCCAAAATACTATCTTGTATTTATCTTGTCTCTTCACTTTTTTCTTCCCTCTTTTGTAAACCCCACACTATTCTGTCTTGGTATGTATAAATGTTTTTTAGTAGTTTCAGATAATATAGCATCTTTAAGCCTGAAGATGAGATGCATTACTATCATCTTGAAAGTTTGCAATTTTTACTTACTCAATAAAAGGTATCACCCAACCTTACAATTTTTGGTATAAAATACACAAAACATAAGGGATCATTTACAAAGACCCTGCACAGAGCACAAAGTAGAGCAAAAATCTCCCCCCGTATTGCTCATTCATGCAACATTTCCATCTGGGGTCTAGCTGTATAATGCCCCTCATTCACGGGTGCAAGGTGCAGAGATTGGGCCATTGTGCAGAAGGCAATACTGTCCTTTACCACCTGCCACAAAGCACCCTAAGAGCATCCATTCAGATGAGGTAGAAAAAAAATCCAAAATCAGCCCATTTATTCAGACAAAAGAGAAATTTGTGCACGTTCGTACAGTGGCCACAAACCACAATGTAGCACAAAAAAATTAGATGAACAGCACCATAGAAATTGACTGAAAATTGGACAAAATGAAGAAAACAAGCTTAGTTGTCAAGAATATAAGCCATGCTGCAATAAAGACTTTTTAACAGTTTTCTACTTCTACTGTGCTGTTCATTGATTTTATTGAGGTACAAACTATAGGACAGGTAACGGGAAGAAGGTGGGATTCCCCAGTGCTACTGAATGCAGAATTTTGGAATGCAGTGACCTGCAGCAATACATTTACTTACAGGGTAGATTATGAAGTGCAAACAAGGTGGTGCACTGTGCCCAGTCTTTGCACTTTGTACCCTGCCCTGCACTTAATAAATTACTGCCATTGTTTTAGATATTTTCATTAAATACATTGGGGATGTCCAACATAAAGCCCTCCATCTGCTGCAAATCCCAACATCCCACTGACAGCTTGATATTTTTCAATCACTATTTTAACAACGCATTTTTGACTCCCTCTACCTGCTCACTGTGACGCATATGGATTCACTAATTTATATGTAAATTGAATTCACATTATTGGCCCCATTGCACTAAAACCTGACAACACTTTATACTTTAAACTAAAAAAAAATTACTTGTACTTGATCAAATTTAAGATTTAATCAATCCTTATTGGAAGCAAAACAAGCCCATTGGATGTATTTAATGTTTACATGATTTTCTAGTAATAGGTATGATCCAAATTAGGAAAAGATCCCCAGGTCCCGAACATTCTGGGTAACAGGTTCCATAACTATATAGTGAATGTGATTTTCCATTCAACTGAAATGATGTTGTTGCATTATTAAAGGAATAGTTACATTAAAAAATGAAAGTGTTTTTAAGAAATGAATAAATAATGCAGTGTTGCCCTGCATGGGTAAAAGCTGTGTGTTTGCTTTAGAAGAACTACTATAGTTTATATAATCAAGCTGCCGTGTAACCATAGGGGCAGCCATTCAAGCACAAGACAAATATTGTATACTACAGAGCTTATCTGTTATCAACTGTGTAACCTGTGACTTTTCTACTTTTTTAGCTTTGAATGGCTGCCCCCATGGCTACACAGCAGCTTGTTAATATATAACAAACAAACCAGTTTTACCAGTGCACGCCAACAGTGTATTATATATATTTTTTTTAAAGATGTTTATTTCTGTTTTTTAACACACAACAAACATACACATACAAAGTTGTGCACCGAGACATTAATGTACATATAAGTCAGTATACAACACATGTAGATTATACATAAAGCACCTTGTCTACTATTGTGGTGAGTCTGGGAGTGAAATTTCGGGATTGGCATCAACCCATGAAGTCCAAATTTTATCAAACTTTGCGGGGGAACCTCTGGCAATGTAGGTCAATTTAATAAGTGGTAGCGTCTTGTTTATTAATTCCCGCCACTGTGTAATATTGGGAGGGTATGGACTCATCCACTTCATTACCACTAGCTTCTTGGCATAATAGAGTGTTGCCCGTAAAAGATTCCTGGTTTTGTTCAGAGGCACCAGCTCCTCTACTACCCCAAAAGACACACCAATGGGGATTTTACTCCTGGGAGGTCAAGATTTTTATTTAAATATTGTACAACCGCTGACCAAAAGCGAGAAATTACCTCACATTCCCAGTGTATTATATTTTAATCAATTTAATCTGTTGGTGTTACTGTTCCTTTAAAGAGAAGTAGAGGCCTTCAACAACTAGAAGTTTGTGACATACGTATTGTCCGTATTGCAGTTAAAAGTTGTCCTATCTTTGGGGCTATGGCAACAGAAATCACAGAATTAATTTTCTCAAGATCTATAAACAGCATCAAGGGCAATTTATTTTACATTTATGTCAGATGAACTATTTTCTCAGAGTGGAAGAGGAGTACTGATACTATTACATAAATTCAAGTGTTCTTGACTGTTCTTTTCTTTTTTTAATTGTCTGCTTGTGCTATTCCTGTCCTTCTGTAATTGTACGTACATGAGGCTTGGATTGCGGCTCATTATACTTTTGAATGTAGGAAACTGTTACCAGAAAAACTGTCAGATGGTGGAAATGAATAGGCAGGAGCTTTTACCAAAAAAGATCACACTTCAGTGTAAATTTCAGATTGAACCTTCTGGTCCACCTCATATCCATCTGGAGCTTTATGCCAATGAGTGCCAAGAAATGAGACGGATTTCTCGGAGAATCACACGGATCTTATATTGTGCAATGGAAAAGACTTGGATTTAAGAATAAATTCTGTTACAACAAATGATAATTCATTATTTACTGATTCTGCTAGGGAAATGTTGCAAGTCACACCAAGCCAAACATTAATGATTTACATTGTGATTTAAAATACAGATGAAACTCAGTAATAGAACAAAGGGAGGGGGGGGGGCATTGCAACTGCAGTTGTTATTTGCTTCTTATGAGTTACATAACGTAGTGACCTATTCATTGAACAAGAAAAGAGGGGGTTAAAGGTGAAAACCGGAATTCTAAATTGATTTCATGAGGAAACAAGCAGCCACTAAAGTAACTGGGAGAGGATCAGCTTCAGTGAAGCGATTTATAAGGAAAATTAGGGTAGAGGTTGCCTTCAATAATGCATCAGAGCCAGCGTGTTAGGCCAGCAATTAGTAAAATGCTACAGTAGTTAGGCTGTAGATATCAAGGTGTTTTTTTTACTAAACTCTTTTTTTTTCTGCTCAAAGTTTTTTGAGGAAAAAAAAACTCAAATGTTTCAAGCTTTATTATACCCCGAAGCTGCAAAAAATCTGAATCCTAAAATCCATCATCTCAAACCTGTTGAGGTCATGTATAAGTCAATATCAGATGTCCCTATCCCAATTGGAAGATTATGGTCTGTGCTGGGTTTAGCACCATAGTCTGAAAAATTTGGAGTTTTTGGATGAGAACAGGTTTCTGGATAATGGATCATATATGGATCATATACCTGTATATGAAATAAAATTCTGTGACATCACAAAAATGTTGCATTTAGTACATCGTTTCATATTAATGTTGTACAATGCATTAATGGGATCAAGTACAAGCTACTGTTTTATTATATCAGAGAAAAAGGAAATCATTTTAAAAATTTGGATTATTTGGATAAAATGGAGTCTATGAGAGCCTTTCTGGATAACTGATCCAGAAAGGTTGTCTCCCATAGACTCCATTTTAATCAAATAATCCACATTTTTAAAAATGTTTTCCTTTTTTTTCTGTAATAATAAAACATAACCTTGTACGTGACCCAAACTAAGATATAATTAATCCTTATTGGAAGCAATATCAGCCTATTGGGCTTATTCAAGGTTTACATGATCATTTACATGATCATTTGTAGGAATATGTTTTTAACCCCAAAAAATACAGGTATTGGACCTGTTTGCCACAAGCAGAATAAAGTAATTATGTTAGGGCTGCAAACTAATTTATAATTTAGAACTGGATAGTCAGTTGATGGCATTACAACTGAAAAAAGTCCATTATATTTGAATAATTAATTAACTGATTAGTGGAGCAAGGCTAGTTGTAGGTTTTCTGTTTTTGAAGCTGAAAATTCCGACCAGTGTTAAACTTGATGAACTTATGTCTTTGTCACTCAGGGATTCAGGCCCTGTAGAATATCATATTTATAGGTATGGGACCTGTTATCTATAATGCTCGGGACCTGGGGTTGTCCAGATAACGGTAATTTGGATCTTAAGTCTACTAGAAAATCATATAAACCTAAAATAAGGATCAGTTTGGATCAAGTACAAGATACTATTTCATTATTGTAGAGAAAAAAGAATCTGGGTTATTTGATTACAATGGAGTCTATGGGAGACAGACTTTCTGTAAGTCTGAGCTTTCTGGATAACGGGTTTACGGATAATGGATCCCATACCTGTACATTCTCATATGATTATTAGTTTAGTATGTATCATTCTGCCTCTTGTATAAAAGATAACATATATCAGATATGTGAGAACCTGTATATACTTCAATATCAATCCAATGTGTAAGTCTACAGACATAATTATCACGCTGTTCATACAAAAGAAATTTCTAATATAGGATTTTTGTGTTCATTGCATATTTTTATTAAAGCCAGATGGCTACGGTTGACAAGTCTGCTATATTTTAACGTTTATGTGTAGCATATTTTTAAGAATCAGTATTTTCCGACATTGCACCCTGTACGTAGACAATACAATTCTCACAGCTTTGTTATCCATCAGTTTTGTAAAAACAATCTAAAAATAGGAAAAATGATATGCCCATGCCATCCGGCAAGGATTTTTTATTGAAAAAAAAAGAATGTTTTCAGGATTTTTAACTCATAGAAAACATTTTTTCTGTACTTAATGACTTTCAGTTTGATTAGGAAGACACGACTCGTGTCAACAGATAGGATGGGGAAATGATGTAAATCTATTTTTATTTAAATAGTCTAGGATAGATAGTCACAGTAAGTTGTCATTTGCACATATATCCATTAAAAACTTCATGTCTATGTTTCTGAGAATGTAAGGCTGAATTCTATATTATCTGTTTCCGCAGTAAGATGTAATGGCTTTTTGACACGCCATAAGCACAGTTGTGACCACAGGCTCACTTGTGTCATTTTGTGTGCAGTAATGAAGCCTGACGAGTGGTCTCCTGCTTGCAGATAGCCGGCTGTTGTCCTAAAAATGCAAACCATTGCCTCGGGCCATGAAATCAGAAACAGGCAAAGGATTGCGGCACAGTCAGGGCTCCCCACTGTTTGTACTCCCTTTAGCATACTGTACTTGATATAGAAAAAGTAGTATTTACCCTTGTACATAAGGACAAAAATGTGAAAAGAAATGCACAAAGACAGGGTTTGAAAGAAAGATTTTAGGAAGTTGCTGTTCTGGCATCAGAAAAAAAACCCAACATAAAATAAGTCTAGTTGAAACTAGGATATCCGCTGTTTTTTATGTTAAACAAAGCCAACGTTTGGAACATAAGGCCTGCTACTTTAGCACATTTGTTTTTAGGTAAGAAAAAAACAGAAAGTACATCACGGGAACAGTTTGATCTCTTTTACTAATGACTCATTGGTATTCCATGGAGAGCATTATAGATCACATCATCTACGGAACAGTTAGATACGTAGCATGTTTTCTCTGCCAACTACACATTCCAGGGTCACAGAAGAATGACACTTTGTGTTCGGTAGCTAAATACTGTAGATGTGAGAAAACGCTTCCGAACTTCACATATATGGAACAGTTTGTTTTCTAAAATGAACTAAGAGCTTGTTAATGATTCTTCTGGTTGACAATCATTTTGTGCAGACATGTAAATGTTATATTTATAGATTCTTAGTAAGATTCCTGTTGTAACAATATTATAAAATGAGCTCTAACTGTATAAAACCCCTTCCGAATATTTAGGTGGAACCTCTTTTCTTCTAATCGGAATGGGTGACCTTGTGTCACCTGGAAAGACCTACCTAATAAAGCATTAGAGAGATTAGTATATGATTCCCTTATATATTTATACATAGTTATCATATCACCCCTGAAGTGCCTCTACATTGTGAACAACCCCAATTTGGCCAGTCTTTCCTCATAGCTAAGCTTTTCCATACCTTTTACCAGCTTAGTTGCCCTTCTATGTACCCTCTCTAATACAATAATGTCCTGTTTGAGTAATGGAGACTAAAACTGTTCGGCATATTCTAGATGGGGCCTTACAAGAGCTCTATAAAGTGGAAGAATTAGCCCTTCCTGTTGTGAATCAATGCCCCCTTTAATACAGCTCAAGACCTTATTTGCCCTTGATGATGCTGACTGGCATTGCTTGCTACAGCCAAGTTTATCATCTACAAGGACTCCAAGATCCTTTTCCATAATGGATTTGCCTAGTGCAGTCCCATTAAGGGTATAAGTGGCTTGGATGTTTTTACATCCCAGGTGCATGACTTTACATTTATCAACATTGAATCTCATTTGCCACTTAACTGCCCAGATTGCCAGTTGGTCAAGATCCTGTTGCAAGGATGCCACATCCTGGATTGAATTCATTGGGCTGGATAGTTACTGATACATTACTTACAATACAAGTTAAATAAACGTGGACCCAAGACCGAGCCCTGAGGGACCCCATTAAGAACCTTACTCCAAGTACAGAATGAACCATTAACAACCACCCTCTGTACCCAATCCTGTAGCCAGTTTCCTATTCATGTGCAAACAACTTCACTAAGACCAACAGACCTTAGATTAGAATTAGCAGTCGTTTGTGGGGCACTGTATCAAATGCTTTGGCAAAATCCAAATAGATCACATCTACTGCCCCCCCGCAGTCCAGCATCTTACTTACCATATCAGTGCCGTGGGGTTGAATTACCCTTTAACAAGTCTTCAAAAAATTTGCCCACCACAGATGTCAAACTGACTGGCCTATAATTGCCAGATTGAGATTGTTATCCCTTTTTTAAATATTGGAATGACATCAGCTTTCCTCCAATCCATAGGCACTGAAAACTTATCTGAGAAAATCGGAAATAGGGGCTGGTCTAAAACTGAACCAAGCTGTCTTAGAACCCGGGGGTGTATGCCATCAGACCCTAGAGCCCTGTTTATATTCATTTTTATTAAAGCTTTATGAATCATATCCTGAGTCAGCCACTGTCTAGATTGAGCTGAGCCATCAGTGCAGCTATGAAGTGAGCCTGGGAACTCTGACTCCTTTATTGTATACACTGAAGAAAAGAACTGATTTAGCACATTTGCCATTTCTGTATCTTTTACAGCCATACTGGTACCATTATTTAACGGAGCAACACTCTCAACCTGCATATTTTTACTATTAATATATTTGCAAAACTTTTTCACATTCTTAAAGAATCAGATGAATGTTCAGTGTAGAGGACCTCTTGTATTTGTCTGTGTGAATTTTCTGGTCAGAGCCTCATTGCACCCCGCTTAATGTTTTTAAATATTCATGGCGAACACAACTTTCCCTTGTTTGCTTCAATATATGGTTGTGCCATTAAGCCAGCTGGTGCAATTTTTCTGTGACATTGCTGTATTTCTTTCATTCCCATCATGGCACCATGGATCAGAATTCACAGAGTAGGGCCAGAACTAGAGGTAAGCAAGAGGCAAATGGGTTGGACTGGGCCAGCAGGACTCTGGGTAAAAACCTGGTGGGCCCCACCGACTCAGACCCATGCCCTTCTAAGACCCCACACTGACCCGATTGTGCGGTACAGAAAAGGTTCAGGGGGTGTTAGTCTGTGGCTGGAGCCCAGGAGGGACTGGAAGGGACCCTTGGACCCATCTTCAACATTGCTTCTTCCTGCTTTCAGCCCTCTTGTAAGTCTCTGGGGCACAGAATATTCAAGCTTGCTGATGTATTGTGGGGGGGGGGGGATGTGAGAGTTGGACATGAGGGCATGGTGCAGGCAAAAGTAATGAGAGTTTATGGGGTTGGGGAAATCAGGCACAGGCACTTGTGTAGGGCATGCTCAACTTTAGGCCTGGCACTCAGAGCATTGAAACGTTCTCAGAATGAACAGTATTCATAGTTGTAAGTTCGTATCATTCACCCAGATACACTGCAGTATTAAAAACATATTGTACAAACTATGGGCTGAGGAGGTGGTACCGCTCCTTACTGAGCTCTGTCATGGGAACCTTGATAAGTGGGTAAATGGAATATTTGCCCAGGGCCCACTGAGGTCCCAAATATTCCTGCCCTATTCATTCTGCTCAGCTGTCCTAACTCATGGCTAGGGTTACCACCTTTTGTTGAAAAAAATACCGGCCTTCCTATAGATTTACTTTTTTCCCCTATTAATAACATTGGGATCAACCATCAAAAATACCGGCCAGGCCGCTGGCCAGGTGGCAACCCTACTCATGGCATGATGGCCATCTCTTGTCTCTCTGGCAGAGAGGTTGTCATGTTACCTACAAGTAAAATCCACAGCAGCTAGCAACAATATTTGCAATTCTGTCCACTCGCTCTTTAATTGACCGGTGATGTATCTTTAAACCGTGTTGAGCTGTGTAATTATCATTTCCCCGTTTGAACTTTCCGTAAAAAATTTCACTCTAGAGTCATGCAGTCATCTGTTTATTTCATTGTGTGCAACACCTTTCTGATCCAAAGATCCTTCATCAGGAGTAGGGCGAAGGATCTTTGCATCCAAAACATGTATTATAAAAATATTTTATTATTTAAATATTGAATAAACCCAATTGGATTGTTTTGCCTCCAATAAGGATGAATTATATCTTAGTCAGGATCAAGTACTTTCTTATTATTACAGAAAAAGCAAAATCCTTTTTAAAAATTAGACTTTTTTTTATTTAAATGGAGTCTGTGGAAGAGGTCATTCCTGTTATTCGGAGCTTTCCGGATAGTGGGTTTCCAGGATCCAAGGGATTCTATACCTGTATAACCAGCATGGCATATCATTGTATAATAGTGCCAGTATCATAGGACAGGTATGGGACCTGTTATCCAGAATGCAAGGGACCTGGGTTTTTCTCGATAATGGATCTTTCCATAATATGGATCTTCAAAACTAGAAAATCATGGATGGATCCCATACCTGTGCATCTCTCACAGTAATGCTTTTTCTACATGCTTTAATATTGTGAGCCATATAAACATATCATGGGAGTGCCTGTCTGTATAATTTTAATGCTTATTTGACAGAGTGGTTATTATGTAACGGATCACAACTGGGTTTTCCGTTCGCTACAACATTATTTTCAGGGTGTGCTGAGAGCAATTCTGCTTTTGGGGGCATTGCTAATGATTGCCAAGAGCTGGAGTTCTGCAGAATGTTTACCGATGCCTTTAGAAAAACAGCAGAATGTGGAACTAATTGTGTTTATTCAGGATAATTATGAAACTCAAATGACCAGAGCTTAGTACAAGTCCCCAGACAACAGATGTTTCGCTCATGGGATTCTAATCATCTCAGTATGAATAGACCTGAGAAAAAACTTATAAACATTTCCTCAGTAATATTCAGATCCATGCTAATGACATCCCTCCACATCTTCTCACATCACAGCAGCTGGCTGTTTGGGTTAACACAGGTGCAATGTGAAAGCTCTTTAGGCACAAAATGACAAAGAATGTATTGCAAACCATAAATATTGCATTAAATATAATAAAACAATCTGTATAACAATGAGTCAAAATGAAAAGCCAAATTCAACCCATTAAAGTGGGTTACACAGATCAGTAATAAACAGTACCAGTGGTGGGTGCTAAGCACCTTAAACATGGGTGCTACTTGTATGGGAAACTTGTTTTCCAGAAAGCTCCAAACTATGGGAAGGCCTTCTCCCATAGACTCAATTTTTATCAAATAATTAATTTTTTTTTAATTATTTCCTTTTTCTCTTTAGTAATAAAACAGTACCTTGTACTTGATCCTATAATTATTCCTTATTTGATATAGAACAATCCTATTGGGTTAAATTAATATTTAATTCAGGGGTGTCCAACCTTTTGGATTTCCTGGGCCACATTGGAAAAATAAAAATTGTCTGGGGCCACACATGAGACACACAAACACTTTTGCTTTTTAAAAGTAAAGACAATAAACATAAAGGAACTATAATACCAGTTGGATAACCAGTTGGAGCTATACACTGGAATATGGGACACCTGGATATTACAGTAAATAGACGTATCATTATATTATTTTGACATTTTCTCGGGAACTGAGCGTTTCAAGCTGGGCCGCATTCATATCCATCCTGGGCTGCATGCCGCCCTCGGGCCACAGGGTGGGCAACCCTGATTTAATTGATTCCTTATGGAGCCCCAATTTCTGTAAAATACCAGGTCATGAGCATTCTGAATAACAGGCCCTATACCTGTATATCTTTGTCTGATATTAAAAGGTGTGTTGCCATTTACATCCCAGCCTGGGTGTCCTTACTGTCTCCAAGGATATGATAAGGTATATAAAAAGGGAGGAGGTTGATGGTCAGTTAAGGGGAAGCATGGGGTGGAAACTGGAATTCTTGGCACTGCACAGTCAGGCAAATGGCCTGAATACGTTCTGTACTAAAGAATGGTAGAACAGCCAAATGTTTGCACCCTTGCAGAGTAGAACCATAGAAAATGTTGAGCTATTTATCCTCAGATACATGGAGTGTTGACCGGTTAAGCTATTGAAAGAGGTAGAGAAACCTGTTTTCACCTGCTAAATGAATATAACCTAGCCACAAATGTGACATCAGATATAATTACAGCTCCAGGTACATTTTATTTGTGCAGAATTTAGACAATTTAATTTGAAAGAAAGGGATAGCTAGTGGTTGTGCTGAGCAGCTTACCTTTAGAACATCATCTTTTGTGCACAGAAGACCATAGCCATGCCTACAAGACAATTATAACAGATACAGAGGCGCTAAATTAGGATAATTGTACATTTTTCCACCCAGAATAAAATATCCTCCAGCACAGGTGACAAAATGTCTGAAAATACTTTTGTTTTGACTCACTGCTGGTAAAACATTTGAACAGCATCATGTGCAAAACTGCAGGAATTACTAATCAATTAATAATCAATGATTACCCTATTCAAATGTGTTATTGCCAGTGATTCGGACTGATTACAGGTCAAAGGTAATTGCATACATTTGTTGCCTGTGTTGGAGGAGATTTAGAACAGGCAGCAATACTTCCCATGTGCTTTCCATCATCCTACTAAAGCTGGCCATACACAGGTTCCTTTGGCGATGTTGCCAAACTCATTCTTTACATTCATTATTCCAGCAACAAAGGGGTGGTCCACCTTTAAGTTAACCTTTAGTATGTTATAGAATGGCATCTTTTCAACTGGTCTTCACTTCCCCTTTTTATAGTTTTTTTTTTTACTTTTTTTTCCCTTCCTTTGACTCTTCCCAGCTTTCAAGAAGTGAACAACCCCTTAAAAAAGATAACTGGGTCACTGTTAAAGCAGTTGAAGGGCACTGCCACATTTGTTGCACTTTGTAAGCTATTGAAGATTGCCTCACTTGCGAGTGATAAAGAATCTGAAAATAACCTTTAATTAGGGGATTGTTGCATGTAAAAGACTTTTCCAGGATTGTTCTAAGGAACCAAAGTTTTTAACAGGCAGAATCAAATTTCTTTGGAAAGTAAGAGGAACTGAATAAGGGAAAGGTATGGATATATAAATAAGGGCAAGGTATGGATATATTAATAAGGGCAAGGTATGGATATATAAATAAGGGAAAGGTATAGATATATAAATAAGGGAAAGGTATGGATATATAAATAAGGGAAAGGTATAGATATATAAATAAGGGAAAGGTATGGATATATTAATAAGGGAAAGGTATGGAGATATAAATAATATGTATATAATCTACAGTCTGGTCATATCCCTATGGGACCAGACTGTAAATTATATCCTTATAAAAGGAGCATCTGACGTCCCCCGCCGACAAATTTGATGCTGTGCCTCTGAAATAGATTGAAGTTGACGCCGACCATAATGGACGTCGACCCCCGTCCCGACACTATAGATTATAATGCATAATGTACCCACTACTGAAATTTATAAAGATATCAGAAGTCATCACGGAGTTATGTGACCTGTATAAAAGCACTTGGCCTGCGGCTTTATGCTTTTATATGGTCACATAACTCCTTGGTGACTTATAATATCTACAGTAGGGGGTACATTATCCACTATATAATACACAAAAACCATGCATTTTCTGTAAATGATATCCTTATAAACCATGCTTTGTAGAGCTGCATTGAAGAACTAGAAGATGCATTTAGAACTAGGCTGAATTCCAAATTCTTTGTGAAAGATTTTGTTGAATATGGAACCCTAATTTGCATATTGCGCAAGGTTAAAAAATTTGGACATCCTTGTTTGCTTGACGAAGCATCACATCAGTTACTGGATTCGGTTCTGCCAGGCATTTGGATTCGACCAAATGCGAATCCTGATGAAGAGGGCCAAACCACATCCTGGATATGATGAATCCCTAATGCTTTGTCATGTCGTCAGTTATAGGGGTAGATCCATCAAAGAGTGAAGTTCCGCCACTAGAGGGAAATTCCACAGCTCTCAATTCATTTCTATGGGATTTTGCAAGGCGTATTCATCAATGGGTGAAGTGAAAGTTCACCCTTTAATGAATGAATACGCCTTTAAAAATCCCATAGAAATGAATTGAGAGCTGTGTAATTTCCCTCTAGTGGTGGAACTTCACTCTTAACTTCACTCTTTGATGAATCTACCCCATAGTTGGTGCTTAGTGATGTAAATTATGTAACTTTTCTCACATATACTTGTATATTATAATAAATATGTATATGGTTGTGAAACTCTTTGGTGAATAGCCTTATATTTTACAAGAGGGGGAAATTTATTCACTATATTATATTTAATATTTGTGGCCAATGGCCAATTTTTCAGAGCTGGACCTAATTGCTCAAGAGAAGTTAATTTTATAGAGACAATAACTACCGGTACACTTCAGGGCAATCAACTAAATCTTTTTGATTTGCCTTCAACATGTCTAGAGAGGAACACACTAGCTAATCTCAAGCTCAGGGGTACCCACACAACCCCACCAGAGTTTGGATCTTTATAATAAGGCAACTTACTGCACCACAAGCCTAATCAAACATATGATTTATGCTTTCATGACAGGGGGTTGTCTTAGGGATCGTCAGAAATGATCAAAAAACAAAGCTGGTAAGTAAGGCAGGGGCTCCCCCTGCTGTTCATAAGTATGATTGTTTCCCTGCCAGAAGTTAGGGAACGTCTGACAATTCCTATCCACAGCACTAAATGAAGGGAGAATTTCACTGAATACAGTCAGGTTTCTTATAAAAATGGTACACATATTTTAATTAAAGTATATTGCAGATGGGATTTTATTTCCTTGCCTTTCCTTGCAGACATTATTGGTCCTCCTTCACCAAAAGTGTTTTAGGATGGCCATGACTATCACTATCACATATTTATAAAGAGCTAACATTTTCTGCATACTGTAGCTGTACAATAAATGGGATCTACATCAAACATATAGGTCACATACACAAATACAACCTATAACCGATGCAAATGGGGTAAATACTAAACTTCTTTAGAATAAATGAGATGAATAAGTATTCAAATAAGGGGTGGGGGTTCACATATTAAAGGGACTTTTAAATTGACAGGTAACAGATGTCAATCCTGCCCATTTATAGCTCCATGGAAATATGCCAGGGAAGCTCTCCCAGGCTGTATGATTTTCAAATCACTCATTAATTGCACTGCAAGCCATTTTTCTTTTAATATGCCCCTCTAAAAATGTGTTTGTAGGAAGAGCTACTTTATATGGACACTGGTTTTCCATATAGCTGAGTATTCCAGAAATATAAAGGAGGGTAACACTAATCATACTGTTTTGCAATATTATTCAGAGGACCAAGAACAACAAAATGCCCCACTTTCATGATATTTATATACACATTATGTCAATTATAGATATATGTAATTTTTTTTTGTTGTTGCAAATATGCTTGCAAGTTTTGTTACATGAACTTGGGTATTACTAATTATTCTCAGACATTTAACATTATCCCAACCTAATTAATTAATTAATTAATAAATAAATTCATTAATATTTATTCTTCTTATTCATAAATATGTATGGACTCACACCATTTTAGCATAATTCATATATTTTGGGGTTATTTATTAAAGGTTGAAGGTTTTTTTTTATACCTTGAATGAACTCACAACTTGAATGGTATCTTATATAAGAAAAATGGAAAAACCTTGATTCGAATTGTGAAACCAGAAAACATGAATTGATCGAGTTTTCTGCAAAAAAAAACTCAAATTGCTTGAATCATTCTAGTTTTCGTGCAAAACCATCTGAAAAAAGCATCATGCAGGCTATTAACATCTTCAAATGATTCAAGGGACCTCTGCCACTGACAAGTTTTAGATGGTGTATTTTTGGATTTAAGCTATTTCCAGGGTTGAGGTATAATAAATCTTGAACAAATCAAATATTTGAAACCTGAAGACTCAAATTTTCATGGAAAACACAACCTGAACCTTATAACCTAGAATAAATAACCCCTTTAATAGTAATCTCTAGGTCTGTAGTGATGCTTAAATCTTGGTTACCAAATGTTATAGTATATGTGAAACAATCTCTTTGGTGCCTGAGGGTATGGTTTTCTTTGATTGGTCAGCAGATTTTGCACCTGGTTGTTATACAAAGGGACGAAGGAGCAGGTCACCATGTATTTGCTTCCAAAATAAGTCCACGTGCCATGTTTTGGCACCATTTTGAGATCATGCCAATAACAGGCATAGATATACTTTATAGAACTATATGGAATTTCCACTGAAATATCAGTTCAGCAGTACCTGTGGGTCTACATTTCTTCTTCTATAAGATTATATTTTAGACACTTTATTACACTTCATTTCTGTAAGTAAGATGAAACAATATGTGATATTATCTAGTTCTGACTTCTTAGGAGATACAGGGATTCAGGCACTGTATATTGATAAAGCAAATCCAAGACAGAAGTCTTGTAAATTTCCACTTACTAGACCCTGTGTGGTGCTAGGAATTCACACACAGTTTATGGATCTCTTTGAATTTCTATGGTGGCTGGCATCTTGGAAGCGCAAACTAGGGGACATTACCAAGGAATTCCTCTGTACCAACCATCCTACATTAATACATAGCTGCCAAAGGCAAGCAGTGTTGTATTCAGAGCATGAGCTCTATTCTAAAGGCTGGCGATATTGGTCCTTTACACTGTTTTGGCATCTTATCTGCCCTTGTGTGGGGGCTTCAGATGGGTCTGATATTGATCAAGCAGGTTTGATTTTTCCGGTGATCCAGGACTTCATCGGTTGATTGATGCGGTCCTACAACCTGTCAGCTACCATTCTTTTAGTTGTAATACAATTGTTCCACCCTAGGACCGAACGTTTTCATTAACACGATATCGCTCTACTGTTGGTGGGCATGTGGAGTTAAGATTCGCTCAATTGGCGAGAGTGAAGGTGAAACTAAATGGCTGATTTTGATCCGATTTTATGGGTCGTATTTTATCTGATCTTGCATCCAACATTACGCAACACCATGCAACAGCACGTGATTTATAGGATGCTAAAAAGTCTGATCCCCATAGCTAGAATGTAAAGTCGGATCATATAAAAAAAAAGTTGCATGGTGTCGTTTGTTCATGCATCTTCATCCAATTGTCAATGTATTTCAATGGGAAAAAACAAGTCGGTCAGACACCATCAGATTTTATGTTTTTATGAAGGCGCAGAAGATTTCCCATCCAACAGTCGTATTGTGTTGGATGGAAGATTTACCCATCACATTTTTGCATCAGCCCCATTATGTTTTGACCCACATGACTGCATCCGATTTGTTGGCTGTGTTTTGGTGATCCAACAGCATCTGACAAAGTATCCCATAGAGTTTAGCCCTAAGAATCCCAAGAGCTGTGCATTAGGGTGCAACCATGCAAAAAGTTCAAGAAACAGGGTATAAAAAAAAACAACAACAAAAAAACCCTTTAGTGACCCCAGCTTCTGGCTTGTGTGTGTTTATAGTTGTGTTTGGTAATTTGCTGTTCTTGAAGTAGTTAACAAGATTTGCCCTTAGACCTATGTAACTTAATAAACCATGCATATTTTGGCATGACAACATCCATTGAGATCAGAGTTTCATCTTCATAAAGACAATTTTTGCAAATCAGCAATCAGTTTCTGTTCATTCTTCTGGCTGATTTCCGACTGAATGAAGAGTACACACAAGGTACAGCTTGATCTTTACATCCAATTTATTTCCTATTATAATCACATCACAGGCACATACACATGTAGCGGTGGTGGAAATAACAAACAGACAGTGAAATTTTGATAATCAGATAGTGCTTTCTCAGCTC
>CM044441.1:121390027-121403257 GCA_024363595.1 Xenopus borealis | reverse complement strand
TGTGGCCTCATAGAGAAGAACAAAATCACCTTCAATAAACTCTGACTGGAATGGGCATGAGCACCTCAAAAAGTCAGTTTGTCAGTCAAACTGCGACAGCAAGCTGCATTGGGAAACATAGCGGCCAGCTCTCTGTTTACAATCGTTTCCATCTGACTGAGCCTGAACTATGATCTTTTTTTTATCCCAGCAAATTGTCCTTTCTGTTTAACAGAAGCAGGCCAGCAAATTGGCGGATTCATAGTTTTATTGAAGGAAATTGAAAACATGATGTCCTCAATGCAGGGGACACACAGCTGGCAGGTGCTAGGACACAAAAGCATATCTACTGATCCCCTTTATTTTCTGTTTTTATCCCCCAAATGTGCAAAGGCTCCCACGAAATATTCATTTAAATGAAAATGCTTAATGCATTTGGAAATTTTATGTTTAGATGTTCTCTGTATGTGTGTGCATGTAAATGCATATCATAATATATATATATATATATATATATATATATACTGTAATGTTTATTAAAGGACCCTTGAGGCTTACAACATATACCCTCTTATTTAATTAAAGGAGCAACATTTTGCCAAGTGCTGTAAGCCATACGATGTAAATACTACTTACTTACTGTAGGTAACTGTGAGGTGTGTAGTTTGTTTGCTCCACTCAAGTAGCATTTGTCTGGTCTGCCTAGCACTAGTGCAGTGTTCTCATTGTCAGACTATGAGCCATTGTGTAGGTATTGTTATATATGTGCTCTTGTCTTTACTAAAGCTCATGCTTTCTCTTGGCAAAGCTGTTACGTCAAAACTTTGGGGGTTCTTTCAGGGTCTGAACTAGGGTCAGACAGCAGAAGCAGCAGACTCGGGTGCAAGAGGGGTGTGGGTACATGTACAAAGAAGTCACCAGCTCAAAGGCTCAAGTTATTTTGCTTGTGTGAGCATAGGTGGGTTTGGATGAGGGAAATATTTTGCTGCAAAAAACTGAATGTACTGTATAGTAAAAACAATGTTGCATGGTTTGAATAATGTTGCACAAAAACACCCTATCACTTCAATGCGTTTGTCAAATTTTTTGCCATTTGGCAAATATTCTTCAAAGAGAAACCGGTC
This sequence comes from Xenopus borealis, assembly GCA_024363595.1. Lineage (NCBI taxonomy): Eukaryota > Metazoa > Chordata > Amphibia > Anura > Pipidae > Xenopus > Xenopus borealis. Next base: position 121,402,154 of record CM044441.1, on the reverse strand, counting down.
AGATGAATCCATCATATGGGGAGTGAGAGTGGGGTCAGTTTGCAAGTCAGCATTGTTACATACTCGCCTACCGTGGGGTCCACTTTGTGCATGTTATAATCCCTACGGTGGGTTTTGGAGTAAAGCTGGCACATCAAGAGAGCTGCTCATTTGGCAGTTACTTGCTTTTGTCTGACGGCCCCATACACACGCAGTTACATTTTTTATAATTTTTTGTTTTTTAGTTATTTAGCTTTTTATTCAGCAGCTCTCCAGTTTGCAGTTTCAGCAGTCTATTTGCTTCGGTCCATGTGCCTGGATAGAAAGATGAATAATAAAAAGTAGCAATAATAATAGATTTGAAGCCTTACAGATCATTTGTTCTTTAGATGGGGTCAAAGCTGGAAAAAGTTAAAGGCAAATAATTTAAAAACTGTAAAAATAAAATAGAGACAACCAGTTGAAAAGTTACTTAGAATTCGCCATTCTATAACATATTAAAAATTAAATTGAAGGTGAACCACCCACTTAAGCAGCAGCACAAATCTGCCTGTGTATGGCCACCTTAAGTAGTTGGGGGCAAGTGTATGTGAGACAGTGAGCAAAGAGGGGGTGCAATGAGCCATGTAGTCTCTCTGGGGCTCAAATACTACTTGTCCTGTCTCTTTTTCACCCTTTGTAAGACAAATGTCTCTGCCTTATCTAACCAATGTCTGTAAATTTAATTTGTTCTGTTGCATCTTGATGGGACCAAAATATTCCATACCTGTGAATCCTCTGTCTTTATTTTAAAATAAAGTTAATTTAATTCCAATTTCAGTGGGATCAGTTGGTGGTATATTGATTTATTATTCAAGTCATGTGAGTAACGCCCCTTCCCCCCATTCCATAATCTCTTGAAGTGAATGGGACAAATTCAAGTGTCAGATAAATTCCAGCAAAAGTAGCTCTGGAAAATAATATGTAAAAAATCCATGATGGATGAAACGTTGCATGATGGAAGAAGTAGCTATTTACATTAATTTGGATTTTTACACAGGGGTACACAGTCTTTACACCAGTTTTTTTACATGGTGTTTGGAAGCTTTTTTTATTTTTAGATGGTACCATAAATAGGCTTCTGTGTGTGAATGACTTGTCTGATTCATCTTTCACCAGATTTTCTAATGCAGGTGACACTGACTAGTATTATGCCCATCAGTGCTCTTCCTATGCAAGTAATTCTGCACAAAATTATTAGGCTTATAAAAAGCTGTATACAAAAACACGCAGAAACTTTTCAACACACGGAAGCCGTAAAATACGCTTTGGTTGTTCTTCTGATTCCCTTTACTTTGAAAGAAGTGCATAGAGACAGTTATCTGCTTGAATATTTAAGGTTTATACTGATAAGATGGTAGGCAAGAACATCTTTTGTTTCATTATTTTTACTAGAACACACATACTAACAAATTGTGATCCTGTGGTCTTCTATGGACTTACTCAATGCATGTCCTATCCTGCTTCTTGGTGGACCAGCAGGCTGAGTGCAAACACTAATGGCTTATTGTAGGGAGGATATGGCAGAATAGAAACAAAACGTTAATATTTTAGCCTAAAGTAGAAGGTCGTCCGAGATGCTTCAACAAATTTGGAGCCACAGAACACACCTGAAACTGCCAAAAAAAGGGGATGTACAGAATTAAGAGCAGTTGTGGAGCCCCTCTTTAACTGCACTACCTACTGGAATGTAGCGTACCCTTGTGGCTACATTGTGTATTACCCCTCAGCACCAGGAAATTCTTTTCATGTCCCTTTGGATTGAGATCATTGTATTTATGCCAAAGGTCACAGAAACAGACACCTATGTCTGTGCTACTATTGTAAACCTCTGTTGTGTGTTGTAAGTTGACATTATTTAAGTAAGCATGTGCTTGTATCCCATCAAAGTTACATGAAAGTAACTAGTCCATACTACACTGCCTTTTATAAATGGTTGCATCTCTGTAATGAGGTTCCTTTATTACATCTACATCACATACAGGCAATGGCTGCCACGGGTTTATATCCTTACCCCCTTGCATTGCTATTTTGGGACAGCCAATAACTGCAAATTCTGTAGCCCTGGATTTTCTTTGAACCAAGGATCCTTTTTAATTAAATAACAAAGCAAAGTAAATAAAACAGTTTATTAGCCCTGTTTTTCTTACTAAATGTTTCATGTTTCTAATAAAAGAGAGCTTTTATCAAGAAAACAAAAAAAGGATAAACAGTAATGCAAGTGCAAAATGAATAATGAGTTTCCTGGGAAAGTAGCAACAAGTATTCATAAATATGTATGAGCTGTCAAACACTAACAACCACGGGAAGTGAATGATCAGGGGACATACAGTAGCATAATAACTTAAGGTTGTTTACATCAATAAAGAGGTATGGAACATCACATGGGGACTGTGTAGTGACATGACAGCATCAGACCTCACGTAATGACCATGTTTAAAAACATAGATGTTATGCGATTAACGACATGGACCCCATGGAAGCATTAAAAGACCAGAGTCAGGTCGATAATTCTATTATGCAGCCTTTTCTACAATGCAGCCCTTTCTTAATACATAATAAAAACTTCTAATGCCACATACTACAATAGCTTAGAACAGATGGAGAACAGACAATACAGATTGATGGTTGCACACCTAACCCCCAAAAATATACCAATGCCATTTCACTTATTTCCACAATTCTTCACGTATAACTAATTTGCTATTTTCTTACGATAACAACACAGTGTTAGATAATAAGCAGAATAAATACATACTGATGGCGAGGTAGACAAAATATTAAATTTTTTTTATTTAGTAGCTTAATTATATAGTGCTCCGCATTACAGAGACAATATAGATATGGCTATGGGTACATGGCATACTGTAAATAGATCGTTAACATTGGTACCTTAATTAATATGTTGCCCAGATCAATAGGAGAAAAGCAGGTAAGCGCTGCTGGGGGGAAGGCTCATGGAGGGGGGTTGCAATTGGGGCCGGGGCTTGTGGAGTTTGCATAGGGGGGTCGGGGGCTCTCTGCAGAGAATTCCCTGTCTCACATATATGTAAAATTTTATCAGGGGACAGTTAACCTACCTGTATACTTCTGGAGTTAGGGAGAACCACACTGCAGATATGACAACATACAGTACAAAGTCACAAAGTACTGCAAGGAAGTAATGCCAACTCGTGCTGCTATTTGGTTTCTCCTGTTTTCTTTTTATTATGAAATAGAATACCCTGCATCAGCACTCATGATCAACTCAATTTATATACATTGAATTACATACCAGCAGCAATTTGAAATTCCCTTTGTATTTGCAGTGTATATCCAGCACCATGAATCCTACACACACATGTATAAATCAATCCAGGTGTTCCCTGCTTGGCTGGCAGCTCAAGGTACATCATGTGCTTCCCTGGATTTCTATTTCCCACCGGGACAGGTGGATTACTGGTAATTGCCAGAGTGTGTGTGTGAGCGAGGCAATATTGTCCTTTTGCTACAGAAGCTCTTTTAGATATATTAAAAGATCTATTTATTAGGTACTCAGAACAGCTGTGACAGCCCAGATGCCCAGAGGAGGGAGATACACTCACATCTGACTACAGCTATTTTACTCAAAGGAATTGATATGAAAGATAAACAGTTACCATAGCTTAGTATAAAGGTTTTTTGAGATGTTAGATAGAGTAGTACATACATTGGAAATAAGATGCATTTTACACTATTATTGATTCTACAAACATTCAGAATCTCAAGTTATTTCCATTTTGTTTTGCCCAATAAAATCCTTAGCCATAACATTACCTTTAAACACACACACATAGGACTACATTTAACAATCCCCGTTTGTCCTCTGGGGGGCCCATTACAAGTACTGCATTTAGGCATAAAGGAATTGTTGGGCTCGGTGTGAATCCTGCACACAAAAGAGCTGGAGCATCAGAGGGTGTAGTTGGTACTATAGGATTTTGATGCAGGCTGCACTTAGCATTTTGAACTAAATCTAGCCATGAGCAAGTGAAAATTACAGGGCCGGTATCTAGCACCTACTGCCGTTTCTTAGCTTGGTTGTCTGAATAATGATCCAGCTAGGGGCCTCTAAGACAGTGATCCCCAACCAGTAGCTCATGAGCAACATGTTGCTCTCCAACCCCTTGGATGTTGCTCACAGTGACCTCAAATCAGGACCTTAATTTTGAATTTCAGACTTGGAGGCAAGTTGTGGTTGTATAAAAACCAGTTGTACTGCCAAAAAAACCTCCTATAGGCTGACAGTTCACATATGGGCTACCTAACGGACAATCGCATCACTTTTTTGGCACCCAAAGGACATTTTCATGTTATTGTTGCTCCCCAACTCCTTTTACTTCTGAATGTTGCTCATAAGTTAAAAGGTTGGGGAATCCCTGCTCTAAGAGGACACCCACCCCTAATGAATTCAACACTGGTCAGATATTGTTTTCACTTATAAACTATTTACTTTTGCCTGCAACACTTGTATGAAGGCAATATTATACATTCACATATTGTGATGTCTGCCCTGAATGTACAATGTAACAATCCATTTCTAATCCACTTGTTTTTGGAATGATTCAGTATGTGTAACCTCATAGTTACTTAGCTACATAGTTAAATTGGGTTGAAAAAAGACAAAGTCCATCAAGTTCAACTCTTCCAAATGAAAACCCAGCATACACACACCCCTCCATACTTTCCCATAAATTAAATATAGCCATATCTATACTGTATAGTTTAGTATCACAATAGCCTTTGATATTATGTCTGTCCAAGAAATCATCCAAGCCAAGGGGAATAACGTCTAAAAAGAATAATGTTAGAAATGCTGTATTTTGTATAATAAACATGAACTTACTGCACCACAAGCCTAATGAAACAAATAATTTATGCTTTCAAAGTTGGCCACAGGGGGCTGTCATCTTGTAACTTTGTTATACATCTTTGCAAGACCAAGACTGTGCACATGCTCTGTGTGATCTGGGCTAAGCTTAGGGATCATCATAAATGATCAAAACAGCACAAGTCAAATAATATCTGCCAGAAGCCGATACAGCAAGACTGATTAATAATCAGAATATACAGACTGCACTGGGTCCTGTATTGTCATGTAATCTAACGTGGATTTTATAGTTTTTGTATTGTTTAAAGCAAAATTACGCCAACCAGTGGCTGCAGCAAAATGATCCTCCAAATAGAATGCCAATTATCTGTTTAAGTCTGACTCTGCGATCTTTGTCCCTGCAGCTGGAAACAGTAAAGGGCATGTAAAGGCAAAAATAAAATCCAATATAAATCTCTACACTGTCACCGACTGCTCTACAGGGAAACAAAGAACGCTGTTTGAGTTCTGCATGGCTCTCAAGTAAGATGGGGGCTCCCCCTGCTGCTCATAAGTATGATTGTTTCCCTGCATAGCAGTTAGGGACCATTTGACATTTCCTATCCTCAGCAATCAGAGCAAATAAATGAAGGGAGAATTTCACTGCATACAGTCAGGTTTCTTATAAAAAAAAAGGTACACATTTTTTAATAGAAGTATATTAGAGATAGGGTTCTTTTTCATTAAAGAAAGTAAAAATGGATTTTATTTTTTTGACTTTACATGACCTAAAAATCTTAACAGAATCAGCCATCACAACATCACCCGGCAGTGCATTCCACAACCTCACTGTCCTCACTGTGAAGAACCACCTACGCTGCTTCAAATGAAAGTCCTTTTCTTCTAGTCTGAAGGGGTGGCCTCTGGTGTGGTGATCCTCTTTATGGGTAAAAAGGTCCCCTGATATTTGTCTATAATGTGCTCTAATGTATTTGTAAAGTGTAATCACGTCCTCTCGCAAGTGTAATGGTCAGTGTCACATCTAAATAGTTGACCTGAGTCATTTATTTTGATATAAAATCATTCATTCTATTCTATGTCCATCTTTTACCCAGATGCTTTATATAAATCCATCCCATCCAATTCTCTGTTCTCTCTTACCATCTGGAAGAAGGTTTCACAGCATTCAAACTAAAACTACTAGACACTGCAAAAGCTTCTTCCCACAAGCAATCAGAGCCCTTAACATAATATTGAAACACAAACTGCTCCCTGCACCTGTCACCTTACATTTATCCTCAAATGCTCTTCCCATGTAAATGCTCTTCCTATGTAAATACACCAAGTGGAGGGAGGGGCTGAGTGAAACTTAATTTTGATACACTTTATAACTGTTTATAATATGGTTTGTATTGACAAATAAAGCAATCTAATCTAATCTTTTTGAATTCTGACTCTTTCCAGCTTTCAAATGGGGGTCACTGACCCCATTTAAAAGCAAATGCTGTGTAAGGCTACAAATGTATTGTTATTGCTACTTTATATCACCCATTTTTCAATTCAGTCCCTCTCCAATTCATATTCCAGTTTCTTATTCAAAGCAAGGTAACTTAGACCCTAGCACCTTAGATTGCCAGTCCGGGCCTGAACGTGGCTGGTATGGATATTTGTGATTACGGTTGTATTGTTATTTTGACTTATCTAATAGTTTGGGGCTGCAGTCAGGAACTGCCCCCAACACAGTGTTTTAAATAGATGTTAAGTGTCCTGCTGGGGGTCAGTGAGCCTGTTAAGTGAGAACACTTTAGCCAGTACAGAGTTGGGACTTATTTATTACTTATTCTTTGGCTACTTGCACCCAGGCATTTCTTGGAATTAATATACGAGTTGTGCTGGCACAAAGTGGTATGTATATATATATATATATATATATATATATATATATATATATATGGAAAAAAAAAAGTGATTGAGCGGCATTACCTTGTTTAAGTATTACTATATGTATTATGGGAGGTGGCTCTCCTTAAATGCTTGCTCTCCCAACCCCCATTTAATGAAGTCTTTGGAAGAGATCATACTAAATAAAGAGAAAAGCAGGTATGGTCTTTCTCCCCCCAAAGATAATACTTTTTTCACTTAGGATAGGACTGACGCATGGACACTGCCTTGACGGGGCGCTTCAGCTTATGCATATTTTGTACAAACTTTGTAACTAAAAGTGTCTTTTTTGTTAGTTGCAGTTCAGTTGTGCAAATTCTCACTTAGGGGTTAAAGGTTGGAGTGCTGGGGAATTTTCTTTTTTTTTTTTATATATATATATATAAATGTTGGATCAAAGAGCGCACTCCTGGGATTTTTGCAAAATATCAGATTTATTCCATGTCAGAATCAACGTTTCTGGAGCCTTTATCAAGATTAAAATAAAATTAAACATATCACTCTTAAAAACATATCCTGGGTGTAACCGTTAACCATGTCACAAACCACTCCTCCAAAACAACACTTCCCATAATCCTTAACCCAGAAAAATGCATAGCAACCACCATTCAGTTACTACAATTACATAATCTATTGATTACTTAAAACAAACAATCTTCACCTTATAATAAATAAATATACATTGCGTAATAAATATTCAAGTAGAAAAATCCTTAGGTGTGTTAATATACAATATAAATATGCAGGTAGAAAAAAAATGTTTTTTCAATAAGGAAATTGTTGTCTCAACTTCCAGAGAAAAATGTAATGCGTGTATCTAAATTTCTAATCCAATATGTTTCACGCTGTAACAGCATTTGAGATCAATCTCCCTCCTCCTACGCTCGGGGGCATGATCAATGCCGATATATTTAAAAGTGGGTAATCTGAGCTCCATATCTAGATAATTGTAATCTTGATAAAGGCTCCAGACCAGAGCCGAAACATTGATTCTGACATGGAATAAATCTGATATTTTGCAAAAATCCAACATTTCTACACATTTTCCTTGGAGCAGCACTCGGGTATCTGAGTGATGAGTGAATGAACTGACGGTGTGCGGACCTGTTTGGTGGTTTATATATATATATATTTATCCTCCAAGGTAGTAGTCGCACTCTCAGGTCTTAAAAAATTAAAAAAATTTATTAGGAACATACACTGACGTTTCGGCTGATACAAAAGGCTGTTGTATCAGCTGAAACGTCAGTGTATGTTCCTAATACATTTTTTAAGACCTGACAGTGCGACTACTACCTTGGAGGATTTGTATGTTCGTGGAATTGCACCCAGGCACAAGAGAGGAACAGTTTCGAGAGTGCCGGTTTCTTCAACACTATATATATATATAGAAAGAGAGAGAGAGAGAGAGAGAGAGAGAGAGATAGATAGATAGATAGATAGATAGATAGATAGATAGATAGATGGTAGATAGATAGACAGACAGACAGACAGACAGATAGATAGATAGATAGATAGATGGTAGATAGACAGACAGACAAACAGACAGACAGACAGACAGACAGACAGACAGACAGATAGATAGATAGATAGATAGATAGATAGATATAAAGCTATGTAAATCTATGTATAAAAAGGCATACTCTCAGTCCAAATTTCTTCCTTTTAAAAATGATTCCTGCTACTTTATTATGCATTTCTAATTAGCACTGGGATGTTCCCTTTTCCTAAAACATTGAGTTTTCATAAAAGAACAAATGTTAAAGTTTAATTTGCCATGCTAAACTTTCTCATCTCAGTCGATCTGCTAATGAGCCTTGTTAATGTTTATATCACATCAGGTTATTACCACATGCCACTGGTAGCTTGCTAGAATAAGTATTCATTGCTTTCTATAAAGCAAGGCTCAGCATCACAAAGTGTAGAAAATAATGGATTATAGAGTTATGAAGTTCTCCGGAAATGTTTTGTATAGTGTCAGCCAGTTATGAAACATAACATAAATGGTGCTAGGGTGAAAGTATTATTGGCTAACTAAGATGATAATGACAGAAAGCTTTCAGAATATTCCTGTTCCTTCTTATTAGCTGATTACAAAGAGGACTGCTCTCATATACTGTATATGTAAAATAAATATATATACAGAATTTTGTACACATCAAGTGACAAAAAATGGAAAACACAAAAATAGAAGTTGAATTGCCAGCTGAGACAGACATATGGGGAGGTGGGTTATGCAGAAGGGAATTTGGATATTGTATGAATTAATCGGGATCAGGAAAGAACTAGACCCAAGGTCAGAAATGGGAGTAATTCATCTACTGTGATCTTATTTTTAACACCATAGATCAGTGGTTCTCAACCTGGGTACATTTTATGTGTGCAGAATTTAGACAATTGAATTTGAAAGAAAGGGATAGCTAGTGGTTGTGCTGAGCAGCTTACCTTTAGAGCAGTGGTTCTCAACCTGGGGGTCCAGACCCCGTTGGGGTGGAATGACCCTTTCACAGGGGTCACTTAAGGGGTTCCAGGAGCAGGTTAATCTCTCTCCCAACTAGCCCTGGGGCAAGGTTGTAGCTCTTCAGGTGTTGGTGCTGGGAGTTGTAGTTCAGTAGCCTGTGTAGGGAAGCCAGTTGCACTACAACTTTCTATATCCCCTTAGTAGGGACTGCCATACAGCTCTACCTGCCCATTTAAAATTTGTAAAATTAACATGGTAATTGGGGTGTCATGGAAAACAAACTTTTATGCAGCCACGCTGTCTCCTGTACTTTCCTAACAATCTGCTCTGGGCTGGCAATGAAAATATTTTAATATTTTATGGTTGGGGGGTCACCGCAACATGAGGAACTGTATTAAAGGGGTTCAGCATTTGGAAGGTTGAGAAACACTGCCATAGATGTTTTTTATTTATACAGACAGCTCCTAATTTAGGTAATTAGTCATAAATACATGGCCTATAATAAATCTTGTCTCCAAACAATCAAAAGTTTCCATTGCTTATATTCTCATACCTTTCCTTCATTTTCTGCATTGAAATTGTCTTTGACAACAGAGATTTTCAAGTTACCTGGGCTGTGTTTGGGTATATTAAAATTGATTTGCCATTGGCAAGTCCAGTTTTTTATTCCTTATAGTAAATCTGTGGGGAGTCCTTTATCTGAGGCTTGGCCCAATTTATCCAGTTGCTCCAGTTTCAGCCAGCAAGAAATTCTTTTTAGTGAGAAGGAACAGAAGGAGCATGGAAAATTAAATTCCTGTGCCTCCATAACTTCCATATGGAGGCACAGCAGAGTGCATTGCAGAGTGTAATTTGGGATGCAAATCACTATGGGGCCAATTTATTAGCATTCATATTTCTATTTTTTTCACAAATCATATTTGTGGTTTTCTTGTTCTCTAAAACTATAAAAAAAATTGAGTTTGATTCAGCGTGAAAACCATGAGAAACTCTTGTGCAAAACTTCAGCAATGAAACACAATAGAAGTCCTATACGTATGTCAATGGGACTGATTGTGCTGATTCCATTTGACCTTCAACTATTTAGACTTTTAGTGCTGTTCGGATTTTCTTTCACTAGTAATTGTCCAAAAAAACTAACATTTTTAGAGGTTTTAGAGTCATCGTCAACCAGTGGCTCATGAGCAACATGTTTTTCGAATAAATTCGCCTGACGTGTCAAAAAAAATGAGGAGCGCACTGAAAATGTGACGTGCCTCGTTTCGCAAATTTTTTGCCGATTTGTGAATTTCGCTGGAAATTCGAGAATTTTTCTGCAAAGCGAAACGGGATAGAGTCACCCATCACTACTTATTTTTGATATCTTTGCTTGAAAGCAAATTTCAGTTACTAAACGGGTAGATAAAGCTGCCGATATTGGTCTTTTCGACCAATTTGACAGCTTATCTCCCCGTGTATGGGGGTTTCCGACGGGTCTTCCCGACCTGGATACGATATTGATCGGGAAGGTTGGATTTTCTTCCGACCGACCCGTTGGAAGTCCACTGCGCTAGTCGTAATCTGATTGTTCGGCCATGGGGCCGAACGTCCAGATTACCCCAATATAGTCCTGCCAATTAGTGGCATATCGGGGAAAGATCCACTCTTTATTGCATTCATAATTTAAACCTTTTCTAAAAATGTAAGTCAATTTAAATTTGTCAAAACTACTCCAAAAAACATAGCAACAACTAAGGGTAAATATCACTTTTAGCAATTTATTTCACAGGATTTAGAATAGTTGTTGATATATTTCTATTCGCAAAAGAATGTTCCTTCTCAAAGGCAATATACACCAGCAGAATGCATGATCCTAAGATAGTGATGTTATTAAATAGTATGTAATTATTTGTACTGTTTATACATTGCAATAGCTGTATTCTTACATTTCTACATATTTAAACCTGAAAATAAAATCATAAAGGCTGTAGCCTTATATTATATTAATAACAATCATATCCCTAACGTGGCTCCTTTGTTAATTATAGAGGCATGTTCAGTGTTGCTACAACAATACAGCAGTGCCCAGGTCTTTTATGTACATATGAAGGGGGTATTGAACAGAATGAAGTGAAATGAGCCATAAACATCTCACATTTTGTTGGCATCTGTGAGCTTTGCAATATGAGAACCATATGACAGTGGGCAGATTGGTAGATCAGCTCAAGCATGTGCAGAGCATCTTGACCTCTCTCTGTCTGTCGATACAGAGGCAGTTATTTTTGCTTTATTTCCAAACTGGGAGAGGAAGATCGGTCACTGAATTCTATAAACTCACAACCAGCAATTCAATATTTGTTTTAGATATTTTAAATTAAATATACTATAAATATAGTATAAATTGATTTATCGTTTATCTATATTTCATTGTGATCAAGTACTGTACCTTGATTTATTTCTTGCTAAATTAACAGTATATGCTTCTGAATGTATTTACTTCAGATTGTTAAGGAGAACGGATCGAGAGAAGATTAGAAGCATTATGTTTCTAACAGCAAAGAAGGTTGCTAAAAACCTTTATTAATTATATTTGTATTGATCATGGTCGCTTGGGTTTTGGGTTTAAAGGAACAGTTCAGGGTAAAAATAAAAACTGGGTAAATAGATGTGCTGTGCAAAGTAAAAAATGTTTCTAATATAGTTAGTCAGGGAAAAATGCAAACTATAAAGGCTGGAATGACTGGATGTCTCATATAATAGCCAGTTTCCAATTTCCTGCTTTTCAGCTCTCTAAGGGCCGGTACACACGGACGTTTTGGACCTGCGCTCCCCTGCGTTGTGTTTGGCTGCGCTCAGACGCAGGGGAGCGCAGGTCTAGACGCACCTCATTTTGTTCAATG
>CM044441.1:121336803-121386001 GCA_024363595.1 Xenopus borealis | reverse complement strand
CACCTGGAAGACTTCACTCTTATAATGAACTTTTACTAGAACAGTATGTTCTTACACATTAACACATTGTGATACTTTTTTTGGATGCATATAAGAATGATTAATCACTCTCTGCTCAGGCCTTGCAGGTAACATTGCATTTAACTATGTAAATGAACACTACTAAAATGCACCAATCATTGTGTTTGTTAGACTAATTACTTTCTGCTCAGGCCTTGCAGGCAACATATCACTTAACTATGTAAATGAATACTACTATAATGCACCAATCACTGTGTGTCTTAGACTATAAATGTTTCTTTGCACTAATCACCGTATGATTGACAAAGGGGTGTGACCCCGAAACGTTGCACTATTCCGCAATAAACGTGCAAGGATCTCCTTGCTTGCTGAAATCCTGTGTGCCTTGGATCCTTCTATGTCTGTGATATATTGAGTTGGCCGTGCCTCCACCAAAGAGCACCAGGTATCGTTACTTATCTTTAGGGTGTGCGAGTCCCTATTCTAATCCTAGACTTACAGTCACGCCAGCTACTATACATTACATTTTCCCCTGACTAACTATATTGAAAACATTTTTTATTTTGCACAGCCTAGCTATTTAACCAGTTTTTACTTTTATACTGAACAATTCCAATTTCAAGATTTATACAGGACATGATTTCAATCTCTATGAGATCTATCTATCAATTTATATAGATTTGAAAAGGATGTTCTTATGAAAGTTGCTGACTCATGAAATACCTGAACACCACTTTTGAAAATGACACAAGTTTTTTCCATAAGATTTGGGTTCAGCTGGAAACTAATCATGTAATTTCCGTGATAACTTGGAGTATATTTATTCCCCAAATATATGCCCAGAAATGGTCTGAAGTCTGACTTCTATTGTAGACAGACTGGTGCAATGTGTACAGAGGAGAATTAGTGTATGTTTTGAAACAGAAATGATTCAGTCATCCATTACACCCCCTTATATCAGTCTTGCCATGAGCTTCAAGTTCATGGATGGTGGACAGCAAAATCAGTTTAACTTCCTGCAAAGGAGGGCTCAAGTATTGAGTCTGTAGCTGGTAACTTGAGGGCACACTTACCTTGATGCAGTGAGCAATTTCAAGCACGATTGCCATTTTCCCCACAATTTCCCCCAGAATTCCAGTGAAATATCTGAATTACAGAAATGCCATATCCCATAGACTCCATTTTAATCACATAATTAAATTTTTCTTTGTAATAATAAAATAGTTCCTTGTACTTTATCCAAACTAAGATACACTTCTTATTAGAGGCAAAACAATCCTATTGGGTGTATTTAATGTTTAAAGTAGACAATGTATGAAGATCCAAATTATGTAACAGGTCCCATACCTGTATTCATTATATGAGTCTAAGGGGCAAATTTATCATTATTCACAAATTCGAGGGCAAATTCGGCCGAAATTCAATAAGCATTCGACTATCGAAATGCTCATCGAATAGTTTTAGGGTACCGATTGTTCGATTTCATGAAAAAATTGTGACATTTCCTCCGATAGAAAAATTCGTACGATTTGAACGATCGAGGCGTTTGATCGTACGAATGGTATTCGAGCAGGTGATGGAAAAAAGCCTATAGGCAGATTCCCATAGGCTTCTATTGCAATGTGGTAGGTTCAATCTGGCGAAGTAGGCAGTCGAATAAAATTTTAAAGTTAAATTACTTTGATCATCGAATGGTAGAATTATCAAATATCCGAATATTCGTTCTATTCGATCTATTCGATGAGCTCGAATTTTGCGTATTCGATGATCGAAGTGGCCAAATTTGCATATTCGAATGTCCGATAAAATCATACGATCGGAATTCAATCGAATTCGATCGAACTTCGAATTATTCACGGGAATTTTGTAAACCTGCCCCTAAATTTAGCTGAAATTGCCATAGTTATAATGATTGCTGTGCATAAATGAATGAGTTATAGTCATGTTAACTGACATTATTTAAGTAAATTAAGTGATTCTAAATAAAACAAACACTGGGGGATTGATAGTTTGAATGTATTACAGAACTGGCCAGCCCATTAATTCTAAAGCTACATCTTTACAAATCATATACATATACGTACATCTCCTATAGATGAAGGTTCTTGTTGTACAAATGAGAGGCAGTTTTTAACCCCAATAATCTGGGATCCGAAAACTCCATGTAATAAATGAAAAATAAAGTATCTGACAATATAAAAAGAAAACAGAATGTAATCAGAAAAAAAGCAGAAAACTAAACAGAGCCCCAATGCAAAAAAAAAAAAAAAAAAAAAAAAAAAAAAAAAAAAAAAAGGAAGTTGATCAAGCTTTTAATTAACTCATGAACTTTTAATTAAAACCATAATGTGTCACAAAATGAATAACACCTCTGGGTTATAAAATCGCTTGATTTTATGCTTAATCTTCTGCCATACATTTTTTATGGAAGAAGGAAATTAAAGTAAAAATGATCTTTATAATATTGCCAGCGCTGCTGTAAAAAGACATTTAAAAACTACTGGATGAAGTCCATGTATCAAACAAAAGGTGGTTGTGTTTCCAACCACAGACCTAAGAACAATTTTTTGTTATGTTGGAGTGTTACGTTTGCCCATCTCACCTGTAAACTGCTTTTATTTAAATACCCAGCAGCTACAGTTTTACTGTTTCTCCTCTCACACACTTATTTTGCAGAACTGATTGTGGTGAATGATATGGGCTGCCGGTGAACATATGGTAATGATACTGATAATGGGATAACAGGAATAGGACTTGTTATAAAGAATGCTCGGCATCTGGGGTTTTCCGGATAAGGGGTCTTTCCGTAATTTGGATCTACAAACTTTACTTCCGCTAAAAAATCCATTTAAACATTAAATAAACCCAGTAGGATTGTTTTGCCTCCAATAAGGTTTAATTATATCTTAGTTGAGATCAAGTGCAAGGTGCTGTCTTATTATTACAGAGAAAAAGGATTTCATTATAATGTTCATAACCAATATAATTATTTCATTATAATGGAGTTTATAGGAGATGGCCTTTCCGTAATTTGGAGCTTTCCGGATAATATTTAAAATGGGCTAGCTAGGAGTTCTGTGAAGGCCTCTAGAGATGAGCTAATCTTGTGGGTTTTTTTGCAAAAAAAAAAAATTTGGAGCCAATGGACACTGCCTTTTCTTTTTGCAATGAAGTTTTGTAAAAAAAAATAAAAAATTGATGATGGCAATTTTGGGCTTGTTAGGAGTTCTGTGAAAGCCTCTAGTGATGAGAGAATCTTACCAACAGTTCACAAAATGCTTTGAAGTCAACTGACTTTTTCATGAAAAATACATTGTCAATGGGTGTACCTCTGACATCTGTGTGAAAAGGGATCCTACTCTGGATAAAGCAAGAAAGGGGGCAAATTCACTAAGATCTGAAAATTCACTAGCGTTGGCTTCGCTAGCGTTCGCCGCACTTCGCCAGGCGAATTTTCGCCAGTGCTATGCAAATCCACTAAAGTGCGAAGTTAAGCTCAGTCGGTGAACGGTAGTGTAGTTGCGCTAGTGTTACTTCGCCAGGCAAAGTGCAGTTACACTAGCGATGCCTAATTTGCATACGCGGGAACTTTAAGTTATAATAGAAGTATATGTTACAGCCACTACATTCCACTACACAAGCCCAGGAAACCTTTAATAAATAAAATAAAGTTTTCCTATTGCCCTAAACAAGTGCCCCCTGTATAGTTGTGTTGCCATATGTTAGTAAATGTAGGGGGGAAGGAGGGTAACCCCCCCAAAAAAACGATCTTTTTCAGACTATCACCCTAGAATGGTAAAACACACCAGCGTTTTTTTGGGACTTAGAAAAATTTTCCTTTTTTTTTTCAATCTCCTATCTATTGTATTGAACTTCGCCAGGTCTGACCAAGCGCAGTAAAGTCTAGCGTAAGTGGTAACGTTCAGGAAATTTTTGATCTTAGTGAATTTGCGTAATTATGATCCTTCAGCAGTGCGCAACTTCGCCTGGCGTAAGGGTGTGAAGTTGCGCAAGTCTATCTACGTCGCTAGCGAAAATTCGCCAGAGTCGGTGTTAGTGAACTTGCAAAGTTGCGAAATTACGTCACGCTGGCGAATTAGCACTAGCGTTAGAATTTGGACCTATGTGTGTTAAGGGAATGCCTTGTATTCACTGTCTCCTGTCATGAGGCAAGGTTCCTGCCATTAGGCAAAGAGCGGCCTCTAATAAGTTTGTGTTGAATTTCTGTTTGTTAAAAAAAGACATTTGTCTCTTCTGGTGCAGACAGCACTGCACTAGTGATGTGGCCCCTGTCTTGACCCGATCTGGCCAGTGCCGTAACTAAGGAACAACACAGGGGGGATCCTGCCCAATTTGCCGCCCGAGGCGGCCTTAGTTTTTGCCGCTTCCCCATGGTACTTGCCTTCAGCGCCGGACGGGGGTCAGGGGGGTCCATGTTGCTTTTTGCGCTCTCTGCACTAGATGAGCCGTATTTCTGTGTTGAAAACCGCAAATTCAGCTCTTAGTTACCAGAAGCAGCATTTTTGCCTCCCCTGGCAACCAGGGGGGCGCTGCCGCATGAGGCCCCTGGAACCACAAAAACTGAACCTGCCCCTAGTCTGCCTCCCTGCATTTGAAGGTACCTTTAAGCACCCTTGCAGTGTACACAGTGATTTTGGCAGGTCCTGCTGAGGGGGTGGGCAGGGATACAGTTGCACTACTGCTTTTTCAGTTACGCCACTGGATCCAACACCAAGGGGCACATTTACTAGTGTGAATTTTCTCTTCATCTAAAGTCACCATCATTCCCCACAATTAGTCAGGTGTATTTTCCCAACAAAATCTCAAAATTGGCTAAAAATTGTAAATACACTTTTCAAGAGAAATGTGGTGAATTTTCTCCTATCATATATTTTTCCCATGCAGTAGTAGCAGGGAAAACTCTCCAGAGAATTTTCCATAGCGTATTTTCGCCAGGAATGAAGAAATGATTAAAATTAGCATAGAAACAGTGATAATGATAAGATTAGAAAGTGGGTGCTCTATATTTATAATGACGTTTCTCCAGCCTGAACCTGGAGAAATTTCTCTTGGCGGAAATAACTTCTCGTTCTCGTAGTGAGTTGGAGAATTTTCACAGGAGAAAGTTCACCTAGGGAAATGTCACCTGAAGAAGAGAGGTGAATTTATGCCGATGCAAAGAGAATTTTCACCAGTGTGAAGTTAATTCTCCAAAACTTGGTGTATTCTCATTTTATTAAATTTGCACTGCTGAGAGCAATCTTTATTTCTGGTGGAATTTCTCCATCTGTTCAGTTTCACCCTTTAGTTAATAAGCCCCTACATAGGCAAGAGCAGGAGGGGGGCAGCATTGAAGCTGCTATTTCAGGTGGCAGCAGCCCCAGAAACGCTGCTACTTGTATTGCGAGGAAATAACCCTCTCTTCCATATGCAATAAAAGGCATTAAAGTTTACTAAGGTGCAGTAACCCATAGTTGGTTGCTATGGATTACTGCACCTGGGCAAACGTAATTCTGTTGCAGGTATGGGACCTGTTGGGGTTTTCTGGATAACGGATCTTTCCATAATTTGGCTCTTCATAACCTAATTCTATTAGAGAGTCATGAAAACATAAACTAATCCCAATAGGCTGTATTTCCTTCCAATAAGGATTTTTTTTTATTAGTACAAGGTACTGTTTATTATTACAGAGAAAAAGGAAAACATTTTTAAAAATTTGGATTATTTGAATAAAATGGAGGCAGTGAGTGAAGGCCTTTCGGTAATTCTGAGCTTTCTGGATAATGGATCCCATATCTGTATTACATAACCCCTGTTTTTCAGATGTGCCAGTGTTTCTTTTTGTATTTATTAGTGATGCTATTCATTGTTCATATGCCTAATTGACAAAAAAATTGTGTTTCTTAAGACTTATTTAGCAGTGGATGTTATTCAGTGCTCGACTGCAAGGATGCTAGAACTGTACACTGCATTGCGGCCTATTTGCGTCTTATATTGCACTTTTCAAACTGTAAATGAGTCTCTTTCATTGCCTGACTGACTGAGGTTTGAGGCAGATACTAATGATTTGGTCTTAACCCTTAAGTTATCTGCTTTTCAGCTTCTGGGCATTGCTTCCTATGCTATCATTTGGGTTTGACATTTGTAGAAAATCTTATCTCTTTAAATAATCAGTGTAAATTCTATGATCAATAAATGCCACTCACAGAGGGGCACATTTACTAAGGGTTGAGGTCAAAATTCGAATAAAATTCTAATTTTAAAAATTCTAATTTCGAAGTAATCTTGGGCTACTTTTAATATCGAATAGCCTAAAATTAGATTCGAATTGAGAAAATTTGATTCGAATTGAGAAAAGTACTGTCTCTTTAAAATCCTTTGAATTCTAATATTCGCCACCTTAAAGCTGCCGAATTATCATTGTAGCCTATGGGGGACCTCCTGGAAGCTTTACTGACAAATATTGTCCTTGAAAATCTAAAAATTTTTGTTAAAATCGTTCTAATCATTTGATGCCATCGTTCGATTCAAATGATTGGAATTCGATCGGAATCAGGTGTTTTCGATCGGAAACGGTCACTTTCGATTGAAAATGACCCCCCAAAAAATTAGATGGTCGAATTTCGATTTTTTTTTTCAATTCGAAATTCGACCAATAGTAAATCTGCCCCTTAATGTGTGAAAATAAGTTACATAAAATACATATTGCAGGTTGCTGTACCAGTAAAAATGTTATAGGACCCTTTTGTATTAAAAAATAACAAAGTGGTATAAAGGTCATACCTTTATTGGCTAACTAATTTTTTTGTAATCGGCTCGAAAAAGGAACTAAAAGATTCTGAAAGCTTGCTACGATTATATTAGTTAGCCAATAAAGTTATCACCTTCATACCACTTTGTTATTTTTTATTACAAAAGGGCTGCCCTATGAAATACATACAAATCATCAGATGTTTAGTCAGTCAAATGTATCCTTGACAGCCTACCAAATAATACAAAAATGAATGTATATAATTCTATGTTGTATAAAATCTGAGTATGTATTGTGTGAGTCAGTGTGTGTGTAAGTGTTCCAGAAAGAGACTCAGACTGCTGTTTTTTCCAGGGATATACCCATAAGACATTCCATATGTTTCCTGCAGTAAAGTCACATTCCAGACATAAGGAACAATGGGTTATGTGAACGGATGTGAGAAGAATGTGTGGATGTCAATCATGAGTGCACAAAAGGAACATATTTAAACTTAGTCAATAGTGGATTTTTCTATGCCCAATGTTTAACAATAGTGATGGGCGAATTTGTCCCACTAGTGAAACGCCAAAAAATTAGCGAAATGCAGCGGTGTCTCGTTTTTGACATCAGCTTCCTTTTTTGGATGCCGGCATCCGTTTTTTACTCCCGTGCAAATTCCTTGGCGAAAAAATGGTAGCCAGCATCTGATTTTTTGATTCCAGCAAATTTGCACCGTCAAATTTTCGTGGGTGATTCGCAAATTTATTCGCCGGCAGGGAAACGCAAGAGTTGCACCCATCACTATTTAACAACATCTTATCCAGTCATACAGTCCTGGGAAATGTTCTGGAAATGACTGATAGTAAACCCTTTATGCAAATATAGAAACTGATTGATACATCTTAAAGGGGTGGTTCACCTTTAAAGTGATACTGACACTATAAAACTACTTTTTAAATTATGAATGTACATGTTAAGTTACCTATAGGTCATTTTTATCGTTTCTTGCTGAGAGGTCTGTTATTTAAGTAATTGTTAGTTGAAGTTTCTAAACCTGACTGTTTTGTCTGTTAAAGTTTCTAATGCTGCTGCACAAGTACTGTATGTCAGCCCCCTCATAGACAACCACAGCGAATCAGATAGGTAATGTAAAAGCATCAGGCAAATTTTTTATGGCAAAATTATAAGTAGCATGGAAGGCCAATATTAAGGGGCAAATTTACTATTATTCCCCAAAAATAATTAGTTTCTATTCAATATTTGATTAGCATTTGATTTTTCGAATGTTAATCGAATAGTTCTAGGCTACCTTTTATTCGATATTCGATCATTCGACTGAACGAATAAATCATTTGATCATTCGAATGATTCATACAATTCGAACAATCGAACACTTCGATCGTACGAATCCTATTCGATCAGGACTTAGTCTCAGAAGCCTATGGGAGTGCTCCCATAGGCTTCTATTGCAATTTGGTAGGTCCAATCTGTTGAAGTAGGCAATCGAATAAACTTTAAAATTTAAATCCTTCGCTGGTCGAATGATCGAATATTCGTCTATTCGAATGTATTCGATCGTTCGACCATTCCCTATTCGATGATCGAATATGCCAAAATTCACATATTCGACCAAACGAATAAATCCTACATTCGAAATTCGATCGAATTCGTTCGAACTTCAAATCCTTCACGTGAATTTAGTAAATCGGCCCCTGAGATAGATGTTAAAAAGTTATACTTTCTGGTGTTGGTATCTCTTTAAGTGAACCTGGGGAGGCTTTGGATTATTGCATGAAACACAGCGCAGATCATCTTTAGGACGTCTACCATTGACTTATATGCAACCTCAATGCAACCTCAGCAGGTCTGAGATGCCGGATTTTTGGATTCAGACTTTTTCCATCCTTGGGGTATAATAAATCCCAAAAAATTGTGCGTTTTTTCACACTAAAAATTCAGATGCTATAGTAAAGAAAAACACACTTTATTATATTATTAATATTATTTATTTAGTACTTTATTAAATGGACAATTCTAAGCAACTTTACAATTGGTCGTCTTTTTTAAATTGTTTTTTAATTGTTTCCCTCCTTCTTCTGCCTCTCCCCAGCTTTCAAATAGGGGGTCACTGACGCCAGGCCCTGACTGGCAATATATGGGTTAGGGCAAATGCCAGATGGGCTGCTATAAGGTCCCATAGAAAGTCAGTATTTAGTGGGCTGGTGGGGACTGTTTGGGCCTCTATGTGGGCTGATTGGGCCTCTGTGTACCTGAAATGCCAGGGCCTATTTTGATTCTCAGTCCAGTCCTGACTGACGCCATCTGAAATCAAATACTTTGTAAAGCAACAAATGCATTAATTTCGCTACTTTTTATTGATCATCATTCTATTCTGTTCATCACCTATTCATATTCCAGTCTCTTATTCAAATCAGTGCATGGTTGCTAGGGTCATTCGGACCCTAGCAGCCAGACTGCTGAACCTGCAAACTGGAGAGCTTCTGAATAAAAAGCAAAATAACACCGTAAATAATGATAAAATTAAAACAAGTTGCAAATTGTCTCAGAATATCACTCTCTACATCATACTAGAAGTTAACAGGATTTTGCCATTTCAAAAGTAATGTATACAATATCAGATATCTGTGTGTACGCTGGGTATGTTTGCTGCTGGTACTTATATACTAAACATATTGTGCGTAGTGTATGTAATAGGGCGTAATAGTATTCCCTTTTCTCACATCTCTTTTTCAGCCCATGATCTGAAGATAAAGAATATTATGCAGAGCAAAAATGAAAGTGGTTGTAGCTGAAACAAAAAGAGGAATACATTTCGCACAGACTGCGTTCCCTTGCTGGTAGTCAATGTTCCTGACATCTGGCACCAGTGGAACTGCTTCATCCAGGTCAGCTGCCATTTCAGTTGGCAGAACATTCTGATTTGGAATACTGGGCAAAGCAGTAGAAAATATAACAATGCCCATTCCTGTTTGTGAATCATAATGCTGCCTGATCTATCCAAGCAATGGAAATATGGGAACAGATCTTCATTATGCTAATTGTCTGTAACAGGATGCATGCTTACCTAAGACAGATTATAGGCAACTGCTTCCTGGGCCTGGGCACTAGTGAGAGCAGGTTTTCCAGCAGCATCTTCAAAGACCAAAATTATATATGTGTATATTATGCAGAAAGCAGTAACCATCAGTTTAGTAAAAATTCCAAAAGCAAATAACCCTGTAGATCAGTGGTTCTCAACCTTCCTAATACTGCGACTCTTTAATACAGTTCCTCATGTTGTGGTGACCCCCAACCATAAAATATTAAAATATCTCCGTTGCCAGCCGAGAGCGGATTGTTAGGAAAGTACAGGAGACAGTGTGGCTGCATAAAGGTTTGTTTTTCGTGCGTAGTGCAGCAAAAATGTTTTGCCACACCAATTCTGTGGCCACAATATTTTAAATTGGCAGGGAGAGCTGAATGGCAGTCCCTACTAAGGGGATATAGAAAGTTGTAGTGCAACTGGCTTCCCTACACAGGTTACTCAACTACAACTCCCAGCACCAACACCCGGATATCTACAACCTTGCCCCAGGGCTAGACGGGAGAGAGAGATGAACCTGCTCTTGGAACCCCTTAAGGGACCCCTGTGAAAGGGTTGTTCGACCCCCAAAATGGTCCCGACCCCCAGGTTGAGAACCACTGCTGTAGATCATTCTATGTTTACTTACATTATATTAAAACATGTGGCTAGATACATGATAGATGATAGATAGATGATAGATAGATAGATAGATAGATAGATAGATAGATAGATCGATCGATCGATCGATAGATAGAGATAGGCAGAGATAGACAGACAGATACAGATAGATAGAAAGACAGACAGACAGACAGACAGATAGATAGATAGATAGATAGAGATAGGCAGAGATATACAAACAGATACAGATAGATAGATAGATAGATAGATAGATAGATAGATAGATAGATGTTAGACAGACATGCAGATAGATAGACAGACAGACAGACAGGTAGATAATATATAAGATGATGATAGATGATGATAGATGATGACAGACAGACAGACAGACAGATAGAGAGAGAGAGAGACAGACAGACAGACAGACAGACAGATAGATAGATAGATAGATAGA
Source organism: Xenopus borealis (assembly GCA_024363595.1). Lineage (NCBI taxonomy): Eukaryota > Metazoa > Chordata > Amphibia > Anura > Pipidae > Xenopus > Xenopus borealis. The sequence continues at coordinate 121,375,090 of CM044441.1, read as the reverse complement.
TAGATAGATAGAGACAGATATAACGATAAACAGGCAGATGGATAGATGATAGACAGATAATATACAGATATCACATCAGAGATTTAATTTTAGAACCCTACTGCATCAATTTATCTATGGATTGTTTACTTTTCCTAAATATACTGTAAATGCTCTAGCTAGAGTGGAACCAAAACATTATGTCTGTCTTTTAGGTTCCATTCTAGTTAGGTGAATAGAAATGTGATGTACAAGCAAAAAAATATTTTAAGTATGCTAGCTTGTAGCCATACCATAAATTGGCAACATTTGTAAATTATATAGAATCAAATAAAAAGGACACAGATTAAATAATGAATGTCATGTTTGGAATAGTTGTGGGTAGGTAAAAACTCCAAAGGACACCTAAGCTCCTCATAAAGTCAGCAACACTGCTTATTCCATTATGTCCCCACTTATGTCATCTCATATATATGGCAGTCTAAGATTAGATCTCCACACAAAGACATCGGATGCTAACAGTATCTGATTTTAGTCTAATAATCTACTCAAATAATGCACTTCACGCCTTCCCTACAATGAGGTGACAAATATGATCTGTAATCATCTTTAGGAAGATTACCAAGAATAGTTCTTACATATAAATAACAAATGATTGTACTTAGATGGTCAGGTATAACATTACCTTACTTCATTTAGGACATCGCAGGTGCATTAGTTCTTACAAAAATGATCCCTATTTATACTTAATAATGCCCTTTGTATTCATATGTATATATTTGCCCATTGGTCTCTCAGAGCATTCGAGTTACATTCAAGAAGGTTGGATTTATTTGAACTGTATCTGTCTTTCTACAAGTCACTCTATTAAAATACCAAAATGCCAATTTCTCTGGGAAAAGAACACGATAAGTGCTTTAGTTGAAAAACAATGATAATCTGCTGCATGCATGATAACCATGTCATTCCTGAAATTGCTTCTTAGCCGTTTTCCTATGGGAAAGGCCCCCAAGACCAATGAGCACTGACCATTGCAAAGCTTCCCACACACAAGTAGGAAGCACCATACATTTTATGTATTATTATTACCTGCAAAGCAGACCAGTACATTTTCAGACAACAATCATGGTTTATTGGCAAGCAATGGCATATCTTATTGATGTTTGGAATTCTGATAATTGCTTCTAAGGCCTTCAGTTGGGCGTCCATGAATTCCTGCAGAGTGCTAATGGTCTTGTTTGGTGGAAAAGTCCTAACCTTGCAAACGGAATAGGCACACTGTGCAAAAAAATCCTCAGCGGGGCCTGGCGCACTCTGATACCCATCTTCCAAAACCTCCTGTGCACTTCCTGCACCACCTCTGCCCACTCCGCCTCTGCCCACTCTCCACCCCGTGCCTACTTATGTCACTCTTCCCTGCCACAAGTAATAGAGCAGCTGGGGAGGGGGGTTGTTGATAACTATAGAGGAAGCAGACCCGGCAGTCTGCGAGCCTCCTGTTCCCCAGTTTCCCCTTCGACACTGGTGGGGAAAGATTTTGGTCTTCTTGGTTGATCTGCTCCAGATGTGTTACCATGCCGGTAATTAGCTATGTCACTTTTGGGGCTATGCGATTTGCATTGGGGTGGACCAACTTGCATCACTTCCTCATTTAGGACAGCACAGGTAGCAGGCCAGGTTGGTGCCAGAATGCTGTCCAGGTTGGATTGCAGCTCATGTGGTTTGGGTCAACTGCAGTTTAGCCTAACCAAATCTACAGTGGCGTAACTACCAGGGGAGCAGGGGTTGTAATTGCACCAGGGCCCGCTCCCTCTAGGGGCCCATCGGAGAGGCTAGGAGAACAATTCATAGGGGGGAGAGCCCAATAGGGGGGCCTTGGTGCCAATCCTGCACCAGGGCCAACCAGCGAGTCGTTACACCACTGCAAATCTACACAGGTCTCTGTTTTCCAGTCTACATTTGGGAAAACAATGCTTTCCAGGGAAGAAGGCCTTTCTGGGCTTAAAGGGGTTGTTCACCTTTAAATTAACTTTCAGGGGCAAATTACCAAAGGGTGAAGTGGCCGTCGATGAAAATTTGCCAGAAATCCAATCTGCAGGAAGATCGCCAATTTACTAGCAGGTGTAGAGGACAATTCGCTAGTGAAAGAGTACATCGCTAACAACATTTTGCACTGCTTCGCAAGGTGAATTTTCTCTCAGGCGACTGATTTTTACTCCGCAAATTCACTAAAATGCTCATTTTCCATAACGTTAGACCTTTCGCCAGAGTTTCCTTCGCCAGCTTAAGCCTGGTGAACTGATAAGATGAAGCTACATCCTTCTCAATCTTATATCAGTGACATCATATCCTGTATGCCACAAAGTTATAAAACAAAGAAAAAAAAACTGGCATTTTTTCATATATAAAGTGGGATTGTGTTTAAAAGTTGTAACTGTTAAACATATTTTTTTAAATAAACTTTATTTTAATCGTTTCAGGGACAAGCCACATTTGTTTTAGGGTGGGATCATGTCTCGGACAATAGAGGATCTCTTTTGTCTTTATTTTGCTTCCTTTTTTATTATTTTTAATAATAAGTGGCCACTTCAAACAATTTCCCCAACATCACTAACAAATAAATAATGTACTGTATATGTACGCACCCTATTAAAATTGACCTACTAACGAAGTTTTGCAAGGCAAAAATGATCGCTAGTGAAAGTTCGCTATGAAATACTCGCACTAATGAATGAATGCTTTGCCAGCATTCAGCTGCCTAGATGCAACTTTACATTTTAGTGAATTAGCAGTGGTTCCAATTTGCACCTGACGAAGTGGCGCAAAGTGTGGTGAAGCCTTTAACTTTAGTGAATTTGCCCCTTAGGATGATGTAGAGATTGATATTCTGAGACAATTAGCAATTGATTTAAATTTTTTATTATTTCAGGTTTTGGAGTTGATTAGATTTTTATTCAGTAGCTCTCCAGTTTGCAACTGAGAGGGCCTGGACAGAAAGATGAGTATTAAAAAGTAGCAATAACAATAAATGTGCAGCCTTAGGGCAGGAATATTTGGGGAGATTTGTCGCCTGGTGACTAATTACCTCTTCTTTTGGGCGACAAATCTCCCCGAACCGATTCCCCTGCCTTCCAGCTGATTAATGAAGAATCGCCTGTGCCTATTCACACGCGGCGCTGCGTTTTCCAAAGTCGCTTGAAATTGCATCTTCGAGCAACTTTGGAAAACGCAGCACCGCATTTGACTAGGCGCAGGCGATTCTTCATTAAAGCAGCTGGAGGGCAGGGGGAAGCAGTTCGGAGAGATTAGTCACCCCAAAGAAGAGGCGATTAGTCACCAGGCGACAAATCTCCCCGAATCTTCCCGTGTGGACTAACCCTTACAGAGCATTTGTTTTTTAGATGGGGTCAGTGACCCCCATTTGAAAGCTGGAAAGAGTCAGAAAAGAATGTGATTAATACAAAACCTCTAAAAAGAAAATAGAGTTCAGCTGAAATGTTGCTTAGAATTGGCCATTTTATAACACATTTAAAAGTTAATCTTAACATAAACCACCCCTCTAATTTACTGTTCAATATAGTTCTTCCAGGGCAGAAAAGAAGCAGTCAAGTAAATGGACATACTTGAAATAGAAAATGCAATGTATATTGGAATAGTAATCCACAACTAGCAGTGACATTGTTGCTGTTAGGCTAAAAGTCAAGGTATTTCTAGCTTGAACACAACCCTACACATTTTGCTCAACATTTTCACATGCACACATACAGGGTTATGGAATTCTTTATTTACAAAACCAGGAGAATTTTCTCATGATAATGAAATGAGCTCAATGTGACAAACTGTTCCACTATGGAATTTGTGATTGATGCAGAATCTCCAACTCCCTCATTTCTCAGCACAGAAGGGAAAGTTCTGTACAGATGGCATCTGGGCAGCTGCTGAACTGAATACCTTGATCTTCCCAGTCTCAATATTCATGCCAAATAAGGAAGAAAGTGTTTCATAAAAAGGTAAATATTTGTGTTCTGAGTATCTCAGTGGACCTACATATAGTTACCTGGCCCTCAGCACTATATTTCTGCTTTGCGTTATTCTCTGAATTCCATTTTAGCAAAGAGTTTATCTTAGAAGTTGGAGCCAAATCTACACTGAACCACCCAGCCTCCCCCTGCAGGGCACAAGTCTATTAAAAAATCAAAATGCACAAAAGTGCTGTGTATGACAGATACAATTTTGCAGTATATATTTTTAGTGTCTTCTTTTAAAGGCATACTATCACCTCAAAGTGCTATTATTGTAATAATGTTGTATTACTTACATGAATACATTTTCATCTGGTACATAACAAATCCAGGTTCCATAACTGTCCACAATTTAAAACTACTTGTACTATTGTTTTTGGTATCCAGTCTTTCTTTTCACATCCAATTATGGCCTCTGGTCTGCAATGGCTTTAACAATGGTTCCAAGGCAGTTTTAATAAACAGGAAAAATAGGAAATCGTCCAGGGCTCCATGGCCCACTACATGGGGACTCAAATAAAAACTTTTGAGTCAGAAATTACTGACCCGCTATTTATGCATTCATTTTTATTTAAGAAACCCGTATTTTAACAGCTGCTGCTTTTCCCCTTTTGTCTTGTGTGCCATTTTTTATGTTTATAGTTTATCTGTTCCAATGGCAGATCGTCCAGGAAAATCAAAGGTGTTCAGGAAGATCCAACCTAAAAAGAATGGGAACCAATTTATGAGTCCAATCAATCCTTGCTCTAAATAACCACAAAAAGTAATTGTACCAACTCCTAAGTGTAATTATATCATTTTTGCAACACTACATTATTGTGGTTAAACTTTAAACATTGGCAGCACAAATTAGATGCCTTCACTTTGGTGTTTGTTTTCATTTGGCATGGATCTGGTACCCCCACACAGTGATTGCAGCAATGCACAATGCCTTTAATTTGTTTCTGTTCCCAAGAAAAGAGAGATATGTCTTAATGGAATTTCCTATAATATAGCAACCTGGCTGACAATTATCCCATAGCTTACTATATGCCAATAATGGTTCACCTTAAAACTGATCAAGTACCAGATCACCACCAGAACTGACTGTTGCCTCATTGGAGGCACAATTTTAAATTGTCTGCACACACTGTCACCCAAGCTGGCATCTGTTAAATTTCTGCCTGGACCTTCACTAAGTTGTTGAACCCTACCCTGAGCTACTGCCTTAGCTTGACTACACTTTGAACTAATTTTCTTGTGTTCATTTCTGCCATTTTTTGAATCTGTGTTCTATCTCAGCTGTTATTTGGAGTGAAGAGAGTGTCCTGCATAAAAAAAATTAAAAAAACACAGTCCCATAAGCTGTTGTTGAACATCAGAGCTTTCTCTTTCTTTGCTGTGGTCTGAGTCTGATTGACTCTTGGTGTTCTGAGTCTAGACCAGGGGTCCCCAAACTTTTCACCCGTGAGCAACATTCAGATGTAAAAAGAGTTGGGGAGCAACACAAGAATGAAAAATGTTCCTGGGTGGTGCCAAATAAGGCTTGTGATTGACTATTGGTAGCCCCTATGTGGACTGGCAGCCTATAGGAAGCTCTGTTTGACAGTACATCTGTTTTTTATGCAACCAAAACTTGCCTCCAATCCAAGAATTTAAAAATAAGCACCTGCTTTGAGGCCACTGGGAGCAACATCCAAGGAGTTGGGGAGCTAAGTGTTGCTCACGAGCTACAGGTTGGGGATCATTGGTCTAGACCAATGGGGTCCAAATGCAGAATCACTATACAGACAATGAGTGATACTCAATTGATGGTCAACTTCTAATAACTAAATAGCAATTCGAATGTATTCTAATATCAGTCTAGCCAGTTCATGTATGGCATACATATTTTAGATTTATTTCATTATATATATAGGCCTTCTGCAGAGCAATTTAGGTATTCATCTTTGCACCACAGCTGATGTTTAAAATAAGATAACATAGAGTTATTGGTTGCCCAGTGACGCATAGACTGGCAGTACCATCATTTCTTCTAAGCATTACAAGCAATATGGCTTGGGACAACCTTTGTTGTGATTTTGACTGTTCTCAGAAAGAAGACATTCCCCAACATAAGCAGAGTATAACAATGGGAGTTGGGGGGAGGGTACCCTTTGAAAAAACATTAGGAAGGTGTGACTATTTACTGTTTACACCATTTAGGTGTAGACAGGTATAGGCCACTGTATGAGGGACAATAAGAGGTAAGTAATCCACAGGAGATGCCCTCTAGAGCAATGACTAGTGATTATGGCATTAAGACACTTTCTATTCCTTGAGGCAACACCGTGATTGCATACCATGCCCTTACGATATGATGATCTTATGAGTGATTACCCCCGAGAGCCATTTCAGTACAGAACGTGGAGACCCTGTAGGCTAAAGAGTGTGTGCAGCACAAAAGTTCAAGTGTGTATTAACCTGGAGATCTTTACTGCCAATACTACAATGAGGGCTCATCTGAGAGAGAGAGAAAGTGTACATGTAATGTGTGCATTATTAAAAAGCAGTAGGAGCAATACTGTTCCAGTAAAGACTGTAATATAGTCTCTGCATGTGATATTTATTAAACCCACAATTTAAGAAATATAAATAGATCTGTCATCTGAAATGAAACATATCCACTAACCATATGGCAATCAAAGATGTCAGCGGTGCTGCAACTACCTTTGAGCAGATGACACATTACACGGATTTGAGTTAAACATTACAATGTTAGTGACCCAGCTGTTTAGGGTTTGTTGAGATTATTATTTATGGTTTTTTTTTTACAATAAACAACTAAATGTTGCTTTGATTTTTTTTTTTTTTTTTACTTTTTAGGGCAGTTTGCAATTCAAATTAGTATCTGGTTGCTAGGGTCCTCAGCCCAAGTAACAAAGCATTTGTGTGAATGTTAGAATGAAGGCTAAATATGACAGAACCTGAACAGGAATATATGAAGTTCAGTTTATATGATCCATTATCAGGAAGTTCCATTTACTACCTCTCCTTGTAATCTATCCTTCAGCCTGTTCTATATCCAAGTACAAATATTATGTGTCATGCCAATATTCCTTAACCAGTAACATTCTGTGTGGTACTTTATCAAAAGCTTTTGGAGTCAAGGATCCTTCTCATAAAAGGCAAATCCAAGCCAAACTGTGCATTACACAAAGTGAAGAGAATGGCATTTTGTCGAGGTATAAATATTATATATAATAGTGCTCGCTCACTCATTTACCATCATCATCAATCATCATTTATTTATATTATGCCAACAAGTTACACTGTGCTTTACATTAGATAAAGAACAAGGAGCAAAGAGTAAACAAGGGTTTGCAGAGTACAATAGGATTAGAGGGCCCTACTCACAAGAGTTTACAAACCAAAGGGTTAGGGTACAATTGAAACAGGGATTTTAAAAACAAATTTGTGATTTTTAATATGACATTGAATAAACTTTCCTAAACAGATGGGTCTTTAGGGAGCATTTGGAAGGAAGGAAAGAATCTGACAGCTTAAGGCAGGGAGTTCCAGAGAAAAGCTGAATGCTGAGAGAAGTTGTGTAGATGAGAATGGGCTGACGTGATGAGGAGAGAGAGGTGAAGGTCAGAAGCAAAACAGAGGTTGCATAAAGGAGTGTATTTTGAGAACAGGGATTGTTTGGGGCATTGAATGTGATTTTTAGAAATTTACATTTGATTCTAGAGGAGATTGGGAGCCAGTGAAGATGGAATAGTGACCTTTAGACTTTGCCAGGAGATCATTAGTTACTTTGGAGAGTGCAGACTGCAAGGGGTCGAGAAGGGAGTTGTGAGTGAGATGCTGGACCTGGCATTTGTAAACAAGCCTTTCCAGCAATTTCCATGGGAATGGAAGAAGGGAAACTGGATGATAGTTGGTGGGAGAGCTGGGATCAATGGAAAGTTTTTTGAGGATAGAAGTGATTAGTGCTTGTTTGAATAAAGATGAAAATATACCAGTAGAAAGGGAAAGGTTAAAGAAGTGGGTGAGTGCAGGAGAGAATGTATCAGATATTGGATAAAGGAGATGAGAAGGTTTTGGCTCAAGGGAGCAGGTTGTGGGCTTTTAGCAGGCTAGAAGTTTGCTAACTTCATCTCATGTCGCAGCATTGAAGGAATGAAAAGTTGATGTGAGTGGACTGCAAAATAATCTGAGATTGTTGTCATATGAAATGCTCAGTCTAATGAGGGAGTCAAGAGCTGTTGAAAGAGCATTGTTGTAGAGAGAAGCTGCCATATTTGTACAGGAAATATTGTTGAGAGAAATCCTCTGTGCTGCTACTGTTGCTAATTGTTGTGGATCAAATGTGTAGAGTTTTCTGTATGTGCGAGTGGAGAGTTGGTTATGATAACGCAGGAGAAAGTGTTACCTGAAAGGAAAGTAGTTGATGGTTGGATAGGGGGTGTTAGTAAGGTTGGATGGGTGACACGAGTGGTAGAATATAAGATCAAAAGCATGACCCTCAAAGTGAGTAGGAGATTCAGTCCACTGAGAAAGACTCAATTAAGTTGTTAGTAAGAAGAGTATAGAAGTAACTGGAGAAGCAGAGTTGCCAATGGGAATATTGAAGTCACCTAAAATGAAAGCTGGTGTGTGTCGCTTGAGACAAAGTATGGAAGCCAAGCAGCAAAATGATCCAGTAGTGTAGGGACCAGTAGGACAATATATAATTGTGACATGCAGAGAAAACCAGCATACGCTGTGGAATTCAAAAGAACTGAAGAAGAGAGAAATAGATGTGGTTATAGTTTGAAACCTGCATTTTGAGGAGAGAAGAAATCCAACCCCACCGCTGTGACAGTCTCCCTGTCTAGGGGTATGACTACATGAGAAGCGTCCATAGAAGAGTGACACTAGGTGGTTGCTGAGTATAGGACTCCATTATGGCCGGTGCCTACTGATGCTCCCTAATTTGCATGTCAGAATGATGAGCAAGTTAGTGGACAGATAGAGCGTGGGAGGGTAGACACTTACTTGCCTTCTTCCACCTACACCTCGTGAATACAGATAATGCTGTTGTACTGAAACTCCATTCAGAAATGTGCAGGGCAGGGTGCATTTTGTGAAAAACATGTCAGTTTGCACATATTTTTTGCACTTTGCACCCTGACTTTATTTTATAAATGACCCCTATATAAGGTCAATAGATTTATCTATATTTAGCAGGGCCTATTCTGTGCCACATTGAAATTAATTTCATAGACTCAATTTGTTCCTGGGAATACATGCATTTAATAATCACTTGCAGCAGCAGTCAAATTTAGTGCTTACAGGAGAACTAAACCCTTAATTAGAAAAAACCCTACCCTACATAGACCCCCCCCCAGCCTAGCTGTTACCCCTGGTAAATGCCCCTAACTCTTTACTTACCCCTCGGTGCAGACTGAGGGAATCAGTGTTCACAGACACCATCTTCTTCAGAAAGAGAGTGGCATATTGGTGATTGCACAGTTGGAGCAATTTTCCATTTATCGACAACTGCAAAGATTTACAAAGAGAAGAAGATGGCGCCCGTGAAATCCAATGCCCGGAATCTGCACCAAGAGTAAGGGGCATTTACCAGGGGTAACAGCTAAGCTGGGGCGGGGGAGCAGAGAAGGGGGTCTATGTAGGGTAGGGTTTTTTTAATTAAGTCTTTAGTTCTCCTTTATAACAGTTTTACAAGAACTTTACCTGCCAGCAAATACAGGGATTTAAGGTAAAAGCACTAACCTTTGTCCTACAGTGAAACTTTAGCCCTGGGTTAGATTTGGTTTAAGGATTAAATGGAAATAAATAAGAGGGTCCTGTTTAATGGTTTTACTTAACACTCTGTAACTAAGCTAACTCATTAAGGGGTCCATTTACTAAATTCGTGTGAAGGATTCGAAATTCAATCGAATTCCGATCGTACGATTTTATCGAATATTCGAATATGCAAATTTGGCCACTTCGATAATCGAATATACAAAATTCGATCGTATCGTATAGATCGAATAGATCGAATGATCGAATATTCAATCGTTCGAGCATTCGATTATCAAAGTACTTCCCCTTAAAAATTTTGTTCGACTGCCTACTTCGCCAGATTGAACCTACCGAATTGCAATAGAAGCCAATGGGAATCCCCCCATTGGCTTTTTTTCTATTACCTGGTCGAATAGCATTTGTACGATCGAACGCCTTGATCATTCGAATCGTATGAATTTTTCGTACGATCAAATGAAATGTCACTATTTTTTTCGTGAAAAATCAAGAAATGGCGTTCAATCATACGAATTGATCGAGAAATCCAATAGCGATCGAAAAGTGGCCAAAAACGATTTGATTTTATTGAATTTCTGCCGAATTCGAGAGCTATTATAAATTTATATATATATATAAATATTACTTAAACAAGAAAATGCAGCTCAGTCCTTTTTAATTGGGTGCACGTGGGTCAGGCTTGATATACAAATTTGGCACGCACACCAACGACTCAGACAGATGCGGTGAATAAAAGGCTTTTTATTTCCCAAAAACCAGCTCTCCCAACGCGTTTCGTGTGACACCACACGTACTCATGGGAAGGTTCCCATGAGTACGTGTGGTGTCACACGAAACGCGTTGGGAGAGCTGGTTTTTGGGAAATAAAAAGCCTTTTATTCACCGCATCTGTCTGAGTCGTTGGTGTGCGTGCCAAGTGGAAGTTTTGCTGACATTTTCTCCCTCAAGCTGCGGGTTCGGGGCAGAGCACCCGGGCCAGACTGAAGGAGCGGTGAGTAGCCTGCAACTGCATGGTGTTTTCTTTGAAGGAATATTTGTGGAAGTGATAGGTCCGGGGCGTTTGCACCTGGGCCCACCTGAATAAAGGGTGAGCACCGTGGGCTAAGGGCGGGGAGCCACACCTGCGGTCCATTCATTAAAAAAGGACTGGAGCTTACTATAAACCAATTATAAAGCCATTTTTGATATACAAATTAAAAACAAGTACCCCAGCACTCCAACATGGAGCCCCCTGGGAAAGCTATTCCCCTCCTCAACCCGCTCCGACGCTAAAAGTTGGAAGCGCGGAGCGGGAGGGGGGGGCATAAGCCCCTGGCACGCCCCTGGTTTTTGGATAAATTAAGACCATTTTATTCTGACTGTATCACTTTATTACCCTTTTAAGTAATAAAAACAGGATGGAAGCCTCCCAAAAATATGTTAATAACATCAAGCACAAAGTGTTTTCATTGTAAAATAAATCAGCTTATGACAAACAGGTTTAAATTAATGATAGCGAATGGATAAGATTATTCTTTTAAAAGGCAATAGTCAATTTCCCTTTGAGAATCTATTAGTTTCAGTGACCTTCATGTAGATCAGTAGGGGGCGAGCAGTTGCACTAAATCATTTTGATTCACAGATGAGATCAACATATTCATATTTGTTTGCCAAACCTGTGCTTTAATTTAAGCCTCGTCTGATTGATGCCTGTAATTTATGCTGCTTAGAACTAGCGCATCATATTTTTATTCCAAGCTAACAGGGGGAGACTTTCTTGGAAACAGATAAAAGAAAGAGCACTTAATTTGTAGCTATGTGACTGCAGCCACACATGTTCTAGAATTAATGTTCTTCATTAAGGTGAAAAATATCAGCTTTATGTACATTGGACTAATGGTAAATGCGTAAATGTGGCTTTGTAAAAAGTTTTCTCTTAAGAAGAGTTTGCATCATATCTTTTTCTACTGATATTTAATACAATAGATTTGTTTGTTTTTTTGAGTGTGCAACAATTGTAATGAATAAAACATTAGATATATTTCATTATTTATCTTGTATATGTGAATAGATAAATATTAACATAGCATTCTACCTTCTTCAGATCATAACATATGCAGATTACAAGTCAGCCAATACCTTTTACATATAATTAAATGTCATTTTCAATGTAAGAAAGGGCCTATGGGAAATCATGAGTCTGGGGCCATATTTGCATGATTCTTCCCTACTAAAGAAACTCTGCAGGTCCTCATATATTTTATAATGTGATGAGCAGATGTGATCATTAAGTCTAATAATATAGGCCTAAAATACAGTAAGAAATATGGGTTATCCTCTAGACCTGGCTTGGTGTAGTGTGAAATTGATAGGTTCTGTTTTTGTCATAATTAAATTGTCACTTGTTCCTGGATTCTTTCCACTTTGAGAATATATATATATATATATATATATATATATATATATATATATATATATATATATCAGTGACCCCCCCCCCTTTGAAAGTCGGAAAGAGTCAGAATAAGAAGGCAAATAATTAAAAAAATAAGCAATGAAGACAAATTGAAAAGTTGCTTAGAATTGGCCATTCTATAACACTAAGGGGCAGATTTACTAAGGGTCAAAGTGAAAATTCGAATTAAAAAAAATTCGAATTTCAGAGTAATTTTTGGTTACTTTGACCATCTTTTTTTTTTTTTTTTACCATAGTAACAATGCTATTATGGATGTAGATCATATGGGACAACATCACTTAAAGTAGACCTTGCATTAGTAAAGTATGGACACTCCTGATGTAAACAGTGTGGTAAATTTGCCTGGGCATGAATACTGAAATAATGCACTGATGTGATATGTCAGGGTTATATAATTCATGGATAATTACAACAATATGATAGCAGGTTGTGGGTAATAAACTGCCAGATGTAATGTGTGTAATTGTGAAAAGCGTTTATGCAACCTTGTAGCCATCAAATAATTCCAGTAATCTGCCAGTAGGCAAAGCCAAGGGGCAATTTTACAAATGGTATGTCTTGATAGGCATTGCCTTCTATAAGGGAAACTTGTCTTTTAGCTTTATATTCATTTTGTGCCAATACCATACCAATACTTATGCCCCTGACAAAGCTGCCTGGCAGCAAAATGCGTAGGGTGGCATAGGTGGAAGGTGGTGTGGCTAGATCCCACTCTTCCCAACGTAGCTACGTAGGAGGTTTGCGGAAAGGTATGCACAAGGTATGCACAAGGTATGGTGACCTCATCTTAACTAGTATCCCTCATGGTGCTAGAGACGATTGTGGATACTTGAATCCTTAACTATTAGAATATACTATCCACCACCGTTCTAGTCTACGCTTGTGTATTTTAAAATATGTATTATTTTAAGGACATGGTCCTGCACAGTGTGCACAGAGTCCAATGCACTGTGAGTCTGTGCTGGTTTTGCTAGTAATTTTTTAACTGCACCATTGATTAAACATTACATTTTAAATACATTGTTGCAACCACAGCCTGAACTGGTTGGCTTGTTACATTGTAGATGGATCTGTGCCTGGTTCACACTCCACAACTAATTGTAACAGTTTTGTTTTCCTCTAATCATTTAAGTTTTTTTGCCAACTTGTGGGTTAATGGTTGCTGAATACTCGGCTTGCTCCTCATTTTATTGTGTGCCAATACCAATGCAAGATGTTACTCTAAGAGGGGAACAGCTACTACTTGTGTTTAACTAGAGTTGGGTTTTTATAGTTTCTATGGAATATTTAGACTATTTGGCATACAGCTAATATTATGAAGTTTATATCAATTCATGCTAAAGCCTGGGCCATCTGAAAGTCATGATGTGCTGAGGGTGAAAAACATGACCATAGAAACAAATTTGCCCTACCTTTCCTGGATTAAAATCAAGTTATGTTAAGGGACTGTTCCACTAAGGTCTGAATGAGATGTTCTGTATCTAAGCAAGTACAATATTGCACAGGAGGGAGAATAGATGGCTGCACAGCTTGAGCCATGAGCTCATTTGCAACCATGAGCTGTAGAGCAGTTGTAAAAACGTGTCGTTACTTCCGGCATACGTGTGGATTTCTCTATTGTGATGCACTGCCAAGAGACCCTGCCAAGGTATTTGGTGCCAGGCCTAGTGATTATATCCTTCGTCTGAAAAATAAAAAACAAGTTTAGCATTTTTGTATTAAAGAACATCCTCTAGAATAGTAAGTCTTGCTCTGAAATAGTGCAGCCTATTAATTACTGCTAGAGTAAACAACTTATTAAAGGAGAAATTAAAAACAGGGAAATATACTGCATACACATGCAGAGAAGAGTAATGGAAAACATCAATCATTTTTTTTGACTGCCCTAGATCAAGAAAACTAAATGTAATATACAACCATGATGCTGAAATGTTTAATGGCAGTATTAAAGGGAAAATATACCCCATTTTTCATGAATTTATTCAGTTGGGCTTATATAAAAAAAAGTGCATAAGGCAGGGATTGAATTACAGTGTGAGCGAGGTGATTGGGAAATGGTTCATATGAGTCATAGACAGATTGTCATGGTTACCTTTCAATCTGTGGAATCGGGCTTGTCTTAGGAAAAAAACAAAAACTGCCTTGTAAAATGTATCTTTGCTTATCTGTGAGCCAAATAAGTCAATGGAGATGGCATGGGTTTGTTTATAAAGAGCTCTAGAGATTGAGGAGCAGATTTATCAAGAGTCAAAGTGAAAATTCGAATTAAAAACATTTACAGTTTCGAAGTAATCGAAAGGGCCAAAATTCTATTTAAATTGAAAAAATTTGATTTGCATGAAAAATTCGACTATTTGAAAATTTGAAGTACTGTATTTTAAAGAAATTCGACCCTTCGTCACTGCGGAATGGCTGTTCTAGCCTATGGGGGACCTCCTATGCCCTTTAAGGAGCGATTTGTTATATTTTTGGAAAATCTAAATTTTATTTGAGAAAATCGTTCGAATCAAACAATTTCATCGAACGATTCTAATCTGACCGAAAAAAACCCCTTCTGAAAAAATTTGCTGGTCGAATTTTGCAGTTTTTTCACTTTGAAATTCAATCCTTGATAAATCTTCCCCCCGAGTATCTTTTTTTATTTTGTAATTAAAAAAAAACTAAGGCAGAATTTGCTCATGCTAAAAAGGTGTATATATACTACAGCTTTGCTAACTCCCATATAGAGCCCACTTTCCTTTTGTAGCTTCTGGCTAACTGTCAGCAAGAAGAGAGACTAATGTCCTGCCTTACACAAACCTATAAAGGCGCTCCTGTTATTATACATAGCAGTGGCATAACTAGATGTTACTGGGCCGCACAGCAAATTAATTTCATGGCCCCAACATATCCAGAGGTTGTTATGTTTTAAACATACATATATATATATATACATATATATATATATATATATATATATATATAATTATACCTCTTTATAGATCCCTAGTAAGGCCTCATCTGGAGTATGCAGTGCAGTTTTGGACTCCAGTCCTTAGGAGGGATGTAAATGAGCTGGAGAGAGTGCAGTGACATGCAACTAAACTGGTTAGAGGAACAGAAGACTTAAATTATGAGGGGAGACTGTCCAGGTTGGGGTTGTTTTCTCTGGAAAAAAAGGCGCTTGCGAGGGGACATGATTACACTTTACAAATATATTCGAGGACATTATAGACAAATATCAGGGGACCTTTTTACCCATAAAGAGGATCACCGCACCAGAGGCCACCCCTTCAGACTAGAAGAAAAGGACTTTCATTTGAAGCAGCGTAGGTGGTTCTTCACAGAGAGGACAGTGAGGTTGTGGAATGCACTGCCGGGTGATGTTGTGATGGCTCATTCTGTTGATGCTTTTAAGAGGGGTTTGGATGATTTTTTGGACAGACATAATATCAAAGGCTATTTTGATACTAAACTCTACAGTTAGTATAGCTATGGGCATACAGGTATATGGTTTGTGTTTGAAAGAGTGGAGATGTGTGTGTGTGTGTATGCTGGGTTTTTAATTTGGAGGGGTTGAACTTGATGGACTCTGTCTTTTTTCAACCCAATTTAACTATGTAACTATGTAACTATATATATATCGAAGTACAACGACACTCACCAATCAGCAGTTACGGCTGGGTGCTAACCAGAAAATAGCATATATATATATATATATATATTTATATATATATGATGATTGAAGGACTCGCACTATATATATTTATAATAAAACACTTCAATATTGGTTGTTTTCCTGATACATAGTATATATAATATTTCCTTCAGCTGTGCATGAATGGATTATATAACATTCTTATAACAATATATAATAACAACTGTTAAGTATTAAAACATGCAATATAAACAGTGCAAAGCATGAACACTTTACCTGTAGAACTGAATGCTCCCTTCCTCTCTCTCTTACTCACCTGAGCCCGTCAGTAATACAACATCATTATTTTCCAGGCGAAAGCAACAGAAAAGATGAAAACATTTGCAATGACAGAGTCCAATCCTCCTGCTGCCCCGATTATTCTTACTCTGCTGCCTCATTATATATTTTGTCATTTTTATCTGCTGCCAATGTTCTAAACTTTATTAGCAGAAATTTGCAAGCAATTCCTTCGCCAGGGAAATGAAAAAGGACTTTGATTGTCTGTCGCCAGCCTTTTCACGAGGAGAGGACTAGAATACAAATTATGTACCAAAATAGCTAAAGAAATTAGAAAATTAATTAACATTTTTAACTATGAACTGCCTTTCTCTAAGTTAGTTAAATGGAATGTAAACTCAAAGTGTAAACTGAATAAAATGAATGTGAGTCTGAGCAAACTTCAAATACAAAGCTGTCAAATGTATTTACAATTGTGAAAGCAGTATTTGTTTGCCCCTTCCTGCACTGCTTGTTCTCACTCTTGAAACAATGTAGCAGATGCTACGTCTACATTTCCCACAATGCATTGCATGCTTCTTCAAAGTTCTTCAGCTGACTTCTTCAATAATATTAAGAACCAATAGTGCAGATATTAGCAAAGAACAGACATATTTAACTTTCAATAGCAAATAAGAAAATATAGCAAGTGAAGAGAAAATCAAGTTATTATAAAGTAAGAATCAAAAGTAAAACCCTCCTTTGTTCAGATGTAAGGTAATAGCACACAAACATACTGTGATAAGTGAGGTTCATGTATAAAACAAATAAAGTGGTCAAATAGGCAAAGCTGTCCTAACCATTACGGCCCTCCACACCCCAGAAGCCTCCATTCTGCTTGATGCTGTGCTAATTAGATATTTTAGGATACTTTCTGTAGGTTTGGGCTAATTAAAATATTTAGAAAACACAATGATTTCGGCAGTGTTTTGTAGAACCGTGATAATAAATCATATTTATATTGGCAGTTTCTTATCACCAGGTGCTTTTTAATCTAGAAATTCATTGTTTACAATTTATCAAACCCATTACTGCCAAATAATTTAGTTTAATGATTCAGTTTTGTGTTTGGTCGCTGTTTATCTAATAAGAATATAATTTATGTGCCACATATAAATGCCTGGGGAAAAAAAGAGTTCATATTGTGCTTTAGAGTTACTAAATGAATTGCTGTAGGCAGGAAACCTGACTATTTTCCAACAACTTGATTTCACAAATGGAAAAGCAGCATCTGTTTTCCCGCAGCTTCACATATGGCTATCATTGTTGCTTAGAAAAGCATGTGCAGGTAGCTGAAGCACAATAACCTCTCTGGAGTACAGCAACCTGAGGGACAAAAACAATGATCCCAGACGGTAAAGAGCTCCTGTTGAGGAATCATTAGTGTACATAATGCAACTGGGGCACTGTGACTGCAGTTACAGGGATTGGACTCTCGAAGAGAGAACAGTGACCTTGCAAAATATGCAGGTACAATGTTTCTAACACATTACTATATTGTCTTTCCAAAGTGAACTTCAGAGTTTAAAATATGGCTATGTATGGCAGAGATAAAAGGTTCTAGGCTTTGTTTGTGTTAAGAACTAACAAGGGAAAGTTGTGCTCATCACTAATTTTTAAAAACCATTAGGTGGGGGTGCAATGAGGCTGCGACCACAAAATATATATAGACAAATACAAGAGGTCCTCTGCACTCAACCCATTATCAATATATTTAAGACATTGAGACATTTTGTGCATATAGCTACTAAAAAATGCCTTACCCTTTAAACAAAACAGGGTTTGTTTGTGTTACTAATAGGGATGCACCGAATCCATGTTTCGGCTCGGGATTCGGCGAGGATTTGGCCTTTTTCAGCAGGATTCGGATTCGTCCGAATCCTTCTGCCTGGCCGAACCGAATCCGAATACTAATTTGCATATGTAAATTAGATCCAGGGAGGGAAATCACATGACTTTTTGGCACAAAACAAGGAAGTAAAAAATGTCCCCTTCCCACCCATAATTTGCATATGCAAATTAGGGTTTGGATTCGGTTCAGTATTCAGCCGAATCCAAAATAGTGGATTTGGTGTATCCCTAGTTACTAATAGTAACTTCAATGCATTCTGGAAACAGTTCCTCATCTTCTAGTCCAGGTCCGCTAAAACTCTAGTGCTACTGCACTGTTTGTGATCATGTTTGTCATTGTATGACAGTGTTCATGGCAATTCTTGTTGTTATTTGCTTTCCCCATGCAAAGATTTAGTACAGTGTATATGGTACTACCATGTACCGTGAATACAGCCAACAGGATATCTCGTTGCAATAAGACACTCGGATTTTTGTGGATACCAAGCTGTGTAATTCCAGACAGTGTCACTCAGTGGGGTTCATTTACAAACTTTGCACACGGCAGAATGATTCGTACAGTCAAAATATGTGCCCTGTGCATGGTTATATTTACAAAGCTGGATAAAGCTGGAAAAACGCAAATTGCTTGAGTAACACTCCAGCTTTGATGGTGGAGAAAATATTTGCAAAACTGTCAACATTATTTTCACTCACAGCAATCACACACAGCAATCACGCACAGTGGGCTCTCCGATGCACACAACTGGTCCATTTGCGAAAATTGCGAAATTTTAGCTTTCAGGAAAAGCATGGGCAAGTCAACCATTAGCAAATATATATATGTGCTGCACAATCTTTATAATTGACCCCCAGTGACTACTAAAGTACTGTCTTGCATAAAAAAGGACACCTGGAAACATAATAAATGTCCCTAGTAAGGCCTCACCTTGAGTAAGCAGTGCAGTTTTGGGCTCCGGCACTTAAAAAGGATTTAAATGAGCTAGAGATAGTTCAGAAATGTGCAACTAAACTAAGAGTAGACTGTCAATGTTGGGCTTGTTTTCCTCTGGATAAAAGACACTCGAATGGCACATGAGTAGATTAGAGGGCATTATATACAGATATTAGGGGAAGTTTTTCCACATAGAAAAGATCAACACACCAGAGGCCCCCCTTTAATACTTTAATTTGAATTAGTGTGGGCGGTTCTTCATGGTGAGGGCAGTAATGTTGGGGAATGTCCTGCCTGATGATGATGTAATGATTCACTCACCTGAGACCCTGGGCTGATGCTCCTGATCACTGAGGTATTAGGAGCACCACAGCACCATCTTCTTCCTGGATCCCCTATATGGTACTGTCCAGGTATGAGTGTGCAGTAGAATATCATTGTGGAAATCCAAGAGGTAATAATATTACATTGCGGTATTCCTAGAGAAGTGCCCTGGGCTAGTGCAGTTTTTAGCAACATGGTGTACAACCTGGGGTTGCAGGTAATCAATTATAATCACTCTGGGGGTCCCTAACATTTTGCACCCCCAAAAAAACCCAGGGAACTGAAAGTAGGCAATGGTTTCCCTAAACGACTGTCAATAGTATCAACCTCTTAACAGAATACAGATAGAGTGTTGAAAGATGGCAGATTGTTTTAGGTGGATTGCATCAATAAAACAGATTCAGTTGGGATAGACTGACTAGTCAGAGATGAACATCTGTTTCTGCCTCCCTGGGGGTGTAACAGCTACATTACACTTTCCAGGTATAAGTGGTGCTAAGCATCATAACTGCCTACAAACATAACAGCAGTGAAGGGCACACATGCAAAAAGCAGATCAAGCACAAATATTTAACGCGCCAATTTAAATAAGTAAATAATTAGGCCCCCGGAGAGAAAAGGTGAGATTTTCTGGTGCACCCACGTTATTATCATTAATGTGATTATAATATTTTCTGTATGCATTTATACCATAACCTCTTTATAAAATTATACAAAAACCAACACATTTTCATCCACTATAATCCATATCCTCCTGTATTCATTTCAGTTTCTTTTGGACAGTACTTTGGACGTTTAAAACTATCATTGCATGCTAATATCCACTTACAGGTATGGGATGCATCTGCAAACCCCTTATTAAGAAAGCTCTGAATTACAAAGTCCCATAGACTCCATATTTTTCAAATAATCCAAAATTTTAAAAGTAATAACTAAGATATAATTAATCCTTATTGGAAGCAAAACTGGCCTATTGGGCTTATTTAATTTTTACAAGAGATTCTAGTAGAATTAAGGTATAAAGATCCAAGTTATGAAATGATATGTTATCCGAAAAAACCCCAGGTCCCGAGCATTCTGGATAACAGATCCTATACCTGTATTTGGAAACCATGCAAAAATGTGTTGTCTAATCAATATCCAAATGGATTTTACATCTCTTCAATATTAGGTACCCATGTCTGCCAGAAATAGCATTTTAGAGCTCATTACGAAACTGATAGAAGAAATTAATTAGTCTTTAAACCAACCCAATAGTTAATACAGGTATGGGACCTGTTATCCAGAATGCTCGAGACCTGGGATTTTCTGGATAATTGATCTTTCTGTAATTTGGGTCTTCATGCCTACATCTACTAGAAAATCATGTAAACATTAACTAAAACCAGCATACTGGTTTTACATCCAATAAGGATTAATGATATCTTAGTTTGGATTAAGTAAAAGGTATTATTTAATTATTACACAGAAAAGGAAAATAATTTCTAAAAAAATTGATTATTTGTGTAAAAATCTATAGGCCCCATACACGGGGCGATAAAAGCTGCCGACAGACCGAGTAGGCAGCTTCTTGGCCCGTGTGTGGGTCCATCCCATGGGCTTCCCCGGTCGATATCCGGCCGAAAGTCGGGCAGATCTTGATCGGACAGGTTAAAAAACCCAGTCGGATTGCGGGCGCATCTCTGCATGTATGCGCTCCCCCAATCTGACCACCCATATCGCCTCCATTATGATCCGATCATTGGGCCCTGTGGCCCAACGATCAGATCAGCCCGATATCGCCCACCTTAATGTGGGCATTTCGGGGAGAAATGGCCACCTTTAGGGAGACAGCCTTTCCATAATTCAGAGCTTAACAGGTTTCTGGATAATGGATCCCATACTTGTATAGCAACCTATGGAAGAGTATGGAAGACTCTTTACATTTTAGAAACTACAGGCGAATGCCTTATTCACACTTTTGATGTCAATACATGCTTTCTACCTTCAAACTGCAATAGGTGTATGTTGTGCCTGCTAGTGATGCGCCCACTTGGTGTCAATTCTAAATTCTAAGTGTGCAGATTTGAAAGTTTTGTTTAGCTAAGTAAATTAAATGAAAAGAAAATATAGATCAAGGGCCATATCATTAAATGGATAAAAGATACACTTTTTTTTTAAAAAGTTGAGTGAAAGAAACGCTATAAAGGAATAAAAAAAAAATGGACCCATCTGCAGTGTTACCAAGGGCAACTCGGATCAGAAGCGGCTTCAAAGCCACCAACACAACTGCTTAAGGGGGTTTGCCAAAGAGCCAGATGCTGGTGCTGTGTGAAGCTTGCACTCCTTCATGTACTAGCAATGTCCCCTTAACCAATATATCCTGCTTTCAGTGGAAATTTATATTAGTTTTCTGAATATAAATATTGTAACACTGATGATGTTTTGAAATATTTACAATAAGTTTGTGCTATTATTACAGACAAGGTTAATCATCCACATCACTCTTTCTTTTTGTGAGAAAATGTCTTTTAATTTCTCTTCCGGTTTAAAGTGATACTGACACATATCTATTAACTCTTCCCCAATCCAAGACCAGCCCAGCTTTACCCCATCTCTGACATATCACACCTCCCCATCACTTCCTGCATTTTTCTAAATGCCCCAAACAGCTTGATAACATAATAGAAACGAATGAGAAATGTGGGATGCTTTAAACGCTCTTACAGGCAGTGGGGTTCAGTAATAAAAGGTACCGAGTTTGTCCAGGTGCAGTAACCCATAACAACAAATTTATTGGCCACCTGTTTAAAAACATTATATCGGTTGCTATGGGTTACTGCACCCGTTATTCATATGGGGCAACTGTCACTGGGCAATCAATCACTCATTAAAGATTAAATGTCCCTTTTTAGACAAGCTTAACTTTATAGAACAGACAATTCTTAGTACCTTTTAAATTGGTCTTGAGTTTTTTGGTCTTGATTTTTTTTATTTGCCTTCTTCTTCTTTACAGCTTTCAAATGGGGGTCACTGACCCCGCCAGCCAAAAAACTATTGATCTGTACTATTATGATGTATTATTATATGTTATTATTTATGTTCATTCATATTCACTTTCTAGTCTCAAATCATGCCCACTGCCTGGTTGCTAGGGTTATTTGCAGGCCCAGATTTGTGGAAAGGCCACTAAGCCCCAGCTGGGCCAAGGGCAGAAGGATCTTAGGGGGTGGCTGCCCAGCCACATACACATTGGTTCAGAAACACTGGGCATGCACTGGAGATTAAATAGTTTTTTAAATTTCCTATTTGCCAATCCCCATGAAAATGTTTGCAAATGCAAGAGAGGGGACAGGGTCGATGAACGTTAGAGGGCCGAGGGGTGCCTGCTATGTAAATTTGGCCCTCTTTATCTGTAC
This sequence comes from Xenopus borealis, assembly GCA_024363595.1. Taxonomy (NCBI): domain Eukaryota; kingdom Metazoa; phylum Chordata; class Amphibia; order Anura; family Pipidae; genus Xenopus; species Xenopus borealis. Next base: position 121,352,399 of record CM044441.1, on the reverse strand, counting down.
CCTGGCAACTTCTTTGGTCGGCATAGTTTGGTTTTCTGTTCACTATAACAAACAAGGGAAAGTTGTGCTCACCACTCATTTTTAAACCATTAAGTGGTAGTGCAGTGAGGCTGTGACCACAATATTCACATAGACAAATACAAGAGGTCCTCTGCACTCAACCCATTATCAATATATTTAGGACATTGAGACATTTTATGCCTTCAGCTACAAAAAAATACCTTACCCTTTAAACAAAACAGGTATTGTTTGTCTATATATTGTAATATATTTAAGCTGGCCAACTACATCAGACTCATCCCTGGTCTGGCCAGTCCTACACTCAACTCCTCTGTCTGATTCATTATATTGCTTTATTATACATTTTGCACTGGTACTAATTTTTACCTGTAACGTACTTGCTGCTTTCAAGGCTAAAACTCCCATACATGGCTGCCCTTTTATAAGCCACCACTAGGATCACCTAACTGGTTGGAAAGGGTGGAAGCAAGAACATGTAGCTGGTCATTACTCCTGTATAAGCTATAACAAACAAGTTGTGCTCACCACTCATTCTTAAACTATTTAGTGGGAATGCAATGAGGCTGTGCCCACAAAATTCATATAAACAAATGTTTAAGGCACAAAATGTCTCTATGTTCTTAATATATTGGTATTGGATTCAGTGCAGAGGATCTCTTGTATTTGTCTTTTCTGTTCACTTGTCTGCTTTCACCCAGCTGCTCTAGCAGGCTTTTCACTCCCCCAGTCACTTTCTGGTGAATATCAGTCCCCTCTAGGGCTTTCTGTCCTCTTCTGCAGGAAAGCAATACATAGTGGGCCTTGTTTTATCCCCATTAGCATCCCCTTAAATAATGGATGTCTATTCTATTTGAACTACAGTTCCCAGCATCCCACCTACATTCTGTGGCTATGAATAAAGTAGTGTGATCTGTAGCTGAACAACTGACATCCCTGCGTTCAAAAGTTCTATATTTGTACAAGTTAAACTCTTTAATAGAGAGTGATACAAGTACTTTGCAAGCACAGAGGTCAGAGTGATTTAAAACAAATGATAAACGCCTGTTCCCAATATCCAATCAGTGAGCAAATAACTCTTAATAGGTCAAAGCAGAGTGTTTTTGATTTCATCCCTTAGGTGATTACGGAATATAAAAGCAGTCACCTGTCAGGCAGATCTGGCAATGAAATTTAGCAGCCTATTGTCCCTATCACTGCTTTCAATCATTCTAAATGGTCTCCAGAGACAGTCATTATGATCGGACATGTTCCTTAGAGTAGATAAATGAAACTCCACCTGCAAGCCTTCATAGGCGAAGATGAAGAGTGCCAGCCAAAAATATGATAGGGCCTGGAGCTTTATTGACATTTCCATCAAAAATAGTTAGCAATGAAAGCAGCTGTTGTGGAGAGCTTTCGGCACAACGTGTTTGGAATCTGCTGTGAGCTGAAATACAGACGTTCCGACAAGCAATTTACCTTCTGTCAGTCTCCATGTGCTTGCAGTGTTACTGAATGCGCTCACAGAGAGCCCACTTAGAACCACACATGTGTACAGTTTGGGTAAAAGATTGGAGATAATACCAGGCAAATTGCAGTCACATTCTGACCAGCACTGTCATCTATAACATGACACGGAGGAGGCGAGGCGCCACCACTGTGACTGATATCAGAGAATTACAGAATCAAATGTCATTCATTGTAATGAGTGTCTGAATAGAGCTTCCAAGAAGCCCAACATGAGACAGTCAGGGACTAGGAGCATTCATCTATCTTGCTTGTTGACACTGCAGCCATGATTATGAAAAAGAATTATGCAAGAAAATAACAAAATCCATTTGAGCAGGGCAATTTCATTGCAAACATTTCCCAATAAAAGCCTAGAGTTAACTGCATACTGGCATGCCATTTACAGTGTGTTTATCCTTCTGTCTAATGCTTCCAATTCTAAACAGCCTGGTGGAGGTGGTCTTCATAAATCAATAGAAGAAAACATACATTTTTTTATTGCTATTCCACAAAAATGTTCACATTTAAAGAAGAACTAAAACTACTTAGCTAATCAGGCTACATATGAGGCTACATCATATGAGACCCAAGAGCAGTGGTGCTTTGGGGTACTGCTGTAAGAGCACCACATTGACATCTTCTATCTCCTAGAGATGACTTGTGGCCAATGTAGGCATGTGCAGTAGAGTGAAACACCAAATCTCAAAGCAAAAAGCCAGTGTTTTTCTCTACTGAAATAAGAACCCAGCCCTTGGCCAGGCAGAGGATCCACAAGAGGAAGAAGATGGTAATGTGGTGCTCCTACAATATTATAAGCCGGTGCAACAGAGCAGCAGCCTGGGGTCACAGGTAAATGACTATAATCACTTGGGGAGTAGCCTAACGAATAGAAAGATCTTTAAGTAGCAGCAATAAATGTCTTGGTTTGCTCTGTTGTCCTACATATGAATATGACTGTACTAAGCACAATCCCTAAGGATAATGTGAATTACAGTGACTGTTTGATGTTTCCTCAAGACTCACCTTCTACTTTCAAAATGAATGTCTGCTTGTGTTGTTTTTGTATTTTGTTTTTCTGTAATAAAATGTTTTTCTCTGTAACACCGCAAACTGTAACCATTTAGCCGCTAAGCAACTTTACTTTTCATTGTAAGTCTTCTACAGTATTCTACACTTCAATCATATCATCATGTCATCTTTCACTACAGGTGAGAACTCATACTTATTACCAGCTGGCCTTCAGTCCATACCAACAGTATGGCGTCTGAAATATTCTACCCAGTGGTCAAAGTCGAGAAAATTAACCCATTGTGGCATAAGGCTTAGCCCACTGAGACTTTCATCATGATACAGCTGTGCTCATAAGTTTACACACCCTGGCAGAATTTATGATTTCTTAACCATTTTTCAGAGAATATGAATGATAACACAAAAACTTTTCTTTCACTCATGGTTAGTGGTTGGCTGAAGCCATTTATTGTCAAACAACTGTGTTTACTCTTTTTAAATCATAATCACTTCACAAACTACCCAAATGACCCTGATCAAAAGTTTACATACCGCAGTTATTAATACCTCGTATTGCCCCCTTTAACATTAATGACAGCTTGAAGTCTTTTGTTGTAGTTGTGGATGAGGCTCTTTATCTTCTCAGACGGTAAAGCTGCCCATTTTTCCTGACAAAAAGCCTCCAGTTCCCATAAATTCTTGGGCTGTCTTGTATGAACTGCACGTTTGAGGTCTCCCCAGAGTGGCTCAATGATATTGAGCTTTCCCATGACTTAGAATCCAAAAAACATCAGTTCAGCACTGGATGAAAGATGCAAGGGTTTGTCAGGAGTCCAGGACGTCATTGACCTTTTATACACACCCACTAATTGCAAGCAAACAGATGATGGTTACCTTTAATAGCCATTCTAACCCTTTTGTGTCAAGTTGTGTGCATGGTATCAGGCCAAATCACCAGGGTATGTAAACTTTTGATCAGGATCATTTGGGTAGTTTGTGTAGTGATTATGATTTAAAAAGAGTAAACACAGTTGTTTGACAATAAATGGCTTCAGCCAACCACTAACCATGAGTGAAAGCAAAGTTTTTGTGTTATCATTCATATTCTCTGAAAAATGGTTAAAGGGGTGGTTCACCTTCAAGTTAACTTTTAGTATATCGCAGAAGGGCCAATTCTAAGAAACTTTTCAATTGGTCTTCATTATTTATTTTTCATAGTTTTTTAATGATTTGCAATTTTCTTCTGTTTCTTTGCAGCTTTGAAATGGGGGTCACTGACACCGTCTAAAAACAAATGCTCTGTAAGGTTACAAATGTATTGTTATTGCCACTTTTTATTACTTATCATTCTCTTCAGTCCCTTTCCTATTCATATTCCAGTCTCTTATTCATATCAATGCAGGGTTGCTAGGGTAATTTGTTCCCTAGAAACCAAATTGCTGACACTGCAAACTAGAGAGCTGCTGAATAAAAAGCTAAATAACTATAAAACCACAAATAATAAAAAATGAAAACCGATTGCAAATTGTCTCCTCAGAATACCACTCTCTACATTATACTAAAAGTTAACTCAAAGGTGAACAACCCCTTTAAGAAATCATAAATTCTGCCAGGGTATGTAAACTTCTGAGCACAACTGTAAGTATTATCTTTATCTTACCCCCAAAACAGCTTTCCATAACAATGTCCCCAGCATTTTATAACACACCGGGACCCTAGCATTGCATGACAAAATGGCCCAAGAATAAATATGATGCAGTGGCACCAGCATGTAATCACATGCAAAGATATTTGCCCTAAATATTTTAGTTTAATGTACTCCCTTATTCCCTTGCCTAGCAAACATTACAATAGTGATGCAGTGGTATGTTCTTCATCATCATCATCATCATCATCATCAGTCTAGAGACAGGTGTTGGCAAGGGCCCAAAACTGGGTTTCACCTTACAGTAACTTTTAGCATGTTGGGAAGTTTCTTTCCTTCTAGGTGTCGATGGGGTATTTGCCAGCCTCCCTATTGGTCCAAACAGAGTTTTCATTTTATCCTCTAAGCACAATTAATGGGAACACATTATGGCTCCTGAATTCCACCAACTCTAAACAAATTACACAAGCACTAATCGCATTCTTAAGATTTCTCACCCTGATATTATTTTCAAGTTTAACTTGATTGACTTATATGATAACACCAGAGCTATTGTAGAAGAATAAACCACTTAATAGTTGATAGTATTCATGGTTGGTTGTTGTAAATATAGTACAGACAAGAACAATGTTTATAATGAATATTGCAAAATAGATTTATAATGAGGTTTACATTGTGGAAAGATGGATTTACCAGCTATAGGTCTTAATATATAGGATGAACTTACACTGGAGAATTGAATGCTTTAGTTGGAACAGTGTAGAAAATCTTTTGTATATGGCAGAAGGGTTAACTGTGTTTACTTAAAAAATCGACTTTGACCATTTGCCATCTAAAAATTGCTGTTTTAGCCTATGGGGGACCTCCTAGAATCCATTTGGAGTCAATTGGTGGACTTTGAAAATTCAAAGTTTCTTTTTAGCAAGAACTTTGAATCGAATTCCAATCGAATGCGCTATAACTTTGATTTGTATGATAAAACTGACTTATTCGATCGAAACTGACCTATTCGATTGAAAAAAAAATTCAAATTAATTTTAGTTGGTCTTTTTGATTTTGACTTTCTTCGGAATTCGACACTTGATAAATCTGCCCTAAGGGGCTGATTTACTAAGGGTCGAATACGGTCGAAGTGAAGATTTGAATTAAAAAATTTTAATTTCGAAGTAATACTTTGTCTATCGAATTCGAATTTTTGAATTTCGAAGTACTGGCCCTTTGAAAATCCTTGGACTTTGACTATTAGCCAGCTTAAACCTGCCGAATTGCCATTTTAGCCTATGGGGGACCTCACAGAATTAGTCCTGAAAAGTTCTGAGAAATCGAAGGATTTTGGTGAAAATCGTTTGAATCATTCGACCGAATCAAATGATTCGAACGATTTAAAGATTTTCATTCGAACGAATACGGCCATTTTTCAATTGAAAGCGGCCATATTTGATCGAAAATGACCCCCCAAGAAAATTAGATGGTCGAATTTCAAAGTATTTTCCACTTCGAAATTCGATCCATAGTAAATCAGCCCCTAAGTATTTGTTGCTTAAATGTGCATAAAATGTTCTCATCAAAAGTTATCCAAATGATAACTTTGAATCAAATTCCATCGAATGCCCTATTACTTCGATTTGTATGGTAAAATTGACCTATTCGATCGAAACTGACCTATTCACTTGACACTTGATAAATCTGCCCCTAAGTGTTTGTTGCTTAAATGGGAATAAAATCAAAAGCTACCCAAATGATAACTTAACCCATAATAAGTGACCGATCAAAGAATCTTTTCATATGCTATGGACAGTGATATTGTAAAAGAATGATTTTTGTCATTGTTTTGATAGTGTCTAATCCAGTACAATAAAGCCATGACTTTCATTGACATACACTAATAATGAAACCTTGGGATAATGTGCTAAATGTGATTAAAATCAGGATATTTCATACAACCTGATCAATGTACAGTACTATAAAGTAGGTGTATCCATGTCTATAATACTTTAAATATAGACAGAATACAAACTTTGAAACTGCAATCCAACTAGGTGATAATTGCTATGCAAATACAATATAATCCTGCACAGCAAGGAAGAAATCCAGCATCGCCAAGCCGGGTTGAGTAACACAAGACTAATATGATGACCAGGGTCAATAGAAAGCTGCCAAAAATGATTTTTCCCAGGAAATTAAGTAAGGCTGCAATTAATCTGATAATAAACTCCTTTCTGAATGTATTAGGATTTGTGAGGAAAAATGTATGTAATTATATAGGTGGGGGCCAAAGTTCATAAATCATAATTACTTTGTTACCTTTTTAATTGACAGAGTGATCAAAATATTTTATGAAGCCAAAGTACAGTGAGAGAACTGTGCAGAATCCCTGTACAGTAGGAAATTTATTGCCCAGGGAAGGCTAAATATATACAGGATATATATATTATTTATATACTGTAAATATAACAACAAGGAAAAGTTGTGCTCACCACTACTTTATAAATAATGAATTGGGGGTGCAATGTGGCTGTGGCCACAAAATGCATATAGACAAATACTCTGCATGCAACCCATTACCAGTATATTAAGGACACTGAGACAAGTTAATTTAAAGATGAACAACACTGGATGGCTCCGTTGTGCAGCTATCTATTGATCCTTTTACAATTTATTTGGTCAGTATGTGATGCTTATAGGGTGGTGATGCTATAGGGCAATCCAGGAGCTTGGTCCCTTTTCTCCACTGTGCTGGGCTTTTCTCTTCACTATATATATACATATACATATATATATATATATATAGAGAGAGAGAGAGTCAGTAGGCAGAAAGATAAATAGATAGATAGATAGATAGATAGATAGATAGATAGATAGATAGATAGATACAGGCAGAGACAGACAGACAGATAGAAAGAGATAGATAGATAGATAGATAGATAGATAGATAGATAGATAGATAGATAGATAGATAGGCAGAGACAGACAGACAGATAGAAAGAGATAGATAGATAGATAGATAGATAGATAGATAGATAGATAGATAGATAGATAGATAGATATAGACAGAGATAAAGAAAGAGCTAATGATAGATGATAGATAGATAGATAGATAGATAGATAGATAGATAGATAGATAGATGATAGATAGAAAGATTGAAATAGGCAGAAATAGACAGATAGAAAGAACTGGGTGCCCGCCGGGTTTTTTCCTTGTGCACCACTGACCCTGGATGGATAGATTTAGGCAGAGATAAAGAAATAGCTACAGATAGATAGATAGATAGATGAACGTATGATACTGTTTAAGCAATAGCAATTACATTGTTTTTAAAATAATTGATATGTTATAGTTTTCTAAATCATGCCTGTTTGGGGTGAATGATAGTTCAGATGTGAAATTTATCTGTAAAAAAAATTTAAACATTTTTATTTTTCTCTATTTTAGCAGTCTTTGGCGCTACTTGTGAATTTTTAAGACATAACATAAAATCAAAAGATAGGATTTCTATATTTTTTCTTGTGGTAAGGCTGCCAGAAACTAGAATTTGATAAAGAGCCATTAATTAAAAACAATGATCCAAGTTTTTCGTTTGTAAATATATGCAAGGCCCTAATTTGGGAAAAATAATTGCTTCCTTGTCTGTTGTCTTTCAGTTTTGGTCCTTATCGCCTTCCAACCTTGCCATAGACCAAATGTGAATCTCAAAGGAAGACAGAAAATCCAGATGGCTGAATACTGATTGTGAATAAATTAGATGAGCAAACCATGTTTTATTATTCCTCCATTCAAGTGCTACAAGTATTTTAATAATGTACAATATTATTCTGATCTTTCAATTTGTACTTTAACTTTTTGCATCTGCAGTTTTATCCACTGCAATTTTCATTAAAGAGTTTGACCACAACCTACTGACTACTATTACTAATGTCTGCTGCCTTACCATAAAGATTTATTGTTTGCCACAATCTTTTGTCTTTTTAAACACGTCACATCAGAAACAGGAAAGTGTTTATAAAACAGTAAATAGTGTAAGTTATGTGCAAACATTCATTATTGAACATTTAAGACACTGCATTATTTATATACAAGAATGCTTAGTTATAAGCTTCACTGCCTAATACATAAAGGGCGAATTTTTACCTGCAAAGGATCCGCCGCACTTTGTGCCAATTAATCAGATGCAAATTTGCTACCACTACGCTTATTCAATAAAATGGAAACTAACGCCAGTAAAGTTTCGCTAAGGGTAATTTGCAAACGCAAGCATTTCATTGTGAACCTTCATTAGCATTCATTTCTGCCTCTTGGTACTCTTATGCTCAGGTCAATTTGAATAGGGTATATAGAAGTCTTTATTACAGACATTGGTTAAAATGCTTGAAGTGGCCACTTAGTATTACAAATGTCAGAGGAAGTATAATAAAGACAAAAAAATCCTATAATGCCCTAGACATGAGCCCATCCTAAAACAAAATACTAGGCTCAAAATCACCTCATCTGCCATTGGTCTAAGCCACATATATAAGTTTATAATTATGTCTGACCCAAGCCAGCAGTCAGCTCTAAATTGCAACTTTTCTGTTAGTCTTCATTATTTTTTTTTTTTAGAATGTTTAAATGATTTGCCTTCTTCTTCTGACTCAGGCCACTGACACCATTTAAAAACAAATGCTCTGCAAGGTTAAAATTGTATTGTTATTGATATTTAATTTCTCATCTTCTATTCAGGCCTTCTCCTAGTCAAATCCCAGTCTCTTATTGAAATCAGTGCATGTTTGTTAGGGTAACATGGATCCTAGCAACCAGACTGTCGACATTGCAAGCGAGCTTAATCAAAAGCGAAAAAATATTACAAAATGAAAATTAATTGAAAATTGTCTCAGAATATCACTCTACATCATACTAAAAGTATGAACATAATAACATACAATTGGTTATTTAATTTACTTTACAAGCCCAAGGTAAATGTTGCCAAGGTTATTCCCATTATTGTTTCTTTTTATTTAAACAGCTAGAGGTTCTCCTGCCCAATAAATACTCAACACATTAATATATTGCATTCTAAGCCACAGAAACCTTAGACTGTATATCGATAGAGGAATCCTAGTAAATAAGTACATAGCATTCATCTTAAAATAACAAAAAACTACTATTTTGTTGAAGAATAAGCCATTAATAAAATCTATGCAAATACTTAATAACCTACTCACAATGGTTCAACTGCTTTTATTTGTTCTTGGGTAATTAGCAACAAATAATTCCTTTCCTGTTTTGCATATAGTTGCTTGTTCTCTGTGTGCTGCCCCGTGGCTGTCAGTCAGACATCGCTTCAGGTAATTTTTTTCCCTCTGTGGGAAAAATCTTCAAAAATTGTATCTGAATTTAAAATATTTTGATTACCATTTTTATCTAACAAGCCCTTTATTTAATTTTCACTTTATCTTCTATATGTCCCAGTGAAGCATCACCATGGGAATTTAAGGCCTGAAGATGAATTTCCGCATAGTGTCATTACACAGACTCCAAAAACACTCTCCGGAGAACAAACTAAATCAATCTAAAATCAACAAACAGTACAGTTAATTAATGAGCATACCATAAGGGAGTTTTTGTCTAAACAATGTTGACTGCTGCTGCCTCAGGACCCCTAGCGCCAGAAGTTATTGCTGGTTTAGAAGCTGTGACTCTTGGGTTCCCCTAGGTGCCTTTTTGCTTACATTATTAGGCTCACACAGGGCAACCCCCCAATTGTTCACTTAATAGTTTGTTTGCTGGATATACGTGAAGGAACCTGTAATATTTCAGTGTAACTTTATTGCAGGTGCAGCACAATGAGAGAGACTAGTATAATGATGTACACTTACTATACTGAAGAAAATACATCTTTAGCTTAGGTTAAATTTTTTTAGAAAGAGTGTGCCACCTGCTTCTGATTGTAATAAGGCAATATTAAATCTGATTTTGCTTATTTTTCTTCCTCTTTCATGTTTTCGTTCTGCTTCTTTTCTCACCTTCTTTGCTCTCTATCACCATGCTCCTCCATTCTCATTATGTGATTTTCATATTTCATAACGTACCATGCTATACTCATTTTCCTATATACCATTCCATGCATCCCCATCCCCATGTGCCTTCTGCCTCATTTTCCCTTTTTAGTTCAGGTGCCTATTTCTTACCATATGCCCCCAGGGCCGGATTTACCTAGCAGGTGACCCTAGGCCCACTGTCGTTTGTCGCCCCCGTCCCCTCCCTAGGCCCGGACCCTAGGCGCGGGCCTAGGTGGCCTTTCCATAAATCTGGGCCTGTATACCCCTTCCCATAGTTGCCATTGGTTCATTCCTGTCCCTCTCACTATCCACCATGGTCTTCTCATTTCTGCCTCTCATGGGCCATGCTTTACTTCTTCCCCCCCATGTGTCAATGTCTCTTTTGCTCATACATAAAAAAAATGTTTAATCCCTCAGTCTTCCATTCTCTGCTTCTGTACACCCCCTCCCTGTTTACCCCAACAATGGAGAGCTGATCAAGTTGATTGAGTTGATTTCTGCAGTCTAGGTCAGAGTATTAATAAGTTGCAAATACAGTGAGGGAGGAGGGTACTTCAGTATCGAATTACAAACCTAGGTGGAGAGAAAGCAACAGGGTATCAAAGGGAAGAATTTGGCTTACGGGGGTATCTTTTTAACCAGCTATTAACCAAGGTATTGTAGAATGTAGTAGGGAGAAGGGTTCTCGTATAATATGGTGGACATACATTACAAAACTCCTGCCTACTCCTGAAGCCTGTTCCCAGCATTGGCTAGAAAACTTCCTTGGGAAACCATCTCTTTATTCCCTCTGCAAAAATAGAGTCTTGAGTATTTCTCCATTACTATAGATGGTGCATTCTCACTGGTCAACTGGGAAGACCTATGATGGGCAACTTAAAATAAAAATCCGAAGCTGATACTATGGAATTAGGCAATATTATTGGTCAGATGGGCAAGTCTTTATAGATGGCAAAGTTTTATTGCATTCAGTCATATACACCAACATACAAATGGACATGTTTTCTTCACTAGATGTATATAACATAGAGTAAATACTGTACAAACATAGATCTAGAACATGAACACTATGCACAGAAAAAACTAGTCACTTTCATGTCATCTGCACCTTTGTGGGTACTAAAAACAGGCTGCACCTTAAAGTTCACAAAAGAATAAAGTCTTGAGAATCTGATGGTCAGCATGTAACTTACCCACTGCTTGGCCAAAGGGCAGCAGGGTAAAGGTAAAGTTGTTGATAACGACACTTGCCGTTTTGTATTCAGTGATGCACATGTGCTTTAGAATACATAACACACATACAGGGGTATATTTGTTATGGATTAAATAGATCAAGATATGCTTAACTGTTAGGTGTTTCAATAGACAGTTGGGATGAGGTCCCTGCCCTGAAAAGCTGGAAATGTATTAGGAGCTCACAATTACTAGTAAGCAGATCTATGTGGTTCGCAGATATCTTTGTATGCAGAATGTATATGATATGCAGATATACGCAAATCATATAACAAAATAATAGGGAAAATATATCTTTTGAAAAAAAAAAACATATTTAATGAAGTGCACATTCCAAAGTGAAAAAAACTCTTTTTGCTTGTTTCTTTTTATTTATTTCAATTAGATGGGTTTATTAAGTATACATAACGTGGCACAACAATACTTAAAGAGGCACAAGAAAGAGTGAAGGGGGATTGATTTACACCACTTTGTAGCATGAGGAAAAAAGTTTATAGTTCTGAATATTGTTGGAGCATAAAACACAATCTCTTACTGATTTGCAAATAGCAAAGGGCTGCTGTTGCATAGCTGAAACTGGGAAGTTGGAATCATATCATTCTGAGCATCTGCACCACTCCTCCTCTGAGAGTGCATACTAATCATCTCTCTTCATGGTCAGTAACCACATAAGTAACCACATAAGGACCAGACGATGCCAGGAGTTTTGGTTCTGTAGCTGCTATATGTTTAGCTGCAAAGAAAATCTTGCCAGATAATATCCGTCAGCCTTGTCTTCAGTCCTCTCTTGATTGAGGCAGATGTTTATTTTCCATTTGCTCTATCTGTCAAAGCGACTGCAGACTTCATCTGGCAAAGGGTGCCGGCAATATTATGAGGCCATCACATGAACTGCAGGAAGGATTACTCTGGTGGCTGAAAGCATTTTATGGCTAAAAACATTTATTCTTCATTTTGATAAGCTTTTAACAAATGAAAATGCTCTTTCTTAGATTTTTGCCAAGCCAAGACCATGTTTATTTCCACTTATATGGGTCACAAAGGATTCCCAGCTGTTAGACAGAGTCGGCTGTGCATTGCTGCACTCAACAACATCTGTTTCACAAAAACAGCATCCAGCTTTTAGCGCTCAAATGGAGGTTGCACCATATGCCAGCAGACCACTTAGTTTTTACCTTGGGAACAAACTTTACACCAGTCACAAGGTAACAGAACAGGAACTAAGTATTTAAATGCTACCAGGCTGCAGTCACATCTCCATGTTCACTTGCTGCTAACAACTATATATATATAGTCAAATAAGTTTTGGCCAGAAGCTGTTACTTGTTTAATTATTTAGATGTATAAAAGTTAGTTGGCAAACGACACGTGAAATGCTCTAGTTTTGGGAAGTTTGAGCTTATTATTGGATATATAAGGAAAAGAAGTAAAGAAAAAATTAAATAGTAAAGTATTTAGCTCGTTGCTGTATATAGTAACTTGAGTTGAAAAGTGAGAATGTTAAATATATTTCTCCTCTTCATACTAAAAATTTCCCACCTTTCTGTGCCTTTATTCTTACTCTCTCTCTCTCTTTCTTTCTCTCTCTCTCTCTCTCTCTCTCATTTTTGCCTTTCACTCATGGGTAGGTGCTCCTAGAGCCCCCTGTCCATATTACTTCTCATAATATGTACTGGTAGTATAATAGGTTTTAAAGTCTTCACTGTGACCATTCTACTTTACTAAATGTATCTCTAATAATTTATGATGTAAGGGTTTTCAGCTCTAAAGCAGAAGTTTTTCGTTAATTAGGTTCAATCAAAATTTACATCACACCAGAAGCTGTTTCCCTTCTGAAAACTGTCTATGCTTTGCAATAAACCACAACAAATGTTTCATTTCAGGAACTTCATAAAAACGAAACTTTTTTGGCGTCTCACATCTGTGCTTGTTGTTGATGTGCCCTCTGCACAAATCCCCTAGAAAGTTCTTGGTACCCAGAGTCAGAATGGCTTGACAGTGTATCAGAGTATCTTCTGATGGACCCCATCCAAGGACAACCCTTTCTAATTTCCACTATAGGCCTATACATCCTTCCTGTGTGTAAGAACTGTGTCCCATAGTGTAGGTTTATTTAATAACTGATATGTTTTTGGAGTGCTTTGCAGAACCAAAAAGGTGCAATCAAATATAAGTGGTTTAAATATTAGTGGTTTCAGCTTAATTGTTCTTAATAGTTTACTTCCAAATTAAAGGGGTTGTTCATTAACTTTTTTATTTACTAAAACTTGAATTTATATAATTTTTTTTAACTAAAACAAAGTCCCATCCCAAGAATTTAATTCATTTATCAATAAAGTCTTCAGAACAAAGTCAGTGCAAAAAAAACCATTTGACTTTATTGAATTATTGCTGTGAAAACTCGAATTTATCGATCAAAGGAAACCCGCACAAACTCGAAACTCTTGTAAATCCTGAAGGTAAAAATATGTCACTGACTTTCACATGATCTCAACAGGCTTCCCTGGTTGTTAAGGTAATTTGGAACCCTAGCAATAGATAGCTGCTGGAATTCCAAACCAGAGAGGTGGTGGATAAAAAGTGAAATAATAAAAAAACACAGGTAATGCAAAATGAAGACTGTACTAAAATTAATGCAAAGGTGGACAACCTCTTTTTTAGTAGAACACATGTGCCCTGTTTATTGGGCACAATGTAAACTGAACTCTGAATGAGCAGAAGTTATGTGCATGGAGAATTAATAAAAAAAAAACTGAATGTGGAAGTGCATGATTGTGGGTGGAATATGAAAGTACGTTATTGTGCAATGATATATTTATAAGCGGGTTATTTTTGCTAAGCATGAATGAGTGTGAGGGAGTGTGAGCCAGAATACACGGTAAGAGTAAGTGGCAGAACATAATAAATTGTGTGAGGTTATGTATGAAGCAGTGTGATTGAAGAGATTAATGTGTATGCATGCAAAGAATGTAGTGTCTGTGATGGGGTATGTGAGAATACATTTGTAAGAATGTGAGTATAATGATATTCAGTGGGTTAGTGAGAGGATGAGTAATTGGATGTGTGTAAAGGTGGCCACACATAATAACATACACTTGATTGCCAAAAAAAGTTGTTTTTTTCCCCATTATGCCCACCAAAGGTTAGATTTGGATTACAATGACCAGAATGGGGCTGTTGGTGTGAGGACTGCATCAAAAAGCCGATGTGGTCCTCGATCCAACTTGACTATCAAATCTACACGATCAATATCCCTGCTTACTCCCCGCATACTTCAATACACCTGAAAATGTCCCTAAAATATTTCGCTGCTAACAGTGCAGAGTAAGTGCAGTGGGCACCATCTTCCGGATTGCCAGTCTTCATCTGTAATAGAGAGCCACATTGGCAATCTTCTAGTTCTTATGGACTGCACATGTGTCAAAGACGACCCGAATTGCAAAAGAGGACCCGAACAAATCCGAAGCGGATCCAAAAAAATTTGAATATCAGAAAGATGGTGCCCACAAGCTCTGCTGCTCGTACTCTGCACTGATAGGTGAGAAATATTTTAGGTGCATTTTCAGGGCTATTGAAGTATCTGGGGGGGTGATGCAGGGAAAGGAGACTATCTAGCTTAGTAGGTAGGGCTTTTCTTAATTGGGGGATTGAGTTCTCTGTTAAGAGTTTGAGTGTGAGAATTTGTATAAATATAATGAATAAAGTACCCCTCTTGTAAAATATAAGGATATTAAAAGTTATAGAGGAGTTCCATGACCATATAAAATTACAAGGCAGAATTTATTGTCTTTTTATACAGGTCATGGAACTCTGAGGTGCCCAGGCAGGAGCACAGGAGGTGAGCAAAAAGGGGAAAATTGATGTGCATAACTCTGCTACAACTGTATACAAAGAATTGAAGCTCCGATTATAACCAATTACATCACCAAGCACTATTATAAGGATATAATTTACAGGATATGCTTGGCTCTTGTGTCTTTTATATATATATAATGTGTGATGCAGCCGCACTCTGATCTGGAATCGTTCCTCTAGTCAAATTCGGGTGCAGGGTCTAAATATTTGCATATACTGATAAGGAATAGATCCACACTCCATCATTCTGTGAACAATCAAATTTTCTTTATTGCTTACAGCAATAAAGAAAATTTGATTGTTCACAGAA
>CM044441.1:121300705-121320853 GCA_024363595.1 Xenopus borealis | reverse complement strand
GTGTATATATATATATATATATATATATATATATGCTTAGGTAAACCACTTGTTTCCTTTGATTTATTTGCCTGTTTACAACCTGTAACTTTCTATCTGGATCATATTGTCACAATGGCTTTTTGTTACGTTCTTTGTGTATTAGTTACGGTCATGTTTCTGTAATTGTTATAGGAGATGAGTGGGACAGTCGAGTTTTATACTGAGTGAGGGATGTAAAGTGATCTCCCAAAGTGAAGCAAGTCCAATAGAATCAAATGAAAGGAACAACTAGTAATGTAGCTGTGAAAGACAGACCTTAAAGGGGCTGTTCACCTTTGAGTGAACTTTTAATATGATGTAGAGAGGGATATTCTGAGAAAACTTGCAATTGGTTTTCATTTTATATTATTTATGGTTTTTGAGTTATTTACCATTTCATTCAGCAGCTTTCCAGTTTGCAGTGTAAGCAATCTGGTTGCTATGGTCCAGATTATCCTAGCAACCAGGCATTGATTTGAATGAGAATATGGAATATTAATAGGGGACGGATGGAACAGAAAGATGAGTAATAAATCATAGCGATAACAATAAATGTGTAGCTTTAGAGAGGATTTGTTTTTAGAGGGGGTCAGTGACTCCCTTTTGAAAGCTAGAAAGAGTCAGGGGAAAAAGGCAAATAATTCATAAACTATAAAAAATAAATAATGAAGACCAGTTGAAAAGTTGCTTAGAATTGGACATTCTATAACATACTAAAAGTTAACTTGAAGGTGAACCAGCCCTTTAACCTTCAAAACTCAGAGAAGTGGCTCCAAAACACTAGATTAACCCCCACTCCCTGTCTAAAGCTGTACAACCTCTATTGAATAACCAGCCTATTTCATCACCCAACTGTTTTTAAACCTCTGAACACAAAAGTTTCAGTTGAATACATCTGTGTATACCATCAGAGGAACACAAACCCCCAGGCACATATTAGACTTCATGAGCTAATCTTATTTCCCAGAAAACCTACTGTGCTAAAACCAGCTCCTATTGTCCCTTTTGTGTGTCAGCCTTAATAATAAAGACAAGCTCCTGCACATGTTATTATACTTCATCAGCTAATCTTACGCACTGTATCTCACTTCCTAGACTTCCCCACTACGTTAAAGCCACATATTGGTTTCTTTAAGCACTAATGAACAGAACTTATGTTTACGTATTTGTAGGTTACTTCGTAAGATCACCAACATTTTGAATGCAGCATTCCTTCTTCTCCAGTTCTCCCAAGCAGCCCTGCTAGGGCAGACGGGGACATTCGGGGACATTTTGTCGCCTGGCGACTTATCACCGCGACTTGTAGCCCTCGAACCTCCCCGAATAGCCAAGTCCTGAGGCGCACCGGCGTTACTTGAAAACGCCAGCGCCTATTCACACGCAGCGGCGCAATTTTTGAAATCGCTCCAAATTGACTCGCGAGGCAATTTGGAGCGATTTCAAAAATCGCGCCGCTGCGTGTGAATAGGCGCCGGCGTTTTCAAGTAACGCCGGTGCGCCTTAGCCTAACCTGCATTTCCTTATTCTCTTGCTCACTGGCTTAACTCCAGCTCTGTGTTTATGTTGCTCTCTATTTTCTTTCCTTTCAATTTGTAAAGTGATCTCTCTATTGCCAGAGTTAGAATAGACACTGACCTGTAACAGAGAGATGGTAGTCAGAAAGTCACAGACATAAAGCAAAAAATGGAGAAGGAGAAGAGAGAAACAGTTGCAGTATAGGGGACTCATTATAAAGTTTTACTTTCCCTTTAACAGGAGATAACACCTAATGGATGCAACGCATGTGGTGCTGTAGTCATCATTTCAGAGAGGAGAAATTAACTCAAATTTTGGGCCAGATTCAATTCAGTGAGAAAAAGTTATCGTCTGGTTTATTATGTGAAAACTCATGGACAAGATTCAATTCGAGGAGAAAAAAAAATTCTCCAAATTCAGTCCCAGTTTTTTTTTTCCCATAGACTTCAACAGTTTTCATGTGATAAACTGTGAGATACATTTTTCTGAATTTATTTGCATTTCAAATTGAATCTCGTCCATGAAAAACCTTTTTCTCACTCACAGTAATGGAACTAACGTGCAGCTGGGCCCCACCCCCACTTCCACGAGTAATTTATGCGCTGCTTCAGCCGATTCCAGCCGGCTGCATCGGGCGCAAGACTACTCGGGGGCCCTGCAGGGGGGGCTAGGGTTGACACCTGTCCGGTTTTGACCCGGACAGCCCGGTATTTTGAAGGGCTGCCCGGGTCAATACTTCCTGCCCGGTTTTCCAAATAAGGAAAACCGGGCGGGATTTGCCAATCGGTGATCGGTGCGTCATAGCCCCACCCCATTATGTCACGGGCCCGCCAACTAACATCATGTGTCCCGCCCCCTGTCAGGGTTTAGCCACGGCAAAAGGTGGCAACCCTAGAGGGGGCCCTGGCCCAGTTGCACCCGCTGCTCCCCCGGTAGTTATGCCCCTGCTCACTCAATTGAATCTGGCCCCTTAAGTGATAAAGCATGTGTTTTCCCACATTGGCCTTAAAGGGGAATTCAACCCCCAGGCGCTAACTCCAACCCCCCCCCCCCCCCCCCCCCCCCTGTATCTGGATCATCTGGCAGTTGAAAGGTTGAACTTGATGGGGAGTGTGGATTTTTTAAATCTAGCTTACTACTATCTTGTTGAGTGTCTAAGTACTGTGATCTATTTGAGATTTAGAGGGACAATCAACACAATCTAAAAACCTATAATTTTTAAACAATTTATCGCAAATCAATTTGTTTTCAGTTTCTATTTTCCATTTTTTACCATTTTTTCTAAAAGAAAATGTTAAAAAGTGAATTAGTTTGAATTGCCCTTTTCCCAGTATCAGCTCAGTATACCAGACCTGTCACTGACAAAAGGATGCATTATTTGATTATTAGCTTGGCTGCAGCACCCCTATTGAGCATGCCCCACAAGCTTCAGTAGTTTCTCACAGATTGATTGCTACAGTAGATTTAATAGTTACTAGCTTTTATAGGATGCTGTAGTGGATGCTTTATTCTATTCATTTTTTCATTTTGAGATGTAAAAGTTACTGTAAGTGCTTCCTTAGGGTAGAACTCCACATCAGTGAACAGATGTGGTCCATGATCCGACGGGATTTTTACCCCTGCCCGATCGACATCTGGCGACCCCGTCAGGGGGCCCCACACACAGGCCAATAAGCATTGGACTCGGTCTGTCTGGAGCTTTTTTCGGCCTGTGTATGGCCAACTTTAGTCATTATAATCATGCTGGTGAGTCAATGCAATTCTGGATGTGGTGTGTTATTAACTAGATTTTGGTAGCTTTAATCACAGGTGGCACCAGTACCCACATCCAGAAACCCGTTATCCAGATAATTCAGATTTACGGGAAGGCCATTGACCATTTTATCCAAATAATTCAGATTTCTACAAACTGTTTACTTTCTCTCTGTAATAATACAACAGTATCT
Source organism: Xenopus borealis (assembly GCA_024363595.1). Classification (NCBI taxonomy): domain Eukaryota; kingdom Metazoa; phylum Chordata; class Amphibia; order Anura; family Pipidae; genus Xenopus; species Xenopus borealis. The sequence goes on along the minus strand of CM044441.1, from coordinate 121,317,371 downwards.
TGTATAAGTATGGGATCCATTATCCAGAAACCCATTATCCAGAAAGCGCAGGATTACGGGAAGGCATCTCACATAGACTCCATTTTATCCAAATAATCCAAATGTTTAAAAATGATTTCCTTTTTCGTTGTTATAATAGAACAGTACAGGCCATTCTGTATAATGGGTTTCCGGAGAATGGATCTCATGCATGTACCTTGTACTTGATCCCAACTAAGATATAATTAATCCTTACTGACAGGAAAACCAGCTTTTATTTAATGTTTAAATGATTTTCTAGTAGGCTTAAGGTATGAAGATCCAAATTACATAAATATCCGTTATCTGGAAAACCCAAGGTCCCAAGCATTCTAGATAACAGGCCCAATACCTGTACTTGATCCAAGCTAAGATATTATTAATCCTTATTGGAGGCAAATCAGTCTATTGGGTGTATTTAATGTTTACATGATAAGGTATGAAGATTCAAATTCCGGAAAGATTGGTTATCCGGAAAACCCCAGGTCCCGAGCAGTCTGGAAAACAGATCCCATACCTGTATTTCATTTTGTTCTTTATTATGTTACTGTACATATACAGTACTTTCCCGAGGGCATCTCAACCGCTCCTTTCTGCTAATGTCACACGTGTGGCATAACATTTATGAAACTACACTGAGATTACACTGTATACTGAAAGGTTTTTATTATGTTTGGGTTTTGTATACTTTTTGAATCTAACATCCATATTCAAGTTATGAATGATATTGTAGTTTCACTTGTTGTTGTACAGAAAGCATGAATCAGCACGGGTGCATATCTTTCCTTTCACTGTTGTGTAATGTTTGTTCTCATAATATTCACTGTTCTGCTGACATATAGATAGGAAAGTATCACAGCGTCGGTTTTATAGCACAAGGATGCCTACCTTTTGGCCGAATAATTCATTTCATTGATTAACTAAAGCTTCTTCCTGAGGAAGGCCAAAGCAATAAACTTGTGGTTACTCATATTCAATATGAATACAGTTTGTGAAGTTCCTTACTTATTTACTGATAAATCTGTTGAATTTTGTTAGAGTTTTTTCTCATTATCATAATCTGTTCCTTTGACTCCCAGTGGAATATAGTGCATCCGTGAAGACTCTTCGTTCAGATCTATTTGTTGCTATTCTCTTGATCTCGTTCCGTGTTTTTCCCATCTTTATAATTTCTTTTTCCACTGATCTTCTCCATGTTTTTCGAGGTCGTCCCCTTCTTGATCCCTGTGGATTCCATTCTAGGGCTGTTCTTTCTATAGCTTCATCTCCCTTCCTGAGTGTGTGGCCTATCCAATATTTTCTCATTATCGTGCAACTTATTTCTAGAGAATATATGCTTGCCTAGACCAGAGATCCAACCTGCTGCAGTACAACTATGCATCTGATACACAGGTATGGCATCAGTTATTTGAAATGCTCAGGACACGGGATTTACCGGATAAGGGATTTTAAAATAATTTGGATCACCATCACCCAATAAACCCAACCTAATTCTGAAATGGTTTTTAACATTTTATTAATAGCCATGGGTGTGATATAATGGACCAGATTCAATACAGTGAGAAAAAGGTTTATCACGTGAAAACTCATGGATGAGATTCAATTTAAGCTGCGATTCAATTCAGAAAAACTTCAGTTTATCATGTGAAATCTAAGTCTAAGGTAAAAAACTGGAACTGAATTTGGAGAAAAGTTTTCTTTCTCCTTGAATGAAATCTCGTTCACGTGATAAACTGTGAGATAACCTTTTCTCGCTGAATTGAATCTGGCCCAATGTGTATAACTATTCGAAACTCTTTTTTAATCAGGAATACACATGACAAAATGCAGAAATTTCCAGGCTATACAACTTTCTTCCAACTCCAAACAGCGGCTTGGTATGTGACAGTGGTGAAACAAGACCGTGCCAGGTCACCCCATTGAAAAAAATTTGGAGGGGCCCAGTGTGCATTACCTCTCCCACTCTGCTGGTCATGCCACCCGTTGCATGCTCTCGAATTGGCTTGTAAGTGGGTCAATTTAAAGGAGAAGAGCGGTGGGGTGGGGTTTTTTTAATACTACAGAGTAAGCCAACCTTTATAGTTACGCCACTGCTAAATGAGAACATACACTTAAAGGAGAAAGAAACCCTTTTGGTGCAAAACCCCTCCCCCCATAGGCCTCCTCCCCCCCAGTTGTCCTCCCGCCTGGAGCAAATGCCCCTAAATTGTTACTTACCCATTCTTCTAGGTCCTCTCCAGCGGAGTTCACAGGCACCATCTTCACCCGAGTGTCATCTTCCTGGATCCACCGGTGTCTTCTGGCGCATGCGCCTTGGCAGGCATTTGCTCGTGCGGATCTACTGCACATACACCGAAAGTTACAAAGTTAATCGGCAAACTTCGTGACTTTCGGGCGGAAGGGTTTCCTTCTCCTTTATTATAATGTTATAAGTCTAAATGTGTGAGGAAATAAAGCAGTCCGCTTCTCAGTGCTGTCAAACTTCTGCTGTATCGAGTGCCGTAATTTTTCTGACTTACGTGGTGGAGGGACAATGTTGACCACACCCCTTTCTAAACCACACCAACTTTTTAAACCCACACCCATGTTACCATAAGACCTTTTAATACCATGTCCACAATAATGGTGGTTACACACTCAAAAACCCAAATGGTTGGCAATTCACCTTCATTAGCAAAACTGTGATAACACATAAAACATGACCCCAAAACCCCCCAGAAATGTGTTCAGAATTTCCATAACTTGCCAATTTTTTTTTAAAACTGGACATGGTATTTAGGGGGTGTTGCCACAAAATGGGCTTGATTAAAAAAACACCATGCTACATGTAGCAGATGTTTAGTCCCTATTTGTCTGCATTTCTAATGTTGGGAGGTATGTACGGTGTTCATTGCAGGGATATCACTCATATGTAAAAAAAGTTTACATCATATTAAGACATACTCTTAAAGAGGAATTCGGCCCCCTTGGCGCAAAATACCCCCCCCCCCAGTAGGCCCCAACCCCTCCTCCCTTGTTACTTACACCTTCTTCTAGGTCCTCTCCCGCGGAGTTCATAGACGCCATCTTCCCTCGAGCGGTCTTCTTCCTGGATCCATCAGCGTCTTCTGACGCATGTGCAGTAGGTAGGGTTGCCACCTTTTCTTGAAAAAAATACCGGCCTTCCTATATATTTGTCTTTTTTGCCTATTAATAACATTGGGATCAACCATCAAAAATACCGGCCAGGCCGGTAAAATACCAGCCAGGTGACAACCCTAGCAGTAGGAGGCATTTGCTGGTGCGGATATATTGTGCATGCGCCAAAAGTTTTGGCGCATGCACAGTGTTATGTTTTGGTAGCCGAGGATGAGGAGTGTATAACAGTGTTTTATTAACAGCTTCATATAGCCATTACACAACTGCCTTACTTCCTACTTTCACTTTCCAAGCTGTACAGAAAGTCCTGTTTATCTGCATAGCACAAGTAATGTGCACAGTGACACCCGCAGGTCATTTGTATAAACACCACACACAATAGATCTGCAAAATTGACATGATGAATTGAATTGCCTAGTTTCCCAGGGACATTGTCTGATGTTATTGGGGTACAGTAAAGGCCCCCATACATGGGCCGATAAAAGCTGCTGACAGACTGAGTTGGCAGCTTATTGGCCCGCATATCAGGGAGAGATCCCCTCATTTGACCACATTGCCAAACCAGCGTATCTCCCTGTGTATGGCCAGCTTTACACAAAAGAGGCCCTAAAAGGACCTTGCCAGTGGCAGGCACAACTACTGCACAAAGCACAGCTTTACAGGCCTTTTTAAAATTTGTTGGGTTTTTTTTAAACCGGGATGTCGAATGGAGGGTCAGAATTTCCAGTTATGACACTCTCCAAACTGCTTGATTTTTTAGTTTGTCACAAGTCAGGTTACTTCCCATTGTATCCTATGTAAGCATGAAGAAGCAGACCACTGAGAAGGACTAGGAATTTGAGGCTGTGTAACAGGGAATAGGCTGTACCGCTGCACAATCTCTTCATTCTTATCCATGTCAGTTTGCCTAAAGTAGTATTTTTTTTACCTTGATTGCATTTGTTTAAGTTCATAGTCTCTAGTTATCTTATTTATTTTCCTTAGTTAATCTAACAGTAACAAAAACATCTTCTTGTCAGTGGGAGCTGCTGCATTGCCAACATTACTTAAATTTTTTCCATATAAAACCTTTTAATAGCACTTATTGGGCCAGATTCAGTGAGAAGACAAAGGATGATCTTTCACTTTCACCCCTTGATAAATGTGCTTTTAAAATCCCATAGAAATTAATGGAGAGTGGCAGAATTTCTCTCTAAATGACTGTGGCGAACTATGCATTTTATTTTAAAGTGAGGAATTTATATTATACTGTGTAATATTTAACAGGTATGGGATCCCTTATCTGGAAACATTGTCTAGAGAGCTCCAAATAATGGGAAGGCCATCTCCCATAGAGTTCAATGTTAAGCAAATAATCCATTGGGACTTATTTACAATTTATATCTGCACCTTTCTTTAAAGTTGAGGTGTAAGGGCAGAGACATACACGAAGGTTCGGGGCAATTTAGTCACCCAACAACAAATCTCCTCTTCTTTGGTCAACTAATCACCCCAAAAAGATTTAGATTCTAGCCAGCAGGATGGCAATTGGAGCACTTCCTCGAGGCAACTTCGGAAAACTAAGAGCTCTGCGTGCCATCCCTCCCGCGATTTAGATTCTAGCAGGCGGGAAGGCAGTTCGGGGATATCAGCTGCCCGAAGGAGAGCCAATTTGTCGTCGGGCGACTAAATCTCTTGAATCTCTACGTGTCTGCCATAAAAAGCTTTAAAAATGGTACGTAAGGTATTACTTCTGTCTGTGAGAAGTGCACTCTTTAATACTCTAATATAAAAATATTTTTCTTGACATAAATGGTAATCTTTTAAAAGTAGGGATGCACTGAATCCAGGATTCGGTTCGGGATTCGGCCAGGATTCGGCCTTTATCAGCAGGGTTCGGATTCGGCCGAATCCTTCTGCCTGGCCGAACCGAATCCTAATTTGCATATGCAAATTAGGGCCAGGGAGCTAAATCACGTGACTTTTTGGCACAAAACAAGGAAGTAAAAAATGTTTTCCCCTTCCCACCCATAATTTGCATATGCAAATTAGGGTTCGGATTCGGTTCGGTATTCGGCCAAATCTTTCGGGAAGGATAGTGGATTCGGTGCATCCCTATTTAAAAGTTAGAATCTGCATTTCTCATTATTTACCTTGGGTAATGCATTTCCCTATGTTTTGAAGTCCATGGCAAATAAGATTTGAACTCACCATCCTTCCCTACTTGCTATAATGAATGCCTCTTTGTCTGTCTGTGTATCTATCTATAGTCTATCTATCTACCATCTATCTGTGGATGTAACTAATTTGGTGGGGTCTCCCTGACACCCTTTGTCCTTGGGAGGTAAGATTTGAACTTAAGGTGGCCATAGACGCACAGATAATATCGTACAAAACGAATTTTCGTACGATATTCGGTGCGTGTATGGTGGGAAATGAGCCGACCGATATCGTCAGAGGATTAAGATATTGGTCGGCTGGTTGATCGGACTGGACGGAAAATTTTGATCGGATGCCTTTGAAAGCACCCTGAACATCGGCCATTGTTAGTGCTGAATCGTCAGATACAAGTAGAATTCTATTGTTTCTACCTGTATATCTGACGATTCAGCTCTACACGTGTGTGTTGAAACGATCTTTTCCGAGAAAGATCGTAATTGTTACGTCTATGGCCAGCTTTACTTCCCTTCTCTTCTTGCTTTTATTACTCTAATATCTATCTATCTATCTATCTGTCTTTCTGCCTGTCTATCTAGGGATTGGTGGGGTCTCCCTGACACCATCTAGGGTGATTTTGCATTTCACTAGCTGCAAGTCTGGAGCATCTATTGAAACAACAAGCTGTGGGAACTCTGGAGCTACTGCCAAGTCCAGGATGACAGTTACTCCAGTGGCCCCAAGTGTCAGTAAGCAATCCATTCTTTGGAAAAAGCAGGATGGACACATTGGCAGACATATGGACAAGTAGGACACAAGAGCCTCAATGAATGGTTTCAATGGGCACTTTCCATTATGTCTACTGTAGAGCACCCACATTAGCTCTGTTCTCAGATCAATCTTCAAATAGGACACACTATATTTTACATATTACACTATATTTTAAACACAAAAATGGCTACAATTAGAAAGTTTTACAATTAAAAACAGGTGCAGAATTATCTATAAGTTGGCATTTGTTGCCCCTGTATTTGTAAATGTATCATATGCATTGAATTTCTGCCCCATTTTTACTTTTAATATTTTGTTACTTTTATGCCCTCCTGCTGCCATTTTCAGCATATCAAACAAATTACACATTTGAAAGACACAACAAAGAGGGCATTCACGTGCTTTTCATCAGCATACAATTAGCAACAAAGAAGCTGCAGGGGCAGTTGGTAATATAGGGGCAAGATGCATGAAAGCTGAAATACATAAAACATGGAAACTTGCTGTGAGCTTTTATGTTAGTGGCACCATGACAATAGGTTCCTTTGTGCAGTCAAATCAGCAGTGGGGTTCATTTTGATATCTGAACTAAGGCCAGCAACTGATTTCCTGGAATTCAATAGTTGGATGAATGAAAAGCATTCAAATTGGGTTGTGTAACATTTTCCTGGTTTTTTTTTTTAATTTGTCAGAATTTAAAATGTTTAAATTGCATTTTCAATATATGAAATAATTCCATATTTAATTCCCAGGCACCAGATTCTCCATTAATGGGACAGATTCTATGCTGTGAAAACTCATGGACAAGATTCCAATTTGAGATGCGATTCAATTCAGAAAAACTTCTCACTTTTTTTTATCACGTGAAAACTTTATTGAAATCTATAGGGTGAAAACTGGAAATGACTTTGGAGAAAAGTTTCTCCTCGAATTGAATCTGGTCCATGAGTTTTTACATGATAACCCATGAGATAACTTTTTCTCACTGAATTGAATCAGGCCCAATATCTAATAAGGCAGCTAATATGTTTTCCATTGGTTAATTTATTTTATATGGAGTGTAGGTATGGTTGCCACTAGTGATGTACCAAATCGACTATTTTGGATTTACCTAACCCTGAATCCTTCGAGAAAGATTAAGCCGAATCCGTATCTTAATTTGCATATGAAAATTAGGGGTGGGAAAGGGAAAACATTTCTTGCTTCCTTGTTTTGTTGCAAAAAGTCATGCGATTTCCCTCCCCATCCCTAATTTGCATATGCAAATTAGGTTTCAGATTTGGTTCAGATGGGCAGGAATTTGCAGCCTAATCTTGCTGAAAAAGGCCGATTCCTGGCCAAATCCCAACATGAATCCTGGATTAGGTGCAACCCTATGCCATCTGTCCAGATTTCATCCAGACAGCACAATTTTTGGAAGGGCTGCCCAGGTGAAAAGTTACTTTCTGGATTTCCAAATTTGGAAATCTAGACAGGACATTGAAGGGAATGACATGGCGATCAGCCAATTGCTGAGCACCATGTCATCAGTCCTGCCCCTGACATCACCCACCCTGCCTCCCCACATCTCCAACTCTGGCCCCTACATCACCGGCCCACCGGCTCTATCTGCAGGAAGTTTATATATATTTCCAGTGTCTGTGTGGGTTTCCTCCAGGTACTCTGGTTTCCTCCCACGCTCCGGTAACATATATTGGGAAACTCACCTCAGGCGGCCGCACACCACAGGTTACCTACCGGTGGAGGCAAAAAGCTGCTCCTGGTAACTTTAAAGGGATACTGTCATGGGAAAACATGTTTTTTTCAAAACGCATCAGTTAGTGCTGCGCCAGCAGAATCCTGCACTAAAAACCATTTTTAAAAAGAGCAAACATATTTTTTTTATATTCAGTTTTGAAATCTGAAATGGGGCTAGACCAGGGATCTGCAACCTTGGCTCTCCAGCTGTTGAGGAACTACAAGTCCCACAATGCATTTGCCTTTATGAATCAAGAAAGACTCCTTCATTGCATTGTGGGACTTGTAGTTCCTTAACAGCTGGAGAGCCAAGGTTGCAGATCCCTGGGCTAGACATATTGTCAGTTTACCAGCTGCCCCCAGTCATGTGACTAGTGCTCTGATAAACTTCAGTCACATTTTACTGCTGTACTACAAGTTGGAGTAAAATCACCCCCTCCCTCCCCCCTCAGAAGTCTAACAACAGAACAATGGGAAAGTAACCAGACAGCAGCTCCCTAACACAAGATAACAGCTACCTGGTAGATCGAAGAGCAACACTCAATAGTAAAAGCTACATCCCACTGATTCAGTTACATTAAGTAGGAGAAATAACAGCCTGCCAGAATGTAGTTCCATCCTAAAGTGCAGGCACAAGTCACATTACTGGGGGCAGCTTGGAAACTGACAATATGTCTAGCCCCATGTCAGATTTCAAGTTGAATATAAAAAAAATCTGTTTGCTCTTTTGAGAATTGGATTTCAGGGCAGAAGTCTGCTGCAGTAGCACTATTAACTGATGCATTTTGAAAAAACATGTTATCCCATGACAGTATCCCTTTAAGATCTAGAGTTCCAGTCTTTTAACTGGAAAATCGTCTCTTCTTGTGCAGGAGAGTGAAATTGAGCTCTCTACACTAGTGTACACTAGAGGCAGGGGGTGAGAATTTCCCCTGACTATAGGTTGTAAGGGTGCACGGGGCAGAGACCGTTGTGAATGTGGAAAAATCTTTATTAAAGGGGTGGTTCACCTTCAAGTGAACTTTTAGTATATTGTAGAAGGGCCAATTCTAAGAAACTTTTCAATTGGTCTTCATTGTTTATTTTTCATAGTCTTTTAATGATTTGTAATTTTCTTTTTTCTTTGCATCTTTCAAATGGGGGTCACTGACACCATCTAAAAACAAATGCTCTGTAAGGCTACAAATGTATTGTTACTGCCACTTTTTATTACTTATCATTCCAGTCTCTTATTCAAATCAGTGCAGGGTTGCTAGGGTAATTTGTTCCCTAGAAACCAAATTGCTGACACTGCAAACTAGAGAGCTGCTGAATAAAACGCTAAATAACTATAAAACCACAAATAATAAAAAATGAAAACCAATTGCAAATTGTCTCAGAATATAACTCTCTACTTCATACTAAAAGTTAACTCAAATGTGAACAACCCCTTTAATGTGTCTGTGCTATATAAATAACTGATAAAATAATAGTAAAGCGTTTCCTCCTGTCCGAGCTAATTCAGTAACATTACCTATTTTTTCGAATCAAGAAACTTGATATCATTCTGAATCAAGTTTGCCAGTTTCACAGCTCTGTGCACCTCTATAGTTTTTGCAGAGTTCTGTGGCAAGCTATATATTCCTAGCGTGATAATGACGCACCAAAGAATCACGTATTAGTGCTTGATAAATTAGCAATGCTAATTACCCTGGCTTTGCATTGGGCTCCCTGTGTATATGTGCAATTCCAGTGATGTTTTTACAATAATTGTCAATTATGTGCAGAGGGGTCAATAAAGTTTTTTTTAGAGAAACACAAAGTAAATATACTTATATTTATAGCTGCAGGACAAATTCTTAATATTTGCTAAACATTTCCTGCTTTCCCTAATGTTTCCCTGCCATGGCAAATATATTTTACTTGATATTAAATCTGACCCCATTCTTGCAGCTCCATATTTCAGTGCTGGTTGATTTAGCCTGTTTTGCAGCTTATATGCAGCTAGTTTATAAAGCCTGAAGCTCCCATTATGGAGCAATGTTCCTGTCCAAACTGCCCACTGCCGCTGATATGATTTGTAAATGGTTCTTTTAAACTAAAGGCATCTGGTTTGTTGGGCACTGAAATCAATTATAGCTGGAGTCATCCCGACCATGTCAGTGTGTAGTAGCCGTGATTGGAGAATACACTTTTCTCCTGTTAATATAATAAAATGTGCCATGTATTAAAGTTTAGCTGTAGGGTAAATTTTATGCCTATCTAAGTTTCGGCTATGTCTGTATGCTCCCTGGCTGCAGAAGTATCTCTTTATCACATGAACCATGCAGAGCTTTCTATGAGATCCTTTAGTGTTTGGGATATCCTCGCTGGAATATTGCTTCTTGACTCCTAGTAAATCTGACGTGATAGCTTAGGGCATTAACAAGTAAATGTAATGTAAAATGTTCAGATATGGATGTTTTGCTAGGGTTTGTTTGGCTTTAAATGGTACATTAACTAAAAAACAGAACACTCCGCTTATGTAAACTTTCTCACTGTTTGAAGTTGATAAGCTTTGAAAGTGTACAGAAAAGAACAGGTTAGGCAGAAAAATGCAGTGTAGCCTGTCTAATAAATGGCAAGTTTATTTTCTCTTGTGGGGTAAAATATAATGCTCTATATCAGTGCTTAGGGCAGTCAGATTATGGCACACAGGGAACATATGATAGGCAGAGTATGGCACACACATGGAACATAGGGCAGGCAGATTATGACACACACATGGGACATAGAGAAGGCAGAGTATGGCACACACAGGGAGCATAGGGCAGGCAGAGTATGGCTAACACAGGGAGAATAGAGCAGGAGACAGGGAAACCTATCAGGACTACTCTAAGATGAAGAACAGTTCAAGAAGAACAGTTCATAGAGTTCTACATACAGTGACACAATTATGGGTCCCCTCCAGCGATTTGTGTGAGGTGTGAACAGATCACCAATGTTGCACTTTCATTGTGTGAACAATAGAGGTGTTACAGGTGTGAACAATGCAGAGGGATTACAGGTGTGCAGGAGCTGAAAGTCTGAAATTGAGGTATAAACAATGCAGTGGCACACAAGGGGGGGTCGCTAGTGGGATACGGCCCACTGGCCACCAGTTGAACAGCAGTGCCCTAAACTATTTTTATTAAGTTAACATTATCATGTCTTGTACAGGGTGGGATCTCTTATCCAGAAACCCGATAATCAGAATAACATATTGCAAAGTCCTTTATTTCCTATTTCTCTGTAATCAAAAACAGAACCTTGTACTAGATAGTATATAAGCAGCATGAATCAATATGGTGGTAAAAATAGTCATACTGGATTTATTTAAATGTTTAAATGTTTTTAGTAGCCTTAAATTATGGTGATTCAAGTTATGTAAAAACACATGTTTTTGACAACATGCCTAACCCCAGCAGCATAATGTGCCAGCTTTTTGTAGAGAGTGCTTCCCTTTGGCCATGCTGGTCTTCTGGTGGTACCAATGCAATCAGAACACCAACCTATGGGCGAATTGCACCACCACTAGCCCAGTGAGGCTGACAAATGGTTGAGACCAGACCTAGTGTGTAGAGGGGGAAAATGCTGTTGTGCTGGGGGCAGCTCAGGGGAAATTTTGATATAAATGAATAGCACAGTATTGCATGATTAGTAAAAATGGCTCGTTCATTATAGTTATAGGAATGTGTCAGTATCAATTTAAGTTCATAAACAGTAAGTAGTTCAAGGTAAAGAAAGAAATAATAGGGTCAATAAAATACAGTTAGAACAAAATGGCAATAAAGGAAAGGAGTTGAATACGTGTGTTCCCTGTGGCATTGCTGCCTTTTGAAGTCTTTTAGATGCCTTGAAAACGCTGCAGTGACAGTGTAAAGGCATTAATATTACAAAATGTATTCTGTTCTTCTTTATTAACATGCAATTTGATTAATAAAAAGGTTAGCTCTGCCATTAATTTACCGGAAGTGTTCCATTTTGCTAATAGTTATAGTTAAGCCCCCTTTTCACTGCCCACGTCTTCATGATTTATTAACCATGCAGGCAGATTTATTACTTGGTTTTGATGGCCGTGTCAGCCCTTTCCATGCAAGTAGTAGTAGCTAAAAGTGTATGCAATAGGAGAAAACTGTATTTATCAAGCCTAGTATGCGTGCTGTACATTTTGGGCATGGGGGGCAGTATTCCTACTTAAACCAATAAACGCAGAAAACTGTTAAGGGAATATTTTGTTAACATTTTTAGTAACTGGATATACTTCTCATGAGTGTGCCTACTTTGGGTGTTATGTATTATATTTTTTTAAATAGTAGTTGTATTATGAGAAGGTTTAATATGGTGTTTGAGTTATGCTGCCACCTCCTGAATGTAAATGGTACAGAATGTACTTAGTTTGAGGTAGTAGCAAAAAAAAAATACATTAAGAGGCACATTTATCAAGTCCAATTTCGAATTTAAGTGAGTTTTTTAAAACTCCCATAAACTCGCGTGAACTCGAAATTCAACCAATCGAAATTTATTAATTTTTAAAACTCGGATGAATAGATTTGACCTGAAAAAAAAAAAACTCAAAATTGATCCCTGGGCCTTTCCCCATTGACTTAAAGGAGAACGCAACCCAAAATTAAAAAAAACCCTACCCCCTCTCCTACATAGACCCCTTCCCTCCTCCCCCCAGCCTAGCTGCTACCCCAACAAATGCCCTAACTTTTTACTTATCACTCCGTGCAAATTCAGGGATCAGAGTTAACAGCAGTTATCTTCTGGTCTTTGGTAAACTTTGTGCTTTCTTCCGGTGCTTTGTCGATTTTTCGTCAATTTCAGTGCAAGCCCAGTTGTCGCAAACCAGAAATTGCTCCAACTGTGCATGCGCCAACATGACGCTCCATTCATGAAGATTACTGAAGACTCGGATGTTGGCTGCTGTGAACTCCCATCCTTGAAAAAGTTTGGGGTGTTTGCCAGGGAAGCAGCTAGGCTGGGGGGGAGGAGGACTATGTAGGGTAGGAGGGTAGGGTTTTTTTTTTACTTTTGGGTTGAGTACTCCTTTAAACAGCAATTTGGCAGGTTTTAGGTGGCGAATAGTCGAATTCGAATTCTTAAAAGTATGATAAATCTAATTTGAATTACTCCCTAGTCTCATTTAATTTCTAATTTGAATTTTCTTAAATCCTTTAATAATTGACAAACACATCATTAGTGATCAGGGCCCTTTTCACAACTAAACAACAATATTTGAGGCCTTCTTGGGATGTCTCTGTGGCATGAATGCTTTTATAGCTTGCTTCTTTACAGGGGGACTTTTAACCCTTTGTAGTTTGGCATCTCGTCAATGTTTCTTGTGTAGCAAAATGGGAAACCCTATGTTAATGCTAACTGAGTTTTGATTTTGTGCCTAGTGAACTGTAAATAAAGCACTACCCAGAGTTTGTAGCTTCTGTGCCACTGCTGCAAAGTGCTATTTCTATTTAATGGGGTAAACAGAATGCAAGCTTTATTTATTATGTGGGTATTTAGCTAAACTAAAGCGGGTTGTAATAAAGCAGGAGTGCCCAGACTTTAATAATGCAAGGTCTACTTTTAATTATGTTGTCCCATTATGATCTAAATCCATAAAAGCATTGTTAGTTTTCTGTTCCATGAAAAATATTACTTGATTTATGGGAAAATGTATATTGCTGTATTAAACAAACAGCTTAAGAACCTTAAAAGAATATCTGAATGAAAAGCATGAAAAAGGAATGTGATTTAGACAAGCCATGTGTTGACAGTGTTTGAGATCTACTGATCACCAACTAAAGGTCTACTGGTAGATCCCTATGTACCTTTTGGGCACCCCTGTAATAAAGGCTAGAAAACGAAACTTTTCAGTTAAAATGTATATTATACAAGTATGGGACCTGCTGTCCAGAATGCTCTGGTCCTAGGGATTTCAGGATAAAGATCTTTCCATAATTTGGATCTTAAAAGTCTACTATAAAATCATTTAAACACCAAATAAACCCAATAGGCTGGTTTTGCTTTCAATAAGGATTATTTATATCTAAAGGTGTCCATACACGTAGAGATCCGCTCGTTTGGCGATGTTGCCAAACGAGCGGATCGCTCCCCGATATGCCCACCTTGAGGTGGGCGATATCGGGCTGATCCGATCGTGGGTCCTAGGGCCCAACGTTCGGATCAGTAAGGGCGGTCGGATCGCGAGACCGCATCAACTAACAGATGCGGCCGCGATCCGACTGGATTGTTAATCCTGCCCGATCGACATCTGGCCGACTTTCGGCCAGATATCGATCGGGAAAGCCCGTCGGAGGGCCCCCCACACGGGCAGATAAGCTGCCGACACAGTCTGTCGGCAGCTTTTATCTGCCCGTGTATGGCCACCTTTAGTTTGGATAAAGTACAAAGTACTGTTATTATTTCAAAAGAAAAAGAATAAAAAAAATTGGATTATTTGTTTAAAATTGAGTCTATGGGCTTCGTTATCTGGTTTTCCTGATAATGGATCACGTACCTGTATACTCAGAGCACACTGAATCTGTATCACTAAATATGTGAAGCTTCACAAAATTGTTTGCACAAAGGCAGAATTGGTTGCATTCCCTGTTTTTTTAGTACTTTGCGACACAGGTTTATTGAGCATATACAATGTGTGTATTTCATTGATCAGCTGCGGATATCTGGTTTTGATTCAGTAGAACTCCAGATCTTCCCAAGTGATTCCAGCTTTTCTCTAGATTTAATAAAATATAAAAAACTCAAAATGTTTGGAAAACCAATATTAAAGCTATAGCATATGTCATTGGTTTTTGCACAGTAATGTAATGGGTTTTTTTAAGGTTACATTTATGATCAAATATATAAAACAATATACAAAACATCTGAGATCATTGTTAGGTTGGCAGATTCTCCCAGTGCTCCCACAGGAAAGTACTTGTTCTTCTGTTAATGAAACCTCAATTTTAAATTCACTGATTTATAATTTTCTTTCATTTTGCCCTGTTTTTCTCTGGTCCCACCAATATATAATCCATAATACATTTCCCTGATATTAAATTTTCCTGCATTTTACACTAATTTTAGCAGTTTCTTTTAGGTGCTCACCTCACTATCATATGCTTATATACTATGAAGCTACAGGTGCCTGAAATCCATATCATATCACCGTATCCATGGCTGGACACAACCAACAAGATTTTTCATTTCATAAGGCCTTATTTCTTGGGCTGTGAAAACAGCCTAATGCCTTGCCTAACTCCTTTTCTGTACCATTGTAGAGTCTGTTGGAACTTGGAGAAATGAGTTACTCAACAGCAGGGCCGGGCCAAGGTAGTTCGGCACCCTAGGCAAGGGGTGCAATCAGCACCCCCCACCCCATTCTGTATGACTATTTCCCACCTATTCACTTTTTCTAAAATAAAGAAACCTTATAACACATTAATGAATCAAACTGTACATGTGTCAGCCAGCAGCACCCAAAAAAATTGCCCCTAATCTGTACCTGTGTCAGCAGCATCCAAAATATTGCTCCCAATCTGTATGTGTGCCAGCCAGTAGCACCCAATCTGTACCTGTGCCAGCAAGCCAAAATATTGCCCCAAATCTATATCTGTACCACCAGCATTGCCCCCCCAAGTCTGTACCCGTGCCATCAGCTATTGCTTCCCAAGTCTGTACCTGTGCCACCAACTATTGCCCCTTAAGTCTGTACTTGTGCCACAAGTCTGTACCAGCCATTGCCCCCCAAGTCTGTACTTGTGCCATCAGCCATTGCCAGAGCAGCACAAATATTGCCCCAGATCTGTGACAGGCAAAGGGCAAGTAAGAGGGAGACAGGGGAGACCCCTAGTTCCAGCCCTGCTCAACAGCCACAAACTAAACAAACCATGGAATCTCCCCATTATTGCTAAATAAGGTTGGCCCTGATGAGTAACAACTGTAGGCTGCATTGACATGTTTAGGAAAATCCCTATAATAAAAGTGCAATCTTGGGTGAGGCAAGATATGTCAAGCTTTACGTTTACTTGATTCTACTCTGACAATTAAGGTGGAGAACTGTATGATGTTATCAACAGACTAAAGGGCAGTTGTGACACCATAAAGAGACATAGGGGCAGATTTATTAAGGTTCGAGTTGTGTTTTTTATGAAAATTCCAGTTTTTTAGATTTAAAAAAAAAAAAAAAACTCGATTTTTTTGTGTCTTTTTAAAAAAAGAAATAGAAATTGTTGAGATTTATTATGCCCTGACCCTGGAAATTCGAATTTCGAATTTGAAAATACGCTCTAAATCTAAAATCTGTCAAGGCCATGTATGAGTCAATGGCAGAGGTCCCTTGAACCATCCGAAGATGTTAAAAGCCTGAAAATTCTATTAATTTGAGTTTTCTCAGAATCAAGTTTTTTCTTAAATAAGATACTATTCGAGTTGTGAATTAATGTGTGTCATGTCTGGCAAGCCCCAGCCCCAGAGGAAGTCACTGGATTCTGGTCTAGGTGTGATCTTTTGCCTATAACAGCCACCTTTGGCCTTGGGCCTAGCCTTCAGCTACTCAAGTCCCACCTGGTCTTACCTCACAAGAATCCAGTAACTCTACAGGGGCAAGCACGTGAGCCAAATATAAAGCATGGAAGGAGCCAGTAGAGACTGAATAAACATAGTCAGGCAAGCCAGGTCAAAACCAGAAAATAACCACCGAGACTTGAGACAAATGCTTGGTCAGGAACAAGCCTGGAAATCAGAACCAGAAAACAACAAATGAGACAAATGCTAGGTCAGGAACAGGCTCGAGTCAGAACCAGACAATAACCAATGAGATGTGAGACAAATGCTAGGTCAGGAACAGGCTGGAGTCAGAACCAGA
>CM044441.1:121271822-121299128 GCA_024363595.1 Xenopus borealis | reverse complement strand
CAATAACCAATGAGATGGGAGACAAATGCTAGGTCAGGAACAGGCTGAGTCAGAACCAGAAAACAACAAATGAGACGTGAGACAAATGCTAGGTCAGAAACAGGTGGATTGGAACCAGAAAATAACCAATGAGACGTGAGACAAATGCTAGGCCAGGAACAGAAAATCTCAGGGAGCCGGAATCAAAAGCAGGAAATCAGCATTGTGCAACTAGCAAGCTTGACCTACAGTGGGGTAATGTGCGAGTGCAGAGTAGGGGTTTTTATAGACTATTGACCACAGGTGAATTCACTATGCCTGCCTTGAAACTTAAGGTGACCAAAGCATAAACTAAGTGTCAGGTTTGGATGCTGGTGAATGGAGCCCATATGCTGGATAACCCAGGTGACACACATTTACTGTAGGATTAACAGCAGAAGCCATGATATGGTGAAGGTGATTTAATGGAGAAAATGAAAATAACAATAAACAGAAGTGTAACTGAAAGATACAAGCCTGGGTAATGGCAAAGCAAAATCCAATGAACAGGCAGAAAAGCCTGGGCAGGCAAGCAAGCAAAGTCCAAAGAGTAGGCAAGGTCAGAGGCAGGCAGCAATCAAGCAGGGTCAAAATAACAGGCCGAAGGTCAAACCAGGGAATCCACAGAGAACTGGAATCAGGAACCAGGTGGGAACAGGAACAAGGAACAGGCAGGGAATACAGGAACCAGGCAGGGGACACAGGAACCGGGAATCAAGAGACAGGAATCGCAGAGTAAGGGGCTGGATCGGGCTCAGGAGCTCAGATGATCAAGCAAGGATCACAGGGCAGGGACTGGTTTATAAAGGGTCATTAATTGAGAATGGAAAACACATGTTAAGAGGCAGGGGAGAAAGAATATATTTCAAGTCTGTCCAGAGCAGTGTCTTGCATGAGTACAAGATCCTCCAGTGGCTCACCCTGGTAATGCAGAACTTCTGCAACACCAGGGACCAGGGTTCGATTCCTGGCTGTTCCTGACACTAAGCATCTTCCTATCTGCTCAGATAGAGCAGTAGCAAGTAGACTGTACAAAGTAAAAGACCTCTTAGACTTAAAGGGACATTATATTCTTTTAACACCAATAATGAAAGGGTGACAGTAATGAAGCACATTGAGTGATATTCATCTCACCAGAAAGAGCTAAATGTCTGATTTAACTACAAAACTGCATGCTGCTCTCCAGTCAATGAAGAATTTATTTTTCATCATGGGGGTGTACATGACATTGCTGTGTCTTTAGCCGTGTTCCTTTTTTACTACAGATCTGCAGTGATTTCTAAAATCCCAGATTTCATTAAATGGTTACACTACACTACAGTCTATATTTTCTAAACTCAAATTTGCAAAATTCTGCAAAGTAATTCTTTTTTTGCTATATAAACACATGTGAAATGTATTTGTTAACCAATTATATCATTATACCTTACTAACCTGTAATTATATCACTTACATTGTTATCCTTTAACTATATCATTTTGAATCTGGGTAAATGAAATCATGCCAAATATTATGTGTTTTCATGCAAAACTGGTCCGTGTCTTCGTGACTCTACTAAACCCATAAGTGCTTTGTGAATTACACTGGGCAAAACCTTCTTGTTTTGTACCTTTTTTGTATGTAGATTGCTAGTTCAGGTGTCAGGAATTGGTGTGATCTGCCAATTCTAATACATCATACTAATTATGCTATTAATACATTATTATCTGAAGAGCTAATCAAATTTACTCACCATTATGACCATCTGTGTTGCCTGTGATTTGAGCACCACGGGGGCTCCTTTCAGAGACTGTAACATGGATAGTTATTCTGTGATTTTGTGAACATACAACACAAGGAACAAGTATTCACCAAAAAACAATACAAAATGTTATGTTATCCCAAGATGTGTTTTTTTTCTATCAATACATTTGTAATATAATTGTTATGTATGTGTATTTGATTTTCATTTAAAATGCTGTGTCAAATCTACACTGAAATGTTTACTCTTCCCTCAATATTACAATTCATATAAACAAGAAACTTCAGTGTTGTCTGTGATTATCTCTCAGCATGATTGTAAGATGCCAAAAGTCTTCAGAATTACACTTTTTTTCTCCATAGTTCAGTGCCATCATTTGTCAATACAGACATAATAAATGTTAAAGAAACCAGAAAGCTCCGAATTACGGAAAGGCCGTCTCCCATAGACTTCATTTTATCCAAATAAGCCCAGTTTTTAAAAATAATTTCCTTTTTCTCTGTAATAAAACAGTACCTTGTACTTGATCCCAACTAAGGTATATTTAATCCTCACTGGAAACAGAACCAGTCTATTGGGTTTATTTACTGTTTAAATCATTTTCTAGTAGACTTAGGGGTGAACTCCACGGACGATTCCACTGTGTTTCCGTCGACGCTAGGCTTGCAGCGTTTGCATGCGACAGTCGTGTCGGATGAACGCTGCGACAGCTTCCGACTTTTGTATTACTTAGCTTGTGTCCTGTTGCATCCCACTTGACGCAGGCGTTTTGTCGGCCAGCGTCGGATCCGACGGAAACAGAGCGACATTGTCTGTTGAGTTCAGCACTTAAGCTATGAAGATCCTAATTACTGAAAGATGAGTTATCCGGAAATTCCCAGGTCCCGAGTATTCTGAATAATAGGTTACATACCTGTACTAATTTTGTTCACTACAGATATATTGAGGTGAGATAACTGGCAAACTCTAAATTGTCTTTAATGTAGGAACACTTTCGATTGCTAATTTATATGCAGTGTAAAATATTGGACAAAAAAAATCACTGGTGATGATCTTTGCTTTTGTTTTCTAAATGGTAGGTAACTGTTGAAATCTAATTGCTGATTGGTTGCTATGGACGAAAAGGTCGTCTCCCATAGACACCATTTGATCCAAATTTTTTTTAAATGATTCCCTTTTTCTTTGTAATACTAAAACAGTACATTGTACCAAACTAAGATATAATTAATCCTTTTTGCAAAACCAGCCTATTGTGTTTATTAATTTCGTGGGTTAATTAACCCTCAAATTCCACCCTCGAATTTTTATCGAATTAAAACCCCTCAAATTCGATTATCGAATTTGAGGGGCGTTAACGCAGTTCGAATATGAAAAATTCAATCGATTGATTCGAATGATTTTAAGCATCCAATTGAATTTTTTTTTCTCGATCAAATGAAAATTGTAAAAATCCTATGGGAGCTTCCCATAGGGATATATAACAATTTGGTAGGTTTAATCTGGCGAAGTAGGCCATTGAATAAAAATTTAAAGGGTAAGTACTTCGACCGTCAAATGGTCGAATGAACAAATAGATTTTTATTCGATCTATTCGAATAATTCGATTCGATTGAATTTTGCAAATTCGATGGTCGAAGTGGCCAAAACAATATTCGAAAATTCGTAGTTTTGAAATTCGATCGAAATTCGAATCCTTCACACGAATTTATTAAATCTGCCCCATAGTGTTTACTTGATTTTATAGTAGACTTAAGGCATGAAGATCCAAATCATGGAAAGGTCCTTATCCAGAAAACCCCAGGTCCCGAGCATACTGGATAACAGGTCCATACCTGTACTTGATCCAAACTAAGATATAATTATTCCTTAGTGCAGGCAAACCCAGCCTACTGGGTTTATTTAATTTTTAAATGACTTTTTAGTAGGCTAAGGTATGAAGAACCAAATTATGGAAAGACTTGTTACCTGGAAAGCACAGATCCCAAGAACTCTGTATAACAGGTCGCATACCTGTATTCAGCTATTAGATGTAGTGGTGCAGAGGTTATACTATTAGGTTGGGTGATACCTCACGTTTTAGTTCAGAGTCTTATGCAGTAACACAGGTAAAAGATACCCCACCCTAGCAATTAATATTAACAGTCCTGATATTAACCTGAAAATGTGAGTGGAGTGTTTTCAGGCACTTATACCCTGTATTTCCATTTGTTAGAATGGGAATTGGTCAAGTTTTTTGTCTTGTGCCCCTAAAATCCTAAATGAAACCTATGTAACAACATTTGGCTTGCAAAATGAGTATGGCTATGGTTTGTGTTCTGAATTAAAGGAAAACTTTACCCCTAAAATGAATATTTAAGCAACACATTTTATATCAAATATTGATAAAAATCATATTAAAGCATCATATCAAACTATATAAAAAATATATTTAAGTCAACATTGCCCTTTTACATCTCTTGCCTTGAACCACCATTTTGTGATGATCTGTGTGCTGCCTCAGAGATCACCTGACCAGAAATATTTCAATATTTCAACTCTAACTGTAACAGGAAGACGTGTGGAAGGAAAAGATAGAACTCTGTCTGTTAATTGGCTCATGTGACCTAACTTGCATGGTATGTTTGTGTGCACTGTGAATCATATGATCCCAGGGGGTGGGCCTACTTTTTAAAATGACAGTTTTTATTTTTGATTACCCAATGGCACATGCTTCTAAAAAAGTATATTATTATGAAAATGGTTTATTTACACGAAGCAGGGTCTTACACATGAGCTGTTTTATGCAATATCTTTTTATAGAGACCTACATTGTTCAGTGGTATAGTTTTCCTTTAACCCTTGTTGTGACACGGGGTAACTATGCAGTGACCTCTGCTGGACATCAGGGACCATCTCACAATAGGGGTAGTGGGATAAAGTGCAACCTGCTGTGTGCCAGCCTGACTTCCTACAGTGCTTTTTTGAACAAATTGATTTGTTCACGCTTATAAGAACGCACAGTCAGAACTGGCAGTGTCACAAGTCTTGTCCTATGCAAATGACCACGTTCAAGTGGAGTTTAGCGGCAGTGTCGTGTGGAAATCTCAATCTAAAGTCACTTTTGTATCTAACACCTTCTTAACATATTCCATTGTTTAACAGAGATACAAAACAGGCGAAATGTAGCAGAACGGAAGGGAAATTCTTCACTGCAGCATATTGTTGAGTCTGACAGATATTAAAAAAGAAAAGCCTCCTTTTTATTTTGGGGGGCAAAAAAATCGTTATTACCACCAAGCTGACAAATAGTGGTATTGAATAACTGACTCTTGTGTTTTTTATTTTTGCTAAACTGGTCATGAATGCTGAAACCATCTGTTTTTCTGGACGTTTGTCAGGGTGAGTGTGGCAGAGGCAGCTGTCTGAATAGGGACGCCTTGGATGATGAACCAGCCCATTGTCTCAAAGCAATTGAAGCTTGTATTCACTGGCTCTACCCAGGCGTAATATACAGCAATCAAAATCAAACTATTGTTTATACCAATCATATTGATCTGAAAAGAAGGTGGTAGGCTGACCCTTTTGTACATCCAAATAGTTATGAGCAAGAGCAGCTGCATGTATCCTCATTTGTAATCCGGTAAAAAATACACATGAAAGCTAGAGGGCTCTCTGCACCCTTGTAGGCAAGATAAAAAGGAAACTGTGAGCTAATTCACAGCAGAGAAGCACACAGGCATTTTGATTTACAGCCATCAACATGAAATTTGTTTTAGGATGCAGGTATGGCATCTGTTATCCAGAAACCTGCTTTCCAGAGAACTCCAAATCATTATAAGGCAACCTCTGGCCAGGATTCAGCCTTTTTCAGCAGGTTTCGGCCGAATCCTTCTGCCTGGCCGAACCAAATCCTAATTTGCATATGCAAATTAGGGCCACGGAGCAAAATCATGTGACTTTTTGGCACAAAACAAGGAAGTAAAAAAAATTTCCCCTTCCCACCCATAATTTGCATATGCAAATTAGGGTTCGGTTCGGTATTCGGACGAATCTTTCGGGAAGGATTCAGGGGTTCGGCCTAATCCAAAATAGTGTATTAGGTGCATCCCTAATAATTATTAATTTTAAGAACAATTTCCTTTTTCTCTGTAGTAATAAAACAGTACCTTGAACATGATCCCAGAAAAGATATAATTGATCGTTACTGGAGGCAAATGATTTTTTTTAGTAGACTTACTGATCCAAATTATTAATGAAAGACTCCTTATCTAGAAAACCTCAGGTCCCAGGCATTCTGGATAACAGGTCCCACACCAGGTATGTCAAGACCAATGTTCCCTTAATATCCTTAGCAATGTAAGTGCTTAGCAATGTCAGTTTCAATGAAACTTGTGTATTATAAAAATGATATGCTCGAGACCTCGAGCTGTATCATTTTCTGAAGTCAGTGCAGGTGATCAAAGAGAAACTCGGAAAATGTTAGTATTTATTTGTAGATTGTGAGTTATTTAGCTTTTTATTCAGCAGCTCTCCAGTTTGCGGTCTCAGCAATCTGGTTGCTAGGGTCCAAATTACCCTAACAACCATTCATTGATTTGAACAAGAGCCTTGGATATGAATAGGAGAGGCCTGAATAGAAAAATGAGTAATAAAAAGTAGCAATAATAATAAATGTGTATTTAGAGCATTTATATTTAGATGGGGTCGGTGACCCCCATTTGAAAGCTGGAAAGAGTCAGGCAAATAATTCAGAAACTATATAAAATAAATAGTGAAGACCACTTGAAAAGTTGCTTAGAATTTTCCATTCTATGACATACTAAAAGTTAACTTAAAGGTGAACCGCCCCTTTTAGGAGAAAGCATAGGCGTCGGCACCTGTATAAATAGCATAATTCAGGGGTGGATTTGGTGAGGTGAAAATGTGTACAGGCCAACCATTCAGGGCTAAACTCCAGCCCTTAGCCTGACATTCTTTAAACCATTATTATTTAAAGGGTGGTTCACCTTCAAGTTAACTTTTAGTATATTGTAGAAGGGCCAATTCTAAGAAAGTTTTCAATTGATCTTCATTATTTATTTTTCATAGTTTTTTAATGATTTGCAATTTTCTTCTGTTTCTTTGCAGCTTTCAAATGGGGGTCACTGACACCATCTAAAAACAAATGCTCTGTAAGGCTACAAATGTATTGTTATTGCCACTTTTTATTACTTATCATTCTATTCAGTCCATCTCCTATTCATATTCCAGTCTCTTATTCAAATCAATGCAGGGTTGCTAGGGTAATTTGTACCCTAGAAACCAAATTGCTGACACTGCAAACTATAGAGCTGCTGAATAATAAGCTAAACAACTATAAAACCACAAACAATTAAAAATGAAAACCAATTGCAAATTGTCTCAGAATCTCTCTCTCTACTTTATACTAAAAGTTAACTCAAAGGTGAACAACCCCTTTAATTGGCATGCTGCTGTTAATCAGCTGTGTGGGGCTATGGAGGGTACAATATATTTGCCCTTATCACCTCTTGGGTTACCCTCACTCGTAATTAATGAAGAAAAACAATACTGAAGGCAAATTAATATATCTGAAACCCTGGAATCTAGGTTGAGACAAATACAGTTTTAATCTGGCATTTTATCTAAAACTAAGAAAAAATGTATTATATTATTACTAACTGGGCAATGGGCAGAGTACCCCCCCCCCTCCTATATCTTTTGTGGCATGACGATTCACCTTAGAAACTGCAGATACAGGTATGGGACCTATTATCCAGGATGCTTGGAACCTGGGGATTTATGGATAATGGATCTTTCCGTAATTTGGATCTTCATACCATAAATCTACTAGATAATATTGTAACTTAAATAAACCCAATAGGCTGATTTGCTTCCAATAAGGATTACTGGTAGGGATGCACCAAAGCCACTATTTTGGATGCGGCCGAACCCCCAAATCCATTGTGAAAGATACGGCTGGGGGGAGGGTAAAAGCGGCCAAACATTTTTCACTTCCTTGTTTTTTGACGAAAAGTCACATGATTTTTCGGATTCAGATTGGCCAGGCTCAAGGATTCGGCTGAATCAGAATCCTGCTGAAAATGGCCGAATCCTGGCCAAATACCGAACCAAACCCTGGATTCGGTGCATCCCTAATTATTGTTATCTTAGTTGGGATAAAGTACAAGCTACTGTTTTATTACAGAGAAACAGGAAATTATTTTGAAAAATGTGGATTATTTGGCTAAAATTGAGTCTATGGGAGACGGCCTTTCCGTAATTTAGAGCGGTAATTTAGCAGGTTTCCAGATAATTGATCCCATATCTGTACTGCCGTGATATTACATTGGTGGAATATGCCACGGACATAGGAAATATACATATAGATAATATCACAAAAAATCTCTTTGGGGCCGAAGGTATATTTTTAGCAGATAATTATGTTATTGCATGCAATCTAAATATGAATGAGACTTCATCTGTTAATATCAAGGGTTTCTACTTGTCCTTGTCACTTCATTAGATGACTGCTAATATCTTTTACATAAAAAAAAAATGTAATCTGCTCAGCTAAATGAAGGAATTAGCTTGTGGAAGACATCTTTCATTAAGCAATTAACGTCTCTCTCTAACAAGCATATGCGCTTATATTTAATAAATATTTGTGTTATGGTGCAATTAGATTGGCTGCACTTTGGCTGAAATTGTATTGTTTTGCCAGTATGTAGTTTAGGTACAGAAAGGAGGATAAATGTTGAAAAACTTTAATGGCCCTTTGCAGTGTTGGTTCAAAGAGATTATATTGCTTGTGTTTAATTCATGGAGTTATGAGACTAAAAGGAAATCTGCAACATATGCAATTCTGTTTCAAACATACAGTATTTATGTTCAGTTATAATATGAGTGGTTCAGAATCTGACATTTGGAGTGCAGTTGGGTGACAGTTATTGATTTATTATTAAATAATGATCTAAACTTACTTTTGGAGCAAGAGGTGATGCTACAGGGACACAGAAATAAGCACAGGAAAACCAAGCTGCCCAAAACGCTTGATTTTAGCAAGATGGGAACCATGCACACATTGATTCCGATTAAAAAGATGGGAATACCAAGTTACTTTCTGCCCTTTAACATTTTTTCTACCTATTATCAATCTACAGGTATAGGATCTTTATCCAGAAACCCATTATCCAGAAATATCCAAATTACGAAAAGGCAGTCTCCCATAGGGGCCATTATAATCCAATAATTTATAATAATAAAACAGTACTGTGTACTTAATCCAAACTAAGATATAATTAATATTTATTGGAAGCAAAACCAGCTGACTGGGTTAATATGTATGTGATTTTCTAGTAGATTTAATGTACATATGAAGATCCAGACTATGGAAGATCCGTTATCTGGAAAACCCCAGGCTCCGAGCATTCTGGATAACAGGTCCCATACCTGTTCTAACAAACCCAAATATGAAATAATTGGATTTTGAGGCATGATTGTGGGTGTGGGTCAGCCATAGCTTTATTGGTTGAATCATCATTTTGCACAACAGTGCTAGTCATTGAATAGGTATGTCATGGAGAACAAGGTACTCTCCCCCCCACCCCTCAGTTCTGCCCTGAGGAAGGTATTTTTTTCCCGCACAAACTTTGATAAAGTTTAATATCCATATAGGCATCTAAGGGCTAACCCCCTAAAGCTGACGCCCTAGGCACGGGGTCTTCAAAGGTCCAGTAATATAAAAAAATGAAATTGTTTTAAAGTAATAAAAATATAATACAGTGTTTTCCTGCACTGGTAAAACTGCAGTGTTTGCTTCAGAAGTACTGTTATTGTTTATATAAATAAGCTGCTGTGTAGCCATGGGGGCAGCCATTCAAAGGAGAAAAACCTCAAGTTACACAGCAGATGGCAGATAAGCTCTGTAGAACATAATGTTATCTGTTATCCATTACTTATCCTGTGCATATAGCCGTTTATATATTTATATGAACTATAGTAGTGTTTCTGAAGCAAACAGATCAGTTTTAAAAGTGCAGGGCAACACTACATGATATTTTCTTTACTTTAAAACACTTTATTTTTTTGGTGTTACTGTTCCCTTAAGTGCGTATATAATAATATGGCCCTGCACCTAAACAACCAGGCAAGGATCATTTGGGGGGTTATTTATGAAAGTCAAAATGGTAAAAACTGGAAAAAAAATTGTTATTTTACTATAAAATCCAAAATTTTTGCAGGAAAAAAACTTGAATTTTTCAAGATTTATTATACCTCAATGCTGCAAAAAGCCAGTATGCGAAAATCCTCCATCTCAGATCTGCCGAGGTTGTATATAAGTCAATGGGATAGGTTCCATTCTATTTGGAATTTTCTGTGGCCTGCGCTGGAATTAGTCTGAAAATCTGAATATTTCGAACTTTTCAGGCTAAAATCTGAAAAATTCACACTTTCCTGGAGAAAACCCTGACAAAATTTTATAAATCAGGAAAAACCTATGATTTGTGCTTTCGCTCAATTTTATCTCCGAACCAATTAAATTGTGCTTTTTAAATAATAAATAAGGTCAAATCTTGGACTTTTTTATGTCAAAAAGATTGGATTTTGATAAATAACCCCTTATCAGTGTATATATGACAATACTAAAAATAACTAAAACATATAACTCAATAAACACATATACCACCATTACAAGTACAAGTATAGTTCTTAAATGAAGACTATACCCCCAGAACAATGTAGGTCTCTATAAAAAAATATTGCATAAAAAACTCATATGTAAATAAATCAGTTTCATAATAATACACTTTTTTGTGTAGCATGATGTGCCATTGGGTAATCATAAATAGAAAATTGCCATCTTAAAAAACAAGGACAGCCTCCTGGGATCGTATGATTCAACGGTGCACACAAACACACCAAACAAACTATAAAGTTAGGTCACATGAGCCAATTAACAGACAGAGTTGTGTCTTTTGCTTCCACACTTGTTCCTGTTACAGTTAGAGCTGAAATATTTCTGGTCAGGTGATCTCTGAGGCAGCACACAGACCATAACGAAATGGTGGTTCAAGGCAAGAGATGTAAAAGGTCAGTATTTACTTGAATACATATACTAGTTTGGTAAGATTCTTTAATATGTCACTTAATTTGATATATAATCTGTTGCTCAAGTATTCATTCTGGGGGTATAGTTTTCCTTTAATAACAAGTCAATGGGAGTGGAATTCTCTCTATTTAATTTATCTATGGGTGAATGCATAGAAGCATTGGATCTGGGCTGCAAGTTTGCACCATAGGTGAATTGGTGAAAATGACAGCATACAAGGGAAGGGGAGGCAAGAACTGGCAGAAGGGGGAATGACCAGGAACGCTGGTAGGGAGAATAGACAGTAGTCTAAAGGTGGCCATACACGGGCAGATAAAACCTGCTGACAGACTGTGTCGGCAGCTTATCTGCCCGTGTGGGGGGCCCTCCGACGGGATTTCCCGATCGATATCTGGCCAAAAGTCGTCCAGATGTCGATCGGGCAGGATTAAAAATCCCGTCGGATCGCGGCCGCATCTGTTCGTTGATGCGGTCCCGCGATCCGACCGCCCGTACTGATCCGAACGTTGGGCACTAGGGCCCACGATCGGATCAGCCCGATATCGCCCACCTCAAGGTGGGCATATCGGGGAGAGATCCGCTCGTTTGGCAACATCGCCAAACGAGCGGATTTCTTCGTGTATGGCCACCTTTAGACAGGACTACTCTGAGGTCAGTAAAGATCTGTGTCTCCATAGATGCCCCAGTAGCTCCCCATCTTCTTTTCTGCTGATTCACTGATTCACATGCTCTGTGCTGCTGTCACTTACTGAGCTTAGGGACCGATTCAAAATATACAATACACATAGAATAGAAATGTCACAATATAAGGCTGATTAGTAATACAGATAATTACTAGTGATGGGCGAATCAGCGGCTTTTCACTTAGCCAGATTTTTCGTGAAACGCCGCCGCGTCTCATTTTGGACGCGTGCAATGGGCGCCGTCCAAAATCGGACGCGCTTGTCCAAAAATGCAAAACGAGACGCCAGCGAATTTTCGCCAGGGCAAAATTTTGTCAGCATTTCGTGAATTGCAGGAATTCGCCGCAAATTC
This sequence comes from Xenopus borealis, assembly GCA_024363595.1. NCBI lineage: Eukaryota > Metazoa > Chordata > Amphibia > Anura > Pipidae > Xenopus > Xenopus borealis. The sequence goes on along the minus strand of CM044441.1, from coordinate 121,287,246 downwards.
GCTGCAGGTGAATACATTTGCCCATCACTAATAATTACTACATGGCAGCACAGAAGCCAGTGCAATTAGCATCACAATTTAATAATCAGCCCTGTAGCATCAGCTTATATTATAGATCAACCTCATTTTCTGCTCCATAATTTGCGATGGCCCCTAACTGTAGCTTCTCAACAGCTGCTCATAGCCCACTGAGCATGTGAGTGTCGCAGATACTTTTTAAGATGGTGACCCCCTGTGACAAGTTTGTCCTGGATCATTGCTGCTATTGACAAGCTGAAACTTTAGGCTGGTGCAATTAGTTCAGTATATAAAATATGGCATTTTTAGCCACATAACATTGTTATAGTTTAGTTCTCTTTAACCATTAAATCAATCCACTAGGATTAATTATACTGTATATTAGTTAGGGTCAAGTACAAGATACTGTTTTATTATTACAGAGAAAAGGAAAATCGTTATTTGATTAAAATTGAGTACATGGGAAATGGCCTTCCCGTAATTTGGAGCTTTGCAGGATTCCAGACAATAGATCCCACAACAGTATTTGTTTTGGTATTTAATTGAAAAGTTCAAATTCATTTTAATGTAATCAGTCGCTAAAATATGTGATTTGTAATTGGCCCAAAGCATGGAAAAAGTTGGACAGCGCTAAATTGCATAAAAGGGCAATCTCACATATCCCATAGTGCCTGTGATTGAAACCGCCCCCAATATTAATATGCTTGTAATTATGGCAGGAACATGAGGTTGCAGTATGCTTTCTAAATAAACTGGATGGGGAGTTTGCAGAAGTGGTGAGTATTTTGTGGCTAATGCACTTCTCACTTTGGTTTCCATATAGAAATATGTATGAATATAACCACTTATTATGGTTCTAGCTAGTAAATGACTGAAGAACGACCAATTGTGTACCTCTGAGTGTGATTTCATGTTGTAACTCGAAACTTTCTACTGTAATAGTTTAATTACAATATGGCTATAAAACTGGCAAGTGTGCCATAAGCTGAAACCGCCCCAAACTTGGCATTTCTTGCAGATCCTCCGTCTAAACAATTGTATGGGAATTCTTTCCCTCCCTTGCTGGAAAGTGATTGGCTGGAGATGCCGTTATCTAAGCCACACTTTGAAGACCTCTGTTCTGAAGCTAATGAATGTATGGTTTATTAATCACATTCAATAAGCTGAAAGAAGCCAAGTACAATTCACTTACAATTGAGATTTTACCCTTTTTTTAACGTTATTTTAATGAGCTGAAAATTTGAATGTGAGCTTTGTTCATCTGTTGCTTCCGCTCAATTGCAGTTTCACCCTGGAAAGACACAAAACAGATTCTCCAGGCTTATAGCCATTGTTGGATTCAAATGAACTGAACAGGGCCTTATGTTTGGGGGGAGAAAAAAAAAAGAAAGAAAGGGAAGTAAAGAAAGAAAAACTTAAACATTCCGTGTTTTCCGTCTGCTTTCAGTTTCATTAGTTCTCCATGAGCAGTAACATTAACTTTCAATTCTCTCACATTCTGACTGCAGTGCATAACTGATGGCAGGGAAACCCAGTCTAGGGGAATGTATTTGATAGGGGGTGGCAGACTATTTTAGGATCTTCTGTTTTGTAGGACAATAATGTATACAAAGGATTTGTTGTGCTTAAAGCGCACATTGACACATTCACAAACATATGCTTCTATAGGGTATTACAATATAGCTTATTGAATAATTTAGCTGTGATGCTTTAAAACCATTTAAACATTCCCCTCGCCAATTAAGAGTTTTAATATTAAATTTTTATTTTATTTTTGGTCAAAAGTCACAAATTCGAATTGGGAGTAATCCAAACCCTATCCGAGATTTATCAAACCTTGACCCTGGGAATAATTAAAATTTGGCTATTCAACACCTAAAACCTGCCAAGTTCACGTAGAAGTTAAAGGGCACCTGTCACCCAAAAACATCCTGTTTTATCACGTTAGTCCAGCAAAATACATTTTATTTACACTATATAAATTAATTGAATCCTGTTTCCTTCGGTCTGGGTATTCATAATTATAGCAAATAGGCAGGCGCCATTTTGTGGATACTGTTATTAAGGAAAGCCTTTTATCATCTCAAAATCTTGTCTGTGCACCAGAATGGGGGTCCTGATGTCTATTCCAGTGTACTGGCTACACAATGAAATGGTAAAGAGAGAGGAGGGAATGTGAGGAGAGCAGTGACAACTAGGGTTGTCACCTTTTCTTGAAAAATATACCAGCCTTCCTATATATTTATCTTTTTTTCCCTATTAATAACATTGGGATCAACCATCAAAAATACCGGCCAGGCCGGTAAAATACCGGCCAGGTGGCAACCCTAGTAACAACTAGTAACTGCTAAATAGAAAGTGAAAGTAACTGCTTGCCCCGCCTCCATGCCTAAGGCAGGGATCCCCAACCTTTTGAACCCATGAGCAACATACAGAAATAAAAGGAGTTGGGGAGCAACACTAGCATGAAAAATGTTCCTGGGGTGCCAAATAAGTGCTGTGATTGGTTATTAGGTAACCCCTTATGTGGATTGTCAACCTACAGTGAGGCTCTGTTTACCAGTAAACCTGGTTCTTATGCAACCAAAACTTGTCTTCAAGCCTGGAATTCAAAAACAAGCATCGGCTTTGAGGCCACTGGGAGCAACATCCAAGGGTTTGGAGAGCAACATGTTGCTCACAAGCTACTGGTTGGGGATCACTGGCCTAAGGGATAGAGGAGGAGCAGGTAATACGTGATTGACAGCTGAGAATGAGTTTGCAACAGCTATGAAAGCTTTAATGAAAAAAGAATTTGGATTTCATGTCTAATGTGAAAAGGACTTTTATTATACAGCTTTATCTCTGAGTGACAGGTCCCCTTTAATAGCCTTCCAGACTTTCAAGTTTTTTTTTTCTCAGAAAAACTCGATTCGAGAATATGATTCGAATTAGATTTGAGTATTCAAGTCGGTAATATTTGTTTAAGTTTTTCTTAAATAACCAACCTCCCATTTGAATTTCGTGCAGATTCGAATTTATAAGAGAAAAAAAAATTCAAATATATTCGAAATTCGACTTTGATAAATGGGCCTTGTTGTGTGTAAGGGGTTTTCAGACTTGTGCATGCCTGGAGAAGAAATGGGGTACCCATCTAAGATAAAGAAAAGTGGCACAAATTATGGGTGCCCAGTCTGTAACCATAAACTGTTTATAGACAGCCGAGGTTGTTTGTAGAACTTGTTCTTGTCTGAACAGGCAAACTCAATATTGGAAAAGTGAGTTGCTACGTCAAGGGGCTTTTCATAGAGGTGATGTATAGGTGGATGCATTCACCAGCTTAAAGAAAGGATTGAAAGGGGAACGTCACCTAACATTAACCTTAAAGGGAAACTATCACAAAAATGAAAATTGAATATAAGCTTCTGAAATATAATTAATTAAAAATTCTATACTGTTTATGAAATAATCACGTTTATCTTGTCTATCCCTCTCTTGGCATCTGTTTCTCCTCATTCTGTCTTCATTCAGGAGTTGGGTATCAGATGAATATTCCAATATATCTTATAAGGGGGGCTCCTTTTGCCAAGAAGATGTATTAGAGCCCACTCTATTAAAATCACTAGACATCAAGTCTCTCTACATGCAGAATTTGTGCAAAAGGCAGTTGTTTTGTTAGATTTTGTTTGTACTGGAATCAGTTATTTGAGTGAGCTCTAACACATCTGCTAGGAAAGGAAGCCGCCCCTATAAGATATATTGTATTTAGCTGTCAATGATTATCTGACACCCAACTCCTGCAAGAAGAGAGAATGAAGAGAAACAGATGCTGAGAGAGGAATAGTGAAGATAAACTTGATTATTTCAGAAACAATGCAGAATTTTCTAATGGAGGTTAGAAAGTTTCTTATTTCAGTGTGATGAAACATATAAAATTTAGATTTTCGCGATAGTTCCACTTTAAGGAAGTTGCCTTTCAATGGTTTTTAGACATATACAGGGTTAGAATTAGAGAAGAGATGCAGGAAGTTTGGGATACCCACCTGAAAAGGAGAATAATGGCACATATTTGGGTTATGCAATCTGTAGCCCTCCAATCTTTATTGAACACACTGGCCATAGACAGAAAAAGAATAATTTACTTTAATGATGCTGCAGGCCTGGGTCAAGACAAGGGGAGACAATGCCTAATCTTCTGCTGTTGTTACAACTAAAATAACATAATGTAATGGCATTTGTATGTTATTTGTAGAGTTGTTTTTCTGAAGTGACACTATTAGCTGCAGCTAGCCATCACTGTATGTTTCTGTACAGTGGAACTGTGGCAAACAAATTGCTTCTGACATTTAGTATATGCAAGTTACTGAGAGTATAGTTCATTCCGTTTAGCTTTGTCTTCATGGAGAGACAGAACACAAAGATCACGTTATGTTATTTACTGGGAAATCAATGTAGGAGAGTCTAATATCCTGTAGGTGTATACAAAGAAATCCCCCTTTATAGATTGTACATTGAAATCTACTGGTATTTATTTATTGGCACATTTTAATAAAATAAAAATATTCATGCCTTGTTTTATTTTTTTCGCAGCAGGAAAATCCAGGAAAATTAATGATTACAAAAATGTAATTTTGTAAGGGTACCAGGGACATGCTGTATGGTACATGTAGTAGTTTTGTTAACAAAGAAAGGGTGAAGAATTACCTGTGGCTGGAAAGGCTTCATTAACTAGTATATTGACAGCCATAAGCGCTACATAAAAGTCATTTAATCGGAAATCAATGACAAGACTAGGGCATAGAGAGCCAATTCATGTAGCGTTTATTAAGTGTCCCATTCTTGCGCTCCATGATGTGGTGGTGCACGGTAGTGCCAGCGCAGAAAATAAATGATTAATCCTTAATTATGGATAATGTTTTACTGATTATTAAAATGTGCCTCACAAAGGATTTGAGGATTCAGCCTAATCCCAAATAGTGGATTCAGGGTTATCCCTAGTTATTAAGGCAATAGCAAAAATAGTAAAATAGCTAGTCCCAGTCCTGAAAACAAAAATGTGCCAAAAAAATTGCACATTGTTTTTTTAGTATTGTAATGCTACAATGGAAAATTGCCTGACATAACATGATTAAAAATCCATAATTTAAAGGGGAAAAAAAATCAAAATCGACCCCCTAAAAGTTTTGATTTTGTAGCTTTAAGCATTCTTTTCCTAAAATGGGATTATTAGTAGTGGTTACGTGACTGATTTGTACATGGCTTTGTGCACTAGCTTCAATACTGCTGTAAGGGTGTCATTAAACAGCAAGCTTCTAATAATAGATTCAGGCTTCATTATATTGGTAGCCCCACAGCATGCCAAGAGTTATCAGGTCCTGTCACAGTGATGACCTTTCCCATGCCTTAAAGTGACAGCAAACCACTAGAGCAAAACTAGGACTGCATTTGTCAATGTGTCTTAAAGGCTTATATTTGTAAGGATGGATTTCATTTTTTTTTCACAATATATTATTGTACAGGGCCATAGGGTATTGTGCTCACCTCAATCTCTTATATATCTGACGAAGCCTCCCCACACACACACAAATGAACGTCCTACATTGAACAGTATGGCAATATTATACATGAAGCTGGCACTGCCTATTCGCTGCTGAGGTCTGGGGTTATTAAACATACAATTGTCATTGTTTATACTACTATGTGTCCTAGGGGCATTATATATAAAATTTACACTATATTTATCCTACCATGTGTTCTGGGATTTATGAAATTGGCACTCCCCAATTTGCCCTATGCCTGTGAGTGGGAGCTGCTGTTTTTGCTTGGCTAGGCCATTGGCTATACATTGTAAAAATGGCAACAGTACTCCTAGTAATAAAATGCATAGGTTTCCTTGCACATCCATATAAAAATATGTTCACATTAAGCAATATTTGATACTTATTGGCTTTTTCACAGCAAGTAAAAAACTAAACAGGGGCAACAGCTGAAATAGTAGGTAACACAAACATGGAAAAACAAATGAAAATTCTAACCAGGAATTATACTGAACTTTTCGGTTGCTCTGGGAAGTGAGTTGAATTTATGTGCATAGATTCATTTTAAAGGGGTGGTTCACCTTTAAAGGAGAAACAACCCCTAAATTTAAAAGAAACCCTACCTCCTACCCTACATGGACCCTCTCTCTCCTCCCCACCCAGCCTAAGTGTTACCCGGGCACATGCCCCTAAGACTTTACTTACCCCTCCATGCAGATTCTGTCCAGCGGAGTTCATGGGCGTCATCTTCAGCCTCCTCAATAATCTTCAGAATGAGAGCGTTGTAGGAGCAAATGCGCAGTTGGAGCGATTTTCCATTACACAACAGCTGCAGAAGCACCAGTCTAATTTAGAAGATTACCAAAGCGGCTGAAGATGGTGCCCATGAGCTCTGCTGGACAGAATCTGCACAGAGGTGTAAGTAAAGTCTTAGGGGCATTTACCTGGGTAACACTTATGCTGGGGGGAGGAGGGGGGTATATGTAGGGTCGGGGGGTAACTTCTAGTATGTTATAGAATGGCCAATTCTAAGCAACTTTTCCATTGGTTTACATTTTTTTACTTTTATAGTTTTTTTTTTAACTTTTTCTTCTAACTCTACTCTTCTCACCCTTTTAAAAAGTAGGTGCGATCCGGGGCAATAAGACTTCTTTTTGCCGCCCCCACCCCTACCCACAGCACTCACCTTTTCAGCGCCAGGGGCGGTGGGGAGCGGTGCACAACGCTAGTGCAATCTCGCTCTCTGCACTAGAAGAGCCCAATTTCCATGTTAAAAAACAGAAATTAAGCTCTTATTTACCAGGAGCAGCATTTTTGCTGCCCCTAGGAACCAGGGGGGCAGCTGCCTGAGGCAAGTGGCTCAACTCGACTCATTGGTGGAGCGCCCGTGCTAAAAAGCAAATGCTCTGCAAGGCTACACATGTATTGTTATTGATAATTTGTTAATTACTCATCTTTCTATTCAGGCCCTCTCCTATTAATATCCCAGTCTCTTATTCAAATCAATGCAGGGCTGCAAGGGTATTTTGGACCCTAGCTTCCAGATTACTTAAAATGCTAATTGAAGAGCTGCTGAATAAAAAAAAAAAGCGAAATAACTGAAAAACAGTAAATTATTAAAAATTGAAACACAATTGCAAATTGTCTCGGAAAATAACTGTCTACATTTTGGACTCAAGTCCTTAGGAGGGATGTAAATGAGCTGGAGAGAATGCAGAGACGTGCAACTAAACTGGTTAGAGGAATGGAAGACTTAAATTATGAGGGGAGACTGTCCAGGTTGGGGTTGTTTTCTCTGGAAAACTCCAGAGAAAGGAGGACATGATTACACTTTACAAATACATTAGAGGACATTATAGACAAATATCAGGGGACCTTTTTACCCATAAAGAGGATCACCAGAGGCCACCCCTTCAGACTAGAAGAAAAGGACTTTCATTTGAAGCAGCGTAGGTGGTTCTTCACAGTCAGGACAGTGAGGTTGTGGAATGCACTGCCGGGTGATGTTGTGATGCTCATTCTGTTGATGATTTTAAGAGGGGATTGGATGATTTTTTGGACAGACGTAATATCAAAGGCTATTTTGATACTAAACTCTACAGTTAGTATAGCTATGGGCATACATGGTTTGTGTGAAAGAGTGTAGGGGAATGCGTGTGTGTGTATGCTGGGTTTTAATTTGGAGGGGTTGATGGACTTTGTCTTTTTTCAACCCAATTTAACTATGTAACTATCATACTAGTTGTAAGTTAACTCAGAGGTGAACAACCCTTTTCATTTAAGTGGTAGCAGCCATGGTTATACTGATTAAAGAAAACCAGTTCAATGTGTTAATGAAGAGAGCAGCCTCCAGGGGCCACATTGGTATGCTAATAGTAGAATGCTTTCAGCACCTTCTGAAATGGGAGCAATTTTGTAATCAATAATTGGCCATTCTAGTGCACCCTGAAGGAAGGTTTTCTCTAGTAAGCAGTCGGCTGTGGGGCTGATGTCTGCATGGGAGGGGTTACTTTCCTTTCTCCTAGTTTCTTATGTGACTGATCTTACAGATAATATGTGCACATGGGAACACTGCCCTAAAGACTCAAGTCCTTCTGGAGCTCTCCATCCAGATGGCTGTAGAAAGCAGCAGTTAGTACAGAACTCCAGGCAGGATTCAGCCTCCTAGCCATGGTTAAAAATTAGGATTCTTTTTTGGTTTACATGATAGAAGTGCCAGATATTGCAAAAGGCAATTCAAAAGGTAGCATACTAGATAACATATGGTTTTCAGACCCATTCAGTGTGGAGCCATAAGACAATCTGAATGCATCATATGCCCTCCATTTAGAGCCTGCTGCAGCCCCCTGCAATATAAATGTCTCAGCAGAAAACTTTTTGCATCAGCTTGTGTATTTTTATGCAGGAATCTGAGTGGAATCAAGTCAAGTCATTGTTGAAGTCTGTTGTGTACTTATTCTTCAGCTTTTAATATGGTTTAAAACAAATCCTGCAATAAAAGACACGCAGTACATGTTCGTTTATGCTTATTGCACAGACATAACCTACAATGTTAGACAGACCCCAAGGTAATTCATTAATAACCTTGGTCCAACTGTAAAACATTTAATCTATTACCAATAATTGTAAGCTTTGTTTCTGTATCCAAGTACAAATATAGTGTTTTTTGGGTCCCAATTTTTCTTTTTAATCAGTCTCCTTCTTGGTGCTGTATCAAATGCTTTAGTGAAATTTACAGGTAATGTATGGGACCTGTTATCCATATTCCTTCGGACCTGGGGTTTTCTGCATAAGGGATCCTTCTGTAATTTACATCTCCATACTTTAAATCTACTAAGGAATCGTCAAAATCAATCAAACCCAATAGGACTGCATACAGTACGAGCGACAACCCCGATTTTGACAGCTCAACCCACAGTCCTGGATTGTTAGTGAAATGTCCCAACTTTCTCTTTGATCTCCTGCAGTAAACCGCCAGGAAAAGAACTTGATTGGGTTTTCGCAGAGAGCCCAGAATATGTGGCAGGTGCAAATAGATACTTTTGTAACAATTTAAGATAAGCAAAGAAGCAATTGTAACATTTTAAGATAAGCAGGTCCCTTGGGGAAAATGTGACTTGTAGCTTAAAGGGCAATTCACCTTTATTTGCAAAACTGTAATAACACATTAAAATCACAGAAATGTGTTCAATAAATGTGTGCATAACCTGCCAAGTTTTGTAAAATTAACATAGGGGTGAATAGGGGGTGTGGCCACAGATAGACGTGGTCTCTAGCGCTTGAAGCGGTAAATCTTTTTGTCCCTCTATCCAAAATGTTGGGAGGTACGGTATTGTTTTGCCTCAAATAAGGATTATTTATATTTGAGTTAGGATCCAGTGCAATGTGTGGTTTTATTATTAGAGAGAAAAAGGAAATCATTTTAAAAAGTGTCATTATTTTATTAATCGTGGGTCTGAGGGTGACAGCCTTGCCTTAATTTGGAGGTTCCTGGATAACAGGTTTCTGGAAAACGGATCCCATACCTGTACTTGAACTTAAAAACATTTTAACAAATTATTTTCACTGCCAGAAAGACAATAATTTGCATCAGGGATTAAGAATACAGATAAATGTTAAAGCTCATTGCTGCTGCTGAGATTCACTGAGCACTAATACCCCATATAAAATGTATTTGCTCAACTGTTCTAAACACTTGGACGTTTTTACAGCAGCAGAAAAACTCTATTTATAACACTAACATTAGCCATATATAAGCACTGCAATCTTTAAGATAAATCTTATACTGATACTATATCTTATACTTATATTTTTGGATTGTTTTTGAATGGAATTCCCACACCCTTGTAATACACTCTTAGGTTATATTTAATTGGAAGCATATTAAAATGACATCTCATTACAATGTGCAGCTGTATATACAGTAGCATTTAGGTTTAAGGCAATATAAATGAAAACATGCATATTTTTTAAGCAAAAAATTAAATAAAAGATTGTGTTGGATTTTTAAGTTCACAGACATAACACTAACATGCATATATATAAAAGGCACAGGGAGATTAAAAACCTAAGTGAAAGCTTATATGTGTAACTGTTAAATGGTGTTAAATGGACCTTTCAGCTTATACAAAACAATTCACTTCCCTGGAATCTGATATTACCCTTTCTAAAAAAAAGTTTATTTTAATGAGATGCCATTTTCTGCGTGGGTTGCTCTTTAATCGATGCTGCTCTATTGAAGCTGCACCCAATGAAGACACAAGACAGATTGTCCAAGCTTGCGGCTATTGTTAGGAGTTGATGAAGTGTACGGGCCCTTATGGTTGATAACAGAAGTAGATGGTCAGAGCCAATAAATAAAACTTTAAGTCTGATTGCTGAGTGCTTCAGTTGAAAAGCTTTCTATAAGCGTGAATCTGTGTTTTTGAAGGACTTGTGAACCCAAAGGCAGCTCACTGTGCTGTCACACAAACTAAGTCAGTCAGACAAGCAGCAATCTGTCCCATCTGATAAACCCAGATTTGTTGAGAACTCAAGATTTCTCTTTAAATATCAGCAGTCGTAATGTCTTGACAGACGGTTAACTTTCCAGTGCTAGAATGCTTCTCACTGGCATTTTTTCAAATGTATAAAATGTGTTTGTTATAGAGCATATATCAGTCTAAATTGCGGAATATAATGCATTTAAATGCATTGTTTGGGTGTGGGCTCCGCATATTTTTGTTAATGTGATAGACAGCTGCCGTATTTGTTAATTTGAAGATCAGGATAACTTCATGCCTGTAGACTCTTTGTTACCCTTCCAAACACTTTTTTTCGGTTTAGTTGTTTTCAAATTGTTTCCCAGAAACAAAAACTTTTTTTCAATTATTTATTTTTTGCTGTTTTTCCAAAATCTAAGTTTAAAGTTGAATGTTGGTGTCTCTGGTGTTTGAGTCTGGCAGCTCAGTAATTCAGGTGCAGACTCTAAACTGTTACAATTTTGCAACATTTAGTTGATACATTTTTGTATCCGAAGTAATGGCAACTATTGTATCAGTTCTAACAGCTGCCTGTAATGAAATCCTGGTATTCTGCTCAGCAGGGACAAAGATAAGAAATTTATCCATTAAATGTATCCATTTATAACAGTTTGGTTGGGTCACCGACCCCCCCCTCCCCAGAATTGATTTAGAATGTGAAAAGGGACATTTTACAATTCAATTCAAATCCTTAGTAGAAAAATGGTCACAAATAGAAAATAGAAAGTAATTGGAAAAAGTCATTATTTATGGGGATCTATCTGAAAACAACTGGGGGCAAATTCACTAAGATCCGAAAATTCTCTAGCGTTGGCTTCGCTAGCGTTCACCACACTTGCCTGATGGCCTTGCTGTTAGTATATGTTTTGTTGGTATCCTCACAGCACCACTATTGTGAACACAAACATGTACTGTTGGTGAACCCTAATTAAGTTTTGAGAGCCTATGATCTTGATTAGTGGTGCCTTCTTTTTTTATTTTGTCGGCCAATAATGCAATAAATATGCTTGGACTAGAAGAAAGTAAAATGATTATGTTATGCTAATACATCAGTTTGTAGTCACTGAGCAGGGTATAGGTCATGAACATCTCATTGGGGATAACATATGGCCTTTGGGACACCTCTTGGAAAGCCTGACCTTCCACATCAGGAAACACTTGGGAACCTCACTTTCTCTTTGTCTGCAAACTTACATTATACAATTGGAGCTAGTCTAAGATGAAGCAGGTACAGTACAGTAATCCAAACATCTGACCCCAAATCAGGTTAAAGTTTTTTTTTAACTAATGACTGAATAATATTATGAATACACCACAGCCAACCAATATGTTCACTGAAACTATGCTGATTTTGTTGCATATAGGCACCACATTTAGGTCATCTGCACAATTCACATAAAAGTGATAGCCTCCAATTAGGGATGGAATCATCTGGTAACTTCCAAGTAGCTTCACTCTGCCTTATTCTGTCATTAGGGCATCACTGCCATAGTATGTATGTGTCAGAAAACAAAATACCACAAAGACAGGACTGATGAGTTGACACATAAAGGCAGGATATACTCAAGAAATCAACTTGCTTACATGGAGAATGCAGGATGCATTAGGTTTATTGATACATGGGATTAATTCATGGTGAGGTAGATTTCTTGATTTCATATGACTCGATCAAGTTTCTTTCGCAATTGTGATTTTTTATTCTCAGTCACTAGCATATTTAAAAAAAACAAAACAAATACATTGTGTTAATTTGCAGAAGTAAACTTAACTGTAGGGAAAATGTTGTTTCATTTATTTTTACAAATCTAGGTGTTGAAATAAACTCTAAAAATAAAATATCATGAATGTTGAAAATACACAGGTTTTAGTTAAATTCTTTAATTCACAATTTTTAATTGTTCAGTTCTCGAAAATTTGAGATTAGAAAACTTACTTTCAATTTTTTTTTTTTTAAAATAGGCCTCAGTACTTAAACATCTTTTACTAACATTGTAGTCATCTACTAATAGACGAGAGAATCATTTCACTAATATTGGCATTTTTGGGGAAACATAGAAAACCATTTCTTATAATGGAAGCAGTTATTATATAATACAGGGATGGCATCCGTTATCTAGAAACCCCTTATCCAGAAAGCTCTGAATTATGGGAAGGCCAGTTCCCATAGACTCCATTTTAATCATGTAATTAAAATTTTATAAAAACAATTCCTTATTTCTCTGTAAAATAGTGCCTTGTATTTGATTCTAACTATGATGAATTTTAATCCTTATTGGATCAGTATAGGTATGGGACCTGTTATCCAGAATGCTCAGGACCTGGGGTTTCTGTAATTTAGAATGCTTTACCATACCTCAGTAAACAGCAATAGAAGAGGAGCAATAGAAGAGGGAGAGGAGTAAACTTTGAGGGTTTATTGGTGTATTTATATAGACCTTTCTGATAAGACTTATTAATTTTAACCTTTCCTTCTCTTTTAAAGGGCCAGAGTATGATACATCTTGAAATTCGAATTAAAACTTAAATCGAGTTTGGATAATTTACAAATAAAATTTGAGAGTTTTGACCAAAAAAATAAAACAATTTGAAAATTAAAAATTTCACCTCGACCCTTGATAAATCTGCCCTATAATGTGTATGTGAGTTGAGTATGGCTTATTGCTTGATCAATAGCATATGCTTATGGTTCTGTGTTGGCTAAACTGGAGCCTCATAACTGCCAATTATTTAACATAGATGTGTTAAAGCATACTGCATGATAGCCTTCCAGCTGCTATAATTTTAGCATTAGAAGATATGGGTCACCCAAAGGTAAGATGCTGTCTCTAATACCAGGCTACAAAGTAACATCTGTTTTCATATGGAATTTGACACGGGCTTGCAGAAATTTGATGTTATCATGTCCTGACTTGTACATCATTAGGAAGCAGCGTTAGACTTTCTGATTGATTGTGACAAGTGCCTGACAGTTTTTGAGGTGAAGCACATCCAAGACAAAGGGCAAACAGAGCCTGCATATGTCAGCTGAACTCTCTCTTGTTGACTTGGAATCCACTGGCATCCTCTTCTGATGAATTACCACCCCTGCTGCTATTTATGCTAATTTTGTTCTTAAGCTGGCCATAGACGTAAAGATTTTTGAAAGATCCAATGGTTATCGTGAGACCACGATTGTCTCAAAACGATCGTTTAAATGCCTGATTTGTCCATCAACTAAAAAGACCATTTCAGGTGATATTGCAGCAAAACTGAAGGATCGCAGCCTGCTTTGCCCTGCAAACATAGGTAGATTGCATTGCACCGATAAAGATTTTCTAACCTGGCCGATCAAATCATCAGACCGATGTCGGACGAAAAATCGTAAGATGAACGATCGTTTGTATCTCACTAACCCCACGATAATTTGACAGATTGGTCGGACTTCCCTACGATCGGTCATTCTGCGGGGAAAGATCGTTGCGTCTATGGGGAGCTTAAGTCTTGGTTATACTGTATAATAGGCTCATTGTCCTGCTCATTTTAGGACAATAATGATAGGTTACCTTGACCATTGCTTTTCTGTGGCATTCACAACCTTATTAAATGTTAAAAATGTAAAACATTGAAGGTCCTACAGATGCAATGAGCTTGAGTTGCCTGTCGTTGTATTGCCCTCATTCCATAAACACTCAGGGGCAGATTTGTTGTGAAAAAAAACACGGACAAGGAAGAAAAACACTGGCAACGGTTTTCTGGAATGCTAGCTTAAATGAGAAGGAACTGTTAAAATTAAGTAAGTCTTATCAGAAAGGCCTATATAGATACACCAATAAACCCTCAAAGTAATGCTGCTCTGTCCTCTGTCAAAAGAAACACTGCATTTCCTTCCTTCTGTTGTTTCCACATGGGCTTCTGTATCAGACTTCCTGCCTTCAGCTTAAATCTTTTTGCCCTTGGGCCTGAGCCTGCTCAGTTTGCTCCTCTCCCTCTCCCTTCTCGCTCTTGCTGCCCAAATGTAATCTGAGCCTATGACTGAGCAGGGAGACACAGGAAGTGATGTCACACCAAGCTAATATGTCAACTGCATCCTAAATAAACAGATAGCTTCTATTGCTGTGTACTCGGGTATGGTAAAGCATTCTGTTGATAAATTTAGTGTTCTAGCTTGCACTTTTATGGCTAATCTATTGGTAATAAACTGCCTTGGTAGCTTTCCTTCTTATTTAAAAAAAAAAAAAAAAAAAAAAAAAGGTTCCCGCATTCGTTTTTTTTTCGGAAAAAAAATTGCATGCTAGTAAGAATCGCATTACCCCATTCATTTTCAATGAGGCTGAAAATCTTCAGTGTTTTAATAAACAGGGAAAATAAATAAAGTTGCCAGAGAGCATTCCCATTGACTTCTATACAACCTCGCCAGCTTTTACTTGCTGGGTTTTTTTTCTGGCGACTTTTTTATGCTTTAATATATGAATACTATTCAAGGTTACAAAGAATATTCTCGAGTATATTCGTACTCATGTTTTTTCACTGCTTTCTTTTCTCGAATCATGAAAAAACCCCAACCCAATTTTTTTTTATTATAAATTAGCCCTTTAAGGAAAGAGCAGCGTTAGTACCTGGAGTAAGTGTACTTTTCAGTGAGGTCAGTGCACTTCTGAGGTCTAAGGATAGTGATTATATCCACTGGGGGTACCTAACAAAATGAATAACACTTTACTTGTCCTTTAAACAGGGCTGTTCACTTTCCAAACATCTTTTTTCACTTGTATTCAGATTGTTCATCAGAAATAATGGAATTTTTCATTTGCTTTCAATTTTTTATTTTTCACTTTGTCCAAAATCTTAAAGGGGTTGTACACCTTCAAACAACTAGTTGTTTTCAGATAGATC
>CM044441.1:121244220-121263905 GCA_024363595.1 Xenopus borealis | reverse complement strand
TAAAGGTTTGTCACTGGGCAGCATCTGTTTATAGAGTCTTTCTCAACCTCCCTTTGATCACTTTGACAGCAAAAAGAAGCTTCTATCACCCTTGATGTGTTAGGAGAAAAATATCAGGACCTTGAATCATTGTAAAACTGGTGTGATATGGTGTTTCTTGTAGTGTTAGCTTTATCCTCTTCAGATACAATCTACAGTTCATAAAAAACTTAATTCAATGTTTTCTCTTCTTAAACCAGTTGCAAAGGAAAACGGATAGAGCTTGTGTGTCTAAATTAGAGCCTTACTACTATAGAATATATTTCTTTTGCATCCAAAATAAACATAGCAAACATTGCTAGTTATATAGTATACAGGTATGGGACCCATTAACCAGAATGCTCAGGAACTGGCGTTTTCCGGGATAATGGATCTTTCTGTAATTTGGATCTTCATACCTTACATCTACTAGATCATCTAACATTAACTAATCCAAATAGGCTGGTTTTGCTTCCACTAAGGATTCATTATATCTTAGTTGGGATCAAGTACAAGCTACTGTTTTATTATTATAGAGAAAAAGTAAATAATTTTTTAAAATTTGGATTATTTCATTATAATGGAGTAATTCGGCGCTTTCTGGATAATAACAGATCCCATACCTGTATCTAGTTATATATTTTTATACATATACATAGTTATATATTTTTATACATATTTGGCATATATATATATATATATGTATGGAGTTATGACTTCCCATAACATGATATATACTATTTATAATATAGTATTAAAGGGGCAGTATACCAACTTGTTCAGCATAAGTTCAATGACTAAGGCTTGTGCTCTATTAACAGAAGTCCATAATCCAGTGGGGGCATCTGTGCTGTGCTAATAATTTACCTTACAAGGACCAAACTTAGAGTAGATTCAATTTAAATATAAGCTCTTTGCTGGAAGTGGTGGTCTATTTGGTACCCATGCTGCTTGTAGGAAAGTGTCAATACTGCATACCATGACTATGAAGATTTTCATTCATCCAGGTCATGGTATATCTGGTATAAGTAATTCTAAAACAACTGGACTTGCTGCGTAAAAAGAAGCTGCTCGGATGAGTAGTGAAAAGTCTTCAATAATTACTCAGCAAGTCCAGTTGTTTTAGAATTACTTATACCAGATACTGCATACCATATTCCCAAACAACACTTATGTTGAATCTTTTGTATTAGTACCATTTGGGAATATGCTATGCAGTAGTTTCATTTTCGCTGTTTGTTTAGCTCAATAAATAACAATAACCATCGGATTTTTTTTGTAGATAAAACAAAAGACACAAGCCCTATATATTGAACTCATTTTGAACAAGGAGGTATGTTGCCCCTTTAATATCAAGTACTAAGGATTACTGCGACTCTTTGCCTTTACAACATTCTTGGAATGATATCATATAAGTTAGAAATTGCGTGTATGGCATATTAGACTTTTAAACCCCTTAATTCCTTGAGGAGTAAAGGAGGTGGATATATTCACTCTCTGTGCTCCAGAACTTCCCATTATAGAAGGAAAGGGTGAATTTACTTGGGGGTGCCAAAAGTTAGTCTATACTTACCTGAAACCATGGGCTGGTGCTCCTATCAGGAAAAAACTGCACCGGTTTGGGGGATCTTCTAGTGAGCTCCACAAAGCGATCATTTCCTACTTCTTCTTTCTTTGAGTGGGTGCACATGTGCAGTAGCGCAAAAAGCCAAACTTCAATGAAGAACTTGGTTATTTTGTTGTGCTGTGCATGTGTCTGCCTCTGGAAATTTGAAGAAAGAAGAAGCTGATCGCTCCATGGTGCTCACTGGAGGAACCCCTGGACCGGTGCAGTTTTCTCTTGACAGGAACTCCTAACTTTTGGCCAACTAAATAGGCCCTTCCTGATACTGACACTAAAAAAATTATTTTAACATATGAATGTACATTAAATGTTACCTATAGGTCATGTTGATCGTTTTTTTGCTGAGAGGTTTGTTTTTGTATATAATTGTTAGTTGAAGTTCCTAAGCCTGACTCTCTGACTCTCTGACTTTACCAACCTGACTGTCCCATCTCAGTCTGTTAGTTACAGTTTCTAATGCTAACGGACTCCTGCTGCACAAATATGGCAGCCCCCTCATACAGGAACATGGGGGATCAGACAGGTAATGTAAAAGCATCATGCAAATACTTTATGGCAAAGTTAGAAGTAGTTTTCAAAGCCAATATTATAATAGATGTAAAAAAAAGAGTTTAATTTCAGGTGTCAGTATCTCTTTACAGATGAGTAATGTTTGAACCATCAGGAAGGCCATGGAAGGATTTGAATTTGAAACAACTCTAGAATATGCAGTGTGTTTGGTGCTTATTGTAATTACTTACTGTGAGATCAAGGCCCTAATAAAAATAAGTACAGTATATTATAGCTGGGTAATTCTTTGTCTCATTTGCAAAACAATGTAGAAAATGTGCTCACGTTATGTTCGAGTGTTCCATCATATTTTTTGTTTTGACCTTGAGCCAGTGATACCATCATGTGAAATGGTTTATTTACATTTAAAGGTGGCAGCAAGTATTATTTTACTATAGAACACTTCTCATCCTAGGAACCATAAACTCATTACTGACCCAGTTTATTGTCGGTTAAATCACCAGTGTTTTTAGCAGCTTACTTTTTATCTAGGCTGCAAATATTATCCCTACTACTATTATTCTTGTAAAATACAAAAAAATATCCTTTAAAAAAATACAATCCCTACACCCCTGTTGGAACTTAAGCAGCTTCAACCCTGGGTATGTACAAAAGCCTGCAAAGTGCAATTTGTTTTACCCTTAATACAACATTTTTGCCATACTTCCAGCACACCTGTGACTGTGCTCTTTGTTGTACATACTGCAGTTGTGCCCTGTGCAGCAAAATATGTAATTGCAATTTCACTTTGGTGCAAATTTGGAGCAAGCCGTGTCTAGAATTTTCAAGGTGTTCTCACTGGGCACAAGTCTGGTGTACCTGTTAATGTAAACAACTGCTGGATCTACAGCCAGGTCCAACATGGTGGAATCTTCAGTGTTCTCCAGCTTCAATAGGTTAAGAATCTCACCTCTGAATAGGCAGGAGGGACACATTCGCAACCATGTGGAAGTGCAGGCGCATGTTTGGATGCAATTACCTTAAAGGGGAACTATTGTGAAATTGAAAATTTAATATAAGATTCGTCACACTGAAATAAGAAACTTTCAAAATACAATCAATTAATGTTTCTGTGTCGTTTCTGAAATAATCAAGTTTGTTCTTCATTATTCATTCATTGTTCATTATTCCTCTCTCAGCATCAGTTTCTTTTCATTCTGTCTTCAGGCAGCAGTTGGGTGTCATTGACAGTTAGATCTTATGGGGGGGAGGGACTTCCTTTCCTAGAAGATGAATTAGAGCTCACTCAAATAACTGATTCCAGTACAAACAAAATAACTGCCCTTTGCACAAATCCTGCATGTAGAGAGACATGATGTCCGGTGATTTTAATAGAGTGAGCTCTAATACGTGTTCTAGGCAAAAGGAGCCCCCTATAAGATTGGATCATTCATCTGACACCCAACTGCTGCATGAAGAGAGAATGAAGAGAAACAGATTCTGAGAGAGGAATAGTGAACATAAACTTGATTATTCAATATGTTGTCTCCATTGTGTCTATTTTAGAGCACCAAAAATTACTGGTGGGTTCATAAATGAGTCCTTGGAGATCACTTACTTTTGTCTGGCCCTCATCTTCAGCCTGGTGGCCAGAAAGTCAGTAATCTTCTCCAGCTGGACAACTGCGTAGGAGTGATTTTCAAGTTTGTCTTTAAAAACATAGTTTACAAAACAAAAAAATTTTCTGAAATAGAATGGACTTACTTGACGTTTTCATTGTCACATGGTATTTAAAAAAATGTGCAAAGCTGCAAACCTACAATTTCATGTGCTTTTTTAAACAAATGTGAACACTGACAGGTATTGGTTGACAAATCTTGAATTTGCTGCGGCTAAACCTCAAGGGGCTCCATGCGTCTTGTTTAAAACTCAGAATTGCTTAAATTCCGTTTCCTACTTTGTCGATGGCAGTGAACTGTTTTGACGTGTTCATAATATTTTGTTCTTCACAATTGTACCAATAAATTGACATTTATAAACTTAGGCATTGCCTAGTTTTACGTTGTCACGGCTTATAATCCTTTGATTTGAAGTATCCAACCAGTAAATATACATATATATTTTTTATGAGAAATCAAATTGAGCTTTAAATCAAATACATTTACAGAGTGTCTACAAAGGATATTCAAAGGAAAGGCTTGTCTCTCTGACAAGCTTCACTTTCCTGGCCTAAAGGAGACAATGCCACTAGTATGATGAGTGAATGTGCCCAGCATTTTCTTTTGGAACTTTCTCTTGCAGAAAGAATTTAGTTTGAGTTGTCAATCACAAAGACTGTGGATCTGAAAGAATTACAGGCTAGGATAGAGGACGTTTGTAAACACAAAGAACAATACAGATTATTTCTGGTGATGAGTTGCATAATATTTCTGATCAGACCTGGATTAATCTTTATCCACTGGAAGGGATTATTATATGTCTGATTTATGTAGCAAGCAAACATTTTTACATAGAGAGCTTGTGTTTCTATAATTTAGTAGCTGTTGTGGATTACGATGGTTTGCTCTATTAAAAAATGTATGTGAGTTTATGTAACCCTTTTTCTCTGTTTGCTCTGGATATGTAATGGTAATAGTATAGGAAAGTCACATTTTTTTTTTATAATTTATTTTATTAGTCAGATTTTTCCATCTTGGATTTAAGCTGTCAAGGCCATACAATATAGCAACTATAATATATCTTCATTGTGGTACTAGATTTTTATTTTTCTGGTTACCATTTTTTTTAAATTATTGTTCGTACAATGCAGACATTCTCTTGTCCAGCTACTGTCTGTTGTTAAGACCACAGCCTGGTTGCTTGGGTCAGTGAGTGACCCCAGTATTCAAATAGCAGTTTAGTACCGAAGCAGTCACTGTGACCCCACAAAAGGAGTACTCATCATTCAATGATCAGTGGATAAAATGGTGGCACTTCATTCCCAAGGTAGATGCGTCTATGAATAATTACTGGGATTCTTCAGAGAAGACTTTTTTTTTTTTAAATATTTCACTGTAGCTTTCACAATAGCTTTGATACTCATGAATCCTTCCAATCCCTTTTGGGGTAATTTTCCTCTAGTAGTCTGGTTGGATTATTTTTATCTATAAATCTATCAGATATTTTACTTTACTGTTTATCTTTTATCAGAGTACATTTCCCCCTTAACACTCTAATCTATAATCTGTGAATTAAGTGACCAAATTGCCACAGAGCATACATTCTACATTTTTCATTCAACTTTTTTCTCATACACTATATTGCCCCTTTTCAGACATTTCTTGATACCTTAACATGTATAGCAAATCATTTGCTATGAAGGATGCATTAAAGGGGATCGGTCATGAAAATTAAAATTTAATGCAAGCTTCATCTCACTGAAATAAGTCACTTTCTAAATACATATAATTAAAAATTCTGTGATATAATGATATAATCCAAAATTTTTAAAATGATTTCCTTTTTTTCTGTAATAATAAAACAGTAGCTTGTACTTGATCCCAACTAGATATAATTAATCCTTGGTGGAAGTATAACCAGCCTATTGGGTTTATTTAATGAAAGACCAGTTATCCGGCAAGCCCCAGGTCCCGATGATTCTGAATAATAGGTTCCATACCGGTACTGTTTTTTTTAATTAGCATTTGAGAAATGGTTAAATGCCCCTTTTAGTCACTGATTTGAAATGGCAATAGTGGCAACCATAATGCCCATTCTGTAGCATAACCACTGGACTGTCTATGAAGATTTACATTCTTCCAGGTCATGATATGCAGAACTTAGTAGAATTAAGTCTAAAGCAACTGGACTTTTCTTCAAAATGTTTCAACACTTATCCAAGTGGCTTCATATAGCGGACTCAATGGGAAGGTGAAAATACATTGTTTTTTTTTTTCTGTAATAGCATATATTACTAGTGAAGCTTCTTCCCACTATGCTACAACTCATCTGCACAGGAGATAAAACCTCCCATGCTGTCAGTTTCTTCAAAAAGCCCTTACCTGCACAGCTTCTTAAATACACACGGTGAACGCTCTGATCTGATTATGGTTTATGTGGAAGACATCTGAATTTTTTCTGCATTTTTTTCTGCCACATAAACCCACTTTTTCTTTTTTGGCAAAACAAAACACATATTGAAATTGTAGCCTTGAACTGTCAGAGGATCACAGTAGGTGCATTTTACATTTGTAAAATATAAAATAAAGCAGAATTAAAGCTAAATATAGAATACATTCTACACCTCTGTGGAGCGCAAATTGAACTAAGCAGGAAACCTGTTTGCGGATCCAGATAACAGACGGAGAAGTCATACATGTTACTGAGCCTTTCTTAGACCCTGCCTAATCTGCCCAACAGAAGAAATTTTGATCCTAGAAACTGTCCAACCTACACTAATTACCTGCTTGCTATATGCTTGCTCTCCACTCTGCTGAATCTAAAGTTACTAAAACTCATGAATTGAAAATAGCTTATTGGGGATTTCTCCTGATACAAGGCTAGTATGTCAATCTGTTCCCCCTCTCCATGGGCAGTTTCACTAGCCGGCGAATTTTCGCCAGCTTCGCACCCATCGCACTTCGCCAGGCCAAATGCGCTATGAATACGCTAATTCACTAAAATGCAAAGTTTCACGCCGGCGTCGAACGCCGGTGACTTTTCACTAGTGTTACTTTGGCTGTGCAAGTATTTCATAGTGAAGATGCACTAGAGTTCATTTCTGCCTACAGAAAATTTGCTAGTGATCTTGCGCTTAGGTCAATTTGCATACGACGGGAAATTGTATTGTTGTATGGAAGTCTTTATTTTAAATGTTGCTGCAAATACCAAAGTTTCCTCTTTTTATTACAAAAGTCCAGGGAACGTTATTAAAGACAAGACAGTTAATATAATGCCCAACACAAGAGCCCACTGTAAAATGTATGTTCCATATGTTTGAAAATGTCTGGGGAAAACTGGTTACACAAAAAAAGCCTAAGTTACTACTTTTGCAGGCAAAAATGCTGAAAAAAGGAAAAGTCGGCAGCGATTATTAAACTTTAATCAATTTTTAGCTCACAGGATATGATTGAAGAAGATCTAGCTGCTTTATAGCACTTTGTCTTGTCTGAGGGGGTGAAGGCAACTCTGTTAAGAGGTAACATTCAGTAAAATCCACATTTTAGTGAATTTGCGGAGTAACATCTGTTCGAAAGAACGAAAACTCACCTGGCCATAGAGTGTGAATGACAGCTAGTGACTGTTTCACAAGTGAATTGGTGCCTGCGCCTCTTAGTGAACTGGCAATGTCCCAACGAGGGGCAACAATGGAAAAAGGTTGCTTGTGTTAACCACTTTGCCCTTTAGTGAATCTGCCCCCATGTTACTACCATTACCTCCAATCTGGCAGAGTTAGTGGAAGACACAGACAGTCTTGGGATGGCTGTTGGTTGGATTGTGTGACCACTGTGCCAAATCGACTGCCCGGATTGACTCCACACAGTCCCTTATATTTTTTCAAGCAGTTCTGCTCTATGACCACTTGGTATTTATCCTGGCATTTCATTATCTGACTTCACCACTAACCAACCACTAGCCACCTGAAAGGATAAAGCATTATTAAAGGGGATATAAATGTGAAAACGGATAATCTCTCACTGTGTCCCCTGCACCATATGGACCCATTTTGTAATATGAAATTATTAAAATCTGTACCGTCTCCAAGATCAAAGTGCTGATATTTAGTTAGTTGGGAAAACTACGATGGGAGTTAGTTGGGAATATGCATCCTGACTATATTTCTGTGGTGTCTCGGTGTCCTCTGTCTCCAGTTCCCCTATCTACCAATAACACCGCAGTCTTGGAAATAGCAAAGAATTACTACACTGCTGCCTGGAATGAGCGCAAATTAGAAAAAGAGGCTTATGTTAGGCAATGGAAACCAGCTCATTGCCTCCAAAATCAATATAAATAAAATCTGAAATGTCTAATGTGTCAACAAAAATAACAATTTATGTTATTATTTTATAGGTAACTCTGGGTGATCAATTCTATTTTTACATCAGACAGAGGGCTGACATTTTTCATTTATTCTTAGCATAATTAAAAAAAAAAAAAAAAGATTTAAGGGACTACTCTTCCAAATTCGCACCGGACAGATCCTTGATTTGGCGTATTTAGAACATATAGACGTAAATGAGGATCCCGGTGCCTTTTTGCATTGACTATAGAGACTTGAAGCATTAAGTGAATTTTGCCCTGGATTTCTGAGCTGCGTCGTCCTTACCCTGCGGAAACACTGTGAAGTATACAGGATTTGACCAAATGACAGAAGATAGAGAGCAAAATTAGATGCATTAAATTAGAATATGACAAAAAGCCTGTCTAAATCTGTCACTGTTTTACCTAGACAGGGCACAAACAACTACTGGAAATGTGGTACCATAAAATGGAGAGATCCAACCAGTCATCCAAATGACTCAAAATAACTAGTACATAGAGAGATAGATATATTGTCTTTTATGGGCTTTATCTGGTTTTAAGGAGCTGTTTGGTGTGTGACGTTTATTAGTAAAAAAGCAAACAGTAAATCTGAAGTTAAGCAACTAGATTTTGTTCTTTCCAGGGACAAGTTATTATTATCCTCATTATCACTAATCATTTTTAAATTGCTTTTGAATTCCTGCACAAATGAACCTATTGGCAACCAATTTTGTCTTCATTCTCTTGCATTTCCTAGGTGGTCTCCATGGATATTAACAATTAATCCCATATAATATTTTAATATTTTGTGGATAAAGTGAAACCTCAATTTTACATCCCCTGATTTTAAGTTTCCCCTCATTTTACATTTTCCTGGATTTTACACCATTTTTTTTTTGGTACCCAGGAAAACATAAAATGGGGGTTCTACTGTAATCAGAATGGCTTGTTGCGCATACACCAACATTCACAGATGGGATGTAGCATCATGGGAATAATTATTTTAATCCAGTCTAAAATAGACCTGCCCTATGGATATGCACATGGATTGTGCCAATGAAACATCTACATCAAGAAGACTTTAAAGGGGCTGTTAACTTTTAGTATGTTATAGAATGGACATTTCTATGAAACTTTTCTATTGGTCTTCATTTTTTTTAATAGCTTTTGAATTATTTGCCTTCTTATTCTGACTCTTTCCATCTTTCAAATGGGGTCACTGACCCATCTGAAAACACATGCTTTGTAAGGCTATAAATGTATTGTTATTGCTACTTTTTATTACTCATCTTTCTATTCAGCCCCTCTCCTATTCATATTCTAGTTTCATATTCTACTGCAATTCAATTCACTGCTGAATAAAAAGCTAAAAAACCACAAATAATAAAAAATAAAAAACATTTGTAGATTATCTCAGAATATCACTCTCTATATCTATATCATACTAAAGGTTTAGTCAGCGTTGAACAACCCAGTTAAAACTGCGCACTGGAAGTGATCATACTCATCATACTAAAAGTTAACTCAAAAGTGAAGATGTTAGATACAGGTATGGGACCTATAATCCAGAATGCTTGGGACCCGGGGGTTTTCCAGACACGGATCTTTCCATAATTTGGATTTTTATACCTTAAGTCACCTACAAAATCATGTAAACATTAAATAAACCCAATAGGCTGGTTTTGATTCCAATAAGGATTGATTATATCTTAGTTGGGATCAAGTACAAGCTACTGTTTTATTATTACAGAGAAAAAGGAATAATTTTCAAAAATTTGGATTATTTCATTATAATGGAATCTATGGGAGACGGCCATTCCGTAATGTTTCCAGATAATGGATCCAATACCTGTACTAAAAGACCTAAAGTTAAAAGTAACATTTTTGCAAATATTACTAAATGCAGTTTCTATGTTATTTTCTAGATTTAAAACACTGAACCCGAATGTTGTATTGCTTAAGTACCATTCCATTCAATATGTGCAGTGTTCATGTATTACTCTGCTGTCTGTTAGAAAGTAGAGACACGACAATTAAGAGAGTGTTGTTGGGTCCGAAAGTATAATTGGCCTGTTGTGGTACCTAACCTATACGTTCTTTCATTATATGTGTGCAAAGCCGGACATCTTCTCAAAGTTCAGGGATAGGTGGCACAGAAAGATTTAATGGTTGGGCCAAGTAACTTCAAGAGACTAGGGATGCACAAAATCCAGGATTAGGTTGGGATTTGGCCTTTTTCAGCTGGATTCGGCAGAATCCTTGTGCCTGGCCGAACGAAATCGTAATTTGCATATTGGGCGGGTAGGGAAATCATGTGACTTTTTGTCACAAAAGAAGAATTTTTTCCACTTTTTCCTTTCCTGCCCCTAATTTGCATATGCATATATTGCAGTATTCGGCCACGTTTTTTTACCAAGGATTCGGATATTCGACCAAATCCCAAATAGTGGATTTGGTGCATCCCTACAAGAGACACTACGGAGCAGATTTATTAAAGTTCTAGTTGTTTTTTAACAGCAAAAAAACTCAAATAGATTGAGTTTTTAAAAAAAATTACATTTATTTTATGGAACTATTTAAAAGTGATTGATTTGCAGAAAATAATTTTACGCATAAAGGTGATAGTTCATTGCATCATATATACTGTATATAACAAGTATCCTAGTGATCTAATATCAGGCTTCATTTTCAGCTCACAGCTAACGACTACATTCATGTCTTTGTCTGTTAAATGATAATTTAAAATAAAAGTAATGCAGGTACTTTCTGAAATCTGAAATGCTACAGTTTTAAAATATCCAGAGTTCTTGCATTCATAATGCTTTTAATCACTTTATGTTTTTAGTATTTACAGTGCAACTAGCTTTCTGCAACTTGCAGACTGCATTTGGATTAGCTACCGTGGCCATAGCTAAACTCCACATATGGTTACTCAGTGATCAGAACAGATGCATGCTGCTGACATGAGGTCTGGGTTGGTGGCAGGACACAAACGTCCCCTCTCCCATTCAGATACACATTAGAGAGCAGTTGTAAGCTGCAAGTGTTAAACACAGGACTTCAACATTCACTGTCGGAAGTGCACTCATGGAACTCCTCGGAAGTAAAGTAAAACAAAAGCTTTATTTCACATCAAGTAACCAAACACCTTACGTGTGACACACGTAGTGTGTGGAGACGCATAAGGTGTTTGGTTAATGGATGTGTAATAAAACTTTTATCCTACTCTACACCGCTTCCGAAGAGTTCCTGGAATGCACATTCAACAGTGAATGTTGAAGTATTTCTCTCCAAGCTATGGGTTGGGGGCGGCAGCACCCAGACCACCAACAAAGAGCGGTGAATGACTCTGGTTTTAACTGTGTACAGATAAAGTAAGCGGCGGGTTTGGGGCAGTTGCACCCGAACCACAGCTTGAATTTGGCGAGCGTATGAATAAGAAGCGTTTAATAGCCAAATATAAATGATTAAAAGAGACGCTGAAGGAGCACCTGCATTCAGGCCCAGACTGGCAACCTGTGGGTTCGGGAAAACGCATGATGGGCTGCTTGCTTTAAGATGTAAATAGGCTGCTCACCTAAAAATGCAAATTAAGTCTGTATTTAATATGTAAATGAGGTTATCACTTTAGAAATGTAAATGAGCTGTCCATAATAGCCACCCAGCTATGCTGATGCCTGCATTTGTTAGTGTACTGGCATATTGGTGGAACCAGGAATTCTGACCAACTTCAGTTAGTAATATTAGAGTTGCGTGCTATATACCCAATCCCTTATGCTTATGATAGGTATGTTGGCAACAGGAGGATCCATGCTCAGAGCAATCACTTCAGCCTGTATATGTTACACTGTGATATGTATCATTAATTGCATGAGACAGACTAGTCTATTCAAGTATGACACACTTTGGCCCTGTGATACACATGGTAATTAAAGTCCTCTTATCTGCCTGGGTTCATGGTCTAGCTGGGGGCACACAAAGGAAAATTTAGAATATACTGTAAGTATAAGGTCCATCTAATAGAATAGTTGTGGTAGAAACTAGGGTGATATATTTGTTGCAAGGACCAGTTTGAGCACATAGGGTGTATAATATTGCTGGGGATTATGTGGTAATGGACACTTAAAATATCTATTCATAAACACTAGTTCTAGTTAACCTTGGGGTTGGAAAAATATATCATGCTTTGCATGCACAGGAATACATGGGCTACTTTGTTACTTTTGCCAGGGCTGCTTTTTCCTCCCAGTCCGGCCCTGCCTGCATTTGTGGTATTAGTTTTCATTAAACACAGGACTGCCTTGATCTTTACTGTGCTCTGCACCTTGTACCAGATTTTTTAATTTTAAAGGTGAATATTACTGTAGTACAATGGATACAGCCAGCCTCTCACTTTAGTTGTGTCCCCCTTACTGCTCTTGCACTTGAAGCTATAATAAATGAGCCCTCTGGTTTCTAAGCAGCCGTGCAGTTTTTATCTCCACCAATTATTTATCAGCCCTGCAGCATGGTGATTTAACTTGTCACTGACACATATAAAATTAACTGAATGGCTAATTAGAAATGAAATGCATGGCTCCACAGAAACCAGCAAATTAACAATATCTGGTTAAGTGGCGACCCTAGTTTTAAAAAGATAACCAGAGGTTCATTATGAAGGTCTTTCTTAAAACCAAACTTGCATTATGCAGGTGTTTCTTTCTTAAAACTAAAATTACTGGACATAAAAATTTAAATTCTGCAAGGCTTAAACCTGATTTAGACACACACCACCATTGAACTGAATGGGAAGAGATGTTGGGTGTTTTTTGTCATTGGAAAAAAGAAAAATATTTCTTCCATCGAGGAAATACGGACTATTTTTTACAATTGATGGAAATATGGACTCATTTTCGATGAATGAATTTGGCACATTGATTTTTTACAGCCTTTAACTTTTCGCTATTTTAACTACACTGTTAACTATGTACCACTAATGGTTAATTTGTACACTAAATAAGCTTAATTTGCACCTTTTAAATACTATGTGCACAGTTGTTTTGGTATGCTTGACACAGGGGCTTCGCCCCGAAATGTTGCATCAACAATAAACGAGCAAGGGTCTTCCCTGCTAGCATTATTCTGGTTTTGCCTGTGATTTTCTTGTTTTTTGTCATTGTCCAGTGAATCTACTAAATGGTTTGGTGACAGAAAGTCAAAAACGTCTGCAAGTGCCATTTCCAAAAGGGGAGCAAACCTTATAGTTTCACATTCACTGCAATTTGGTTTGGCTCAGAACACAATTTTGTTATGCGTGTTTCTGTTTGTATTTGTAAAAAAACAGTGAAACCTGAATTTTACATCCTCTGTCCCACCTATATATTATGCATGATACATTTCCCTAACTTTACATTTTTCCCTGATTTTACTTGATTTAATTCTGGCCACTTGAAAAATGTAAAATGGGGGTTCTACTGAATGGGTATCTTGACTTGGTTTAGAAATGTAATTCATTCTGTTATGATGAGCCTTATAGTGTAGAATTATGTAAGCATTTATATTGAATTTACCAGTTGGCATAGCAGATGAAGTAGCAATGAAATTGTTGTTGGCTTTAATGGTTTTACATGTAATATTTTATCCCAAACAGGAGAGAAGGGGAACCGCCTTTAGAAAATGGTTGGATTCCATTTATTGGCTTGGCCCTTGAGATTCATAAAAACGCCTTGGAATTCCTAATCTCTCGACAGCAGAAATATGGAGACATTTTCACTGTCCATGTTGCAGGTAAAAACTATTGCTTGAAATGATGTGAAAAAATTGTGTTTTACCTTCATCAATTTCATTTAAACTTTTTGTAATTTTGTAAGAAAAAATCCTTGCTAAATAAACCCAACTTAAAGTTTTACATTCAAACGATTTATGTATAATATTATACTTAAATACAGTGCAATTTTAGTCCTTTTTGTTTCCAGGCTCATGATAAATGATGGGATGTTTAACAAAGGCAAAGGTACATCAAATATATAGACAGGGAATGTTTATAAATGATTCCGAATATGCTATATACATATGGATGTTTTTGAGCGTCCATAGGAGAAACATTATGCTATTGTATTCCTTCTCACTAAACATTATGTCTGATGAAAACAAATTCACAGATGTTAGGATTTTATTTAAAGACTATACAAATCTCTCATGTCAGAGGGAGCATCTGGAATGTTTATCATGAAGCATCACGAATATCTAACCCTCTCTCTTTCTCCAGAAGATAATCTTTAGCAGATCATTTAATATGAAAGACAAAGCTCTATTTCGTTTTCCCTTGACCTCAGAAACCACACACAATTTCTGCCAAAATACTACTGTGGAAATTCACATTTCTTGTTGACTTCTGCAATTCGAAACCTGTTCCACCAGAACGTGTCTGCAGGTCCTGTCAACAGTTTCGATCAATATATATCGTTTTAATTATCAATCTTCAAAGTAGTTGACTTGGAAAATAAAGAACGATGCCTGGCGTTTCCGGGCACTGCCCTGCACCGGTGATACGATTTTGCTGATTGTACTTTCCAATGTGATGAGCAAATGATTGTCATTCTGAAAAGTCACAGGGGACATGGATGTCATCTTAATAAAGAAATTAAAAAGCACATCTTTTCATGGGAAACAATGTAAATTCCTGACCTGTCGGAGAAAATAGTTCTCTAATTGGTTTTGTGTGGTGGTGCAGCAGAATCGTTTTCCCTAAACGTCATCCTGGCTATGCACTACTGTACATCATTGTCAACAGTTCACTGAAATCTTCCTAATAAGAGACTGATTACGTAATTTTGATAGTTCTTTAAAAAAAGATACCCTATATGATAGTATGCCCTGAGATTATTTTGTGTAAGGATCAAGAGAAAATAGACAGCTCTAAACATGACTGGAGGGGGTCTTGCATCTAGCTCTTTGTTGCAGTGACACTGTACATATGAGTTTTTGGAATTAAACATTTCAGACTCAATCAGTTTCACTGCAATGGTCAGCGACCAATAGAGCTGTGGACCTGGGAAGAGACGCATGCATTTTTTTAACCTAATAGAAGTTTTTGTAACCAATGAGGCAGAAGAGAATTGAACAATTCCCATTTATGCCTATGACTAGCTGAAGCAGAACGGCAGCCACAGAACTATAGACTTAACTATGGCATACTGCTTGTTTTAGCTTTTTCCCTGTCCTTTTAGAGGCCCACTTATCAAAGGTAGATTTTCGAATCCATGTGAATTTTAAAATTCAAATATACTTACAATTCGACTGGGAGGTTTTAAAAAAAAATAAAAAATTTGATTTCAACTTATATTCAACGGGGTGATACTGACCCAAATATATGACCTTTATTTGATTCATACTAATCAAATTTGTCCCCCGAAAAAAAAGCTTGGATTTCAGGAAGGCTATTAACATCTCTAAAATGGCTCAGCGGACTTCTGCCACTGACTTGTACATGAACTTGGCAGGTTTTAGATGGAGAATATTCAGATATTATATGTTTCTATTGTTGAGGTGTGATAAATCTCACTTTCGAATAGAGGGATTAAAATTCAAATGTGTGAATTTTTAATCTTGAAAAGTCGAATTACAATTGATTATTAGACCCTTGATATATCTTACCCTTAGGGGCAGATTCACTAAAGGATGTAAGTGACTAACGCTAGCGAAAATTCGCCAGCGTGATGTAATTTTGTTACTTCGCCGATTTATTAATGGGCGGAGGCGTAACATCGCTAGTGAAGGAGATAAATGCTAGCGCTACTTTTCCAGGTGAAATTTTGCTCTGGCGAATGGATGTAACTCTGCAAATTCACAAATATGCAGATTTTTCTGAACTTTACCTCTGTCGCCAGGCTTGGCTTCACCAGCTCTGACCTGGTGAAATGCATTGGAGTGCAAAAAACATCCTCAGTCTTCAGTTACTTACATCATAGTTTTGAGTGTAATGTCCAGAAAACTTTGGCGTCTTTTCATCTTTTCAGGGTATTAGGCTGCAAAAGGCTTAAAAATTTGTTTGGGTATTATTGGGAATTAGCGTTGTCTGAGCGAATTTACACCTACACCTATTCCCTATCTACATGCAACACACGTGTGCTAAGTTTGAAATTAATCAAAGAGAACATTAAAACTCAGCTCTACATGGGACAATACAAGGAAAAGGCATTGCCACCAAAGATGACAGTTTTTATTATAAACCAGCCATAGCTAAAAGTATACCGTTATATTGTAGATCTCTTCCAGCTGATTATTTTTGGAAATGCTTTGTTCAAAGGTTATTGCTGATGAAAGGATGATGGTGCATCCCAGGGTATTTTTATTTCAAAGATTGTTTGAGCTGAGTTCATGTTATACTGCTAAAGCCATCTGGCTGGTAATGTGCTTAACTTAAACTGTGGTTAGGATGAACTATATCAATTCTCGGAGCAACCTGAATATTTGGATTAATCTGTGCATTGCAGCAATATTAATGAGTTGTTTGTTTCATGCAGGTAGCTGTTTGCAGGAGTGTAAGGTGGTGGCTTTTACAGAAGAGTAGCTGTGTATTTGGTTGTTGAGTATGCTATTTCTTTTTTTAGTAGTTCAGGACTTGAATCTTAAGCTGGCCATAGACGCAATGATCCGATCATACGAATCCTGGATTCGTACGATTTTCGGATTATGTGTGGAGTGTCCCGACAGTAGTTGTGCCGTGCCATCGGTTGTTTGGTCGATTGGACAGGTTAGAAAATTTCTGTTGGCTACTGGTAATATCTCTGCGTGTATTGCCGATCTTAAGATTTTCAGTGAGAAACTGTCACTAGGTTTTGTCGCACACAACTTTTGTACGATCCCTGTCAGGGGCAGAACATTGGCTGATCTGTGCTTTTTACTACTTTATTTAATCGGAAGGTTAGTGGCAGGTTGGGAGATGGGGATGTCTGACCGTACCATGATTCGTATCATCGGATCTTTGCGTCTATGGCCAGCTTTAAGGCCCGCATACACAGTCCGATAAAAGCTGCCGACATTCCAAGTCGGCAGCTTATTGGCCCGTGTGTTCGTCCAGATCTCGATCGGGCAGGTTAAAAAACCTAGTTGGATCGCGGGCGCATCTCTGCATGGATGCGGTCCGGTGATCCGACCGCCCATATCGCCTCCATTCTGATCCGATCGTTGGTCATATTGGGCCCCCTTAAGTACTGCATTGGGTTAGATAGCTGTGGAATACCTAAAATGTAGCCAGATTTTGGTAAGAAAACCCCTAGTTTCCTATTGTAACTTAGTGGATTAAAATTTGGAATGCGTTTGCCCAACTAGACCCACACCAAACTCTAGCTGTAGTTTATAGTTTTCACTTTCTGATATGACAAATATTAGGATATATTTCACTCTCAAGATTTTTTGTGGAGACTGAAATGTTATTTCAATTAAAACACTTTAAAAGAAGAAAGAAGATTGTCCACTTTTACGGCATGTGACTTATCGCCTCTTCTTCTGGGCGACAATCTACCCGAACTGCCTTCCCGTCCACTACAATGAAAAGTCACCAGCGTTAAAGCACATGTAGCGCTTCGTTTTCCGAAGTCGCCTGACGTTTCCTGGTGACTTCGGAAACGGAGCGCCGCTTGTGCTTTAGCACTGGTGACTTTTCATTGTAGTGGAAGGGAAGGCAGTTCGGGCAGAAGAACAGGCGATTAGTCACCAGGCGACTAAATCTCCCCGAATCTGTGCCACAAGCCTAAAAGGGATCTGCCATTGACTTCTACATGTTTTCAACAGGTTTTTAGCATGAGAATTTTCAGATCCTAGAAATCCTGGAAAAGTTATTTTTTTTTACACAACTTTTTTTTATTTTTGGCATTAAAATAATGACCCCAAATCACTAATGAAAAAAAAACTCTAAACTCTAAAATGATATCAAACTGGGGAAACACTGCAAAAGAATTTCAGAGCGGGGAAAGTAAATTCCCCCTTAAGGTTTTGTACGTCATGGAAGTAAAATGTATGTTATGCTGGTGCATTTATTATCCAGTAGTGCTTCAGGGTTTCTTTGTATTAAAGGGGTTGTTAACCTCTGTATTAACTTTTAGTATGATGTAGAGAGTGATATTCTGAGACCGTTTGCAATTGGTTTTATTTTTTTATTATTTGTGGTTTTTTAGTTATTTAGCTTTTTATTCAGCAGCTCTCCAGTTTGCAATCCCAGCAAATCTGCCTGCTGGGGGCCAAATTACCTTAGCAACCATGCACTGATTTGAATAAGAGACTGGAATATGAATAGGGAGTGTGCTTTGCAAGTAGCACTCCCATTATACTTAAATATACTTTCACTTAGCCTTTAGAGTGCTCCCACAATCCCCCCTTTTAATATGAATAGGCCTGAATAGACAGATGAGTAATTAAAAGTAGCAATAACTATAAATTTGTAGCCTTACAGAGCATTTGTTATTAGATGGGCTCAGTGACCCTCATTTGAAAGCTGGAAAGAGACAGAAGCAAAAGGCAATCAATTAAAAAAATAAAATAAGGAAGGCCAATTAAAAAGTTGCGTAGAATTTGATAACATAAAAAGTTAACTCAAAGCTGAGAAATCCCCCACTTTTTGTTACAGCTACTTGTTGGGCATAGTCGACATCACAATAGGCCACATTTTACTAGCTAATGATATTACTATTTGGTACCAAGTTTACTGTATGAGCAGGTTTTCTTTTATCAACTGGCAGGCCGGTCAAGAAAGGTCCCAAAAATCTGGACCTTCAACGGAGGATTGGATCACATAGAAGGGTTG
Source organism: Xenopus borealis (assembly GCA_024363595.1). Taxonomy (NCBI): domain Eukaryota; kingdom Metazoa; phylum Chordata; class Amphibia; order Anura; family Pipidae; genus Xenopus; species Xenopus borealis. The sequence goes on along the minus strand of CM044441.1, from coordinate 121,244,991 downwards.
GATTTCCCCACTACCCAGTCGATATGAATGATGGTTAATTCTATATATTGATTGGTATTGACTGTGGATAGAGTCATACATGAAACAGTAGGCTGACTGCGATTGCTACCAAGCTGCTATTTTGCTAACCCAGCCAGCTGGACACTGAAAGGAATTCCTGATCCCAGTGTTATTAATAAGGAACAATGTCTGTGTATATATATATATGTATATATATATATATATATATACACACACAGTAAATGAATACAAATAATCAAGGTCAAGCAAGAGCACATGTGAAAGAAAAAAAAACATTTTTAGTGTACAGTTACAGATTTATATGAATCAAATATTCAACTTTGCAAGATATGTTTAAAAACAGTTTTTTTTTAAACCCTACATGGATAGTGTACAGTAATTCTGTATAATTGTATTTCTACAAATATCTCTACAAAGGCAACAACTGTAAAACATTGCAGCACTGTGTATGTCAGTCGCTCATGAACTGAAGTGCTTTTAAGCCGTTGCGTCCATCAGGATTAAATTTCGCCGGCATTTTAATATAACATTTCCACGCTCTTCTTAATTGATGTGTGCTGCATAAATCCTGACTGTTACTGACTGTCACAGCGTCTAATTCTGAAAATAAAGCCGTTATACCTTGAGATTTATTCTGCTATTATGTGTATAATTGAATATATTTGGTGTTGAACTGATTCCAATTTGGATTTGAATGTGCGGCTCCTATGCAAAGTAAAGAACACGTAAGACTTTTTTTTTTTTTTTTTT
>CM044441.1:121228666-121244107 GCA_024363595.1 Xenopus borealis | reverse complement strand
TTTTTTTTTTTTTTTTTTTTACAACATTTGGTTCTGACACCTGTGTAGATTGTTTTTCATCACTGCTTTGTACAATTTAAAAAAAAAATTCATGTATATATACACACACACACATATATATATTGCTCACAAACAATAAAATGCATTAAATTTGTTTTTTTAATAGCTGTCTACATATCAGGAAGAAGCATCTATTTTGAATTTGTAACTAGCAGATGGTGGACAGATGGTTCATCTTAATAATAAAAATTTACTTAAAATGTTTACATTGTAAATTCAGAGTTGGAGAGCCTTGTAATAATGGCTGAAAGGTTAATCTCTCTGGATCCCCAAATCGCTTTGAAAAATTGTAAGATTAGTATGTATCAAGGAAGTCCTTAGCATAGGACACATTTTTTACATATTTCTGCATGTTCATGGCAGTCGTGTTCCGTTTAGGGCAGCATTAGTAATGCCAAAAGAATCCTACAGACAAGCGTTCTCATTGAGATCAAATATGTGGATGGAATCAGATGGGCAAAAGGAAAAACAACAAGCTTGTAATGTACAAAGCTATCTGAGCCGTAGGGAAAACTTTCTTAAAGGGGTTGTTCATCTTCAAACAACTAGTTGGTTACTGATAGATCACCAGAAATAACTTTTTCAAATTACTTTCTATTTGTGAAAGTTTTTCTAATATTGAAGTGTAAACATGTAATTTTTCACCCTCTAAAGCAGGGGCCCCTAACCGCCGGGTTGCGGACAGTCCTGGACTGGGCCGAGCCTAGCCTGAAATTAACGAGTCGCACCGAATTAGACGGTGGCGCACCCATATTGGATGCCATCTTGCTGGATTGGACGCAGGCACACCGAATTAGACGCCGTCCTGCCGACCCCCTTCCCGACCCTCCCGACCCCCCACCCCCTGTCCTTGAAAAAATATTTGCCTCTACATCGGTCCCCGGACAATAAAAGTTTAGGGACCCCAGCTCTAAAGCAGCTCTGGCAGTGGGGTTGTCGACCCCCCCTAAACTGTTCTAAATTGATACGTTTAATGGATACATTTCTTATCTTTGTCACTGCTGAGCAGAATCCCTGGGTTTCATTACAGGCAGCTGTTATAGAACTGATACAATAGTTGCTAAAACTCCAGAGATGCTGCTGAGAAATGGATGAACTAAATGTTGCAAAATTGTAACAGTTTAGAGTCTGCACCTGAATTACTGAGCTGCCAGACTCAAACACCAGAGACACAAACATTCAGCTTTAAACTTAGATTTTGGAAAAACAGTAAAAAACTAAAAATGGGAAGTAATTGAAAAAAAGGCTTTATTTCTGGGGAACAATCTGAAAACAAGGGGGGTTACCCTCCTTCCCTCCTACATTTCCTAACATATGGCAACACAACTATACAGGGGGCACATGTTTAGGGCAATAGGACAATTTTATTTTATTTATTAAAGGTTTCCTGGGCTTGTGTAGTGCAACGTAGTGGCTGTAGCATACGATTCTATTATATTTTGAAATTCGCGCCGTATGCAAATTAGGCTTCGCTAGCATAATTGCGATATGTCTAGCGAAGTAACACTAGCGCAACTACGGTACCGTAAATTCGCACTTTAGTGAATTTGCTTAGCGCTGGCAAAAATTCCACGCGAACACACGATTTTTCGGGGGAGGGGGGGGGACGGTGGTTCTGGAAGGGGCCCTGGACAGCAACCCTGATGGGCCCCAGACCCCCCAGAATTCAATGACATTCCCCTGAACCCACTGGCACACTTATTGGATGACGGCAGGCCTAAATAGAAAAATGGAGATGCCTAAATAGAAAAATGAGTAATAAAAACTAGCAGTAACAGTATATTTGTAGCTTTACAGAGCATTTGATTTTAGATGGAGTCAGTGACCCCCATTTGAAAGCAGGAAAGTGTCAGAAGCAATAGCCAAACAATTTAAAAACAAATAAAAATTATAAATAAAGACCAGTTGAAAAATGTTCACAAAGGCAAAATTGTTTGCAGTGTGCTACGGGCAAGTCTACACAGGCAAGTGCACTTCCTTGCTGAATAACAGTGTGACTTTTGTCCCATTGGAAGATTAGCAGCTGCAACTTGTTAGGGATAGTTTTCATTGTTATGGGAAATGAGACTAGTATGATTTCAGTGGCGGAACTATAGAGGAAGCAGACCCAGCAGTCGCTGGGGGGCCCAGACTGTTGGGTCTGCTTTCTCTTTAGCTAATAAAAACCCACCTCCTCCCCAGCCACTCGCTTACTTGGGACACAAGTTGGGTGGGGCAGAGGTTGGATGTGGGTGGGCCGGGAGGAGGTGGGCGGGAGGTTGGGGATAGGAGTGGTCCAGGCCCTTCTAAAGATTTTTTTGCAGGGGGGCCCTTCACACTAGAAGCACCACTGTATGCTCTCTTAGAGAACAATGAAACTGTTTGGAGCCTAAAGCTCCCCATAGACGCAACGATCTTTCGCTCCCGAACGACCGATTTTGGTGAAGTCCGACCAATCTGTCAAATTATCGTGCGGTTAGTGGGATACAAACGATCGTTCATCTTACGATTTTTCGTCCGACATTGGTCTGAAGATTGATCGGCCAGGTTAGAAAATCTTTATCGGTCCCCGTGCAATCTACCTATGTTTGCAGGGCAAAGCAGGCTGCGATCCTTCAGTTTTGCTGGCAATATCGCCTGAAATGGTCTTTTTAGTTGATGGACACATCTGACATTAAACGATCGTTTTGAGACAATCGTGGTCTCACGATAACCATTGGATCTTTCAAAAATCTTTGCGTCTATGGCCAGCTTAAAAGCCTTATAGGTCTAAATAAAAAAGCAACTTCCATTTGTTAAATCTGCACAGTGTTTAACCCTATGGAAGCAGCAAAAGAGAATGCATCATTAACAATTGATATATATATATTTTTTTTTTTTTATTGCAAAGAGATGAATTTTACAAATGGTTAAAATATAATTGTAGGATCAATGTATTTTAAAAGGTAGGCAGTGAAAATCTTTATAAATCTAAATTGGAATTTTTTTTTGTCACAGCAGATGCAAAATTTCCATTCTCATTCCTAAGTGCATGTTTGTATGTAACCCGGTTTGTGAGGAGCTGTCAGCAGCTCACATGATGGCATCGCAGCCTTTCACAATTTGATGTGCCGCTTCCTTCCTTGCCCTATCCAAGCATAATGTTGGCTTTAATTCATGGATGCTGTGCATTAAGCCATTTGTTTTGTAGTTCTTTCTATTATCACCCCAAGGCTCTAATCCATTCTGTTACCTGCCAGAAAAAGACTGCTTAGCATGTGCTTGGAAATAGTGTCTCTCAAAATTTTTTTTTTGGTTTGCTTCAACCATATTTGTCTTTGTTCTGCCAGCCACATGGATGACAAAATTATGCATATTAGAATTTCTTGGATATTGATACTAAAAAATGTACTTTTGTTGAAAAAGTGTCTCATGTATATACCATAAATAATATACTCTGCATTTAACATTGCAGCTAATCTATTATCTGAACTACTTGGGACCTTGGTATTTCTCGGGTCAATACCCTTGAGGACACCAGCAGAATCTCTGTAAACTTTTATTCCAGGTTGTGGTTACACAACATGCTTTCGGGTCAATACTCTTGAGAACTCCAGCAGAATCTCTGTAAACTTTTATTCCAGGTTGTGGTTACACGAAATGTTTAGTGTCAATACCCTTGAAAACTCCAACAGAAACTCCTCAAAACTTTTATTCCAGGTTGTGGTTACAGGACATGTTTCAGGTCAATAACTTTGAGAACTCCAGCCGAATCTCTGCAAAACATTTATTCCAGGTTGTGGTTACAGGACATATTTCAGGTCAATAACTTTGAGAACTCCAGCCGAATCTCTGCAAAACATTTATTCCAGGTTGTGGTTACACTAAATGTTTCGGGTCAATACCCTTGAGAACGCCAGCAGAATCTCTGCAAAACTCTTGTTCCAGGTTGTGGTTACACAAAATGTTTCAGGTCAATACCCTTGAGAACTCCAGCAGAATCTCTTCAAAACTTTAATTCCAGGTTGTGGTTACAGGACATGTTTTGTTTCATTAATCTTGAGAACTCCAGCAGAATCTCTGCAAAACTTTTATTCTAGGTTGTGGTTACACCGCAGGTTTCAGGTCAATACCCTTGAGAACTCCAGCAGAATCTCTGCAAAACTTTTATTCCAGGTTGTGGTTACACAGCATGTTTCAGGTCAATGCCCTTGAGAACACCAGCAGAATCTGTGCAAAACTTTTTATTTCAGGTTGTGGTTACATGACATGTTTCGGGTCAATACCCTTAAGAACTCTAGCAGAATGTCTTCAAAACTTTTATTCCAAGTCATGGTTACAGGACATGTTTTGGGTTAATAACCTTGAGAACTCCAGCAGAATGTCTTCAAAACTTTTATTCCAGGTTGTGGTTAAAGTGGACCTGTCACCCAGACCCAAAAATCTGTATAATAAAAGTCATTTTCAAATTAAACATGAAATCCAATTAAAAAATTTTATTAAAGCATTCATAGCTGGTTTAAGCTAATTTAAAAATCTCAGCTGTCAATCAAATATTGTCTGCCACTCCTCGATGCCTTAGGCATAGAGGCAGGGCAGACAATTACTTTCACTTTCCATTCAGCACTTCCTAGATGCCACTGCTCCCCACACATTCCCCCAGTTCTCTTAACCATTTAATTGTGTAGCCAGGGCATGGGGATGGACATTGGGTCCCCCATTCTGGTTCTCAAACAAGATTTTGAAATGATGCAAGGCTTGCCTTAATAACAGTGTCCACAAAATGGCTCCTGCCTGCTTGCTATAATTATGAATTCCCAGACTGAAGGAAACAAGATCCAAATAATTTATATAGTGTAATTAAAGCTTTGACAAATGTGATTAAATATGATTTTGAATATTTTTTTGGGGTGACAGGTCCCCTTTAAAGGACATGTTTCAGGTCAATAACCTTGAGAACTCCAGCAGAATCTCCACAAAACCTTTATTCCAGGTTGTGGTTAAACGAAATGTTTAGGGTCAATACCCTTGAAAACTCCAGCAGAAACTCCTCAAAACTTTTATTCCAGATTGTGGCTACAGGACCTTTCATGTCATTAATCTTGAGAACTCCAGCAGAATCTCTGCAAAACCTTTATTCCAGGTTGTGTTTACATGACATGTTTCAGGTCAATAACCTTGAGGACTCCAGCAGAATCTCTGCAAAACTTTTTATTTCAGGTTGTGGTTACATGACATGTTTCGGTTCAATACCCTTGAAAACTCCAGCAGAATATCTTCAAAACTTTTAATCCAAGTTGTGGTTACCGGACATGTTTCGGGTTAATAACCTTGAGAACGCCAGCAGAATTTCTGTAAAACTTTTATTCCAGGTTGTGGTTACACAACATGTTTCAGGTCAGTACCCTTTAGGGTAAGGAGTTCTTCCTTTTTTGTTTTTTTTAAATTTACTGGCCAAGAAGACAATGCACCAGTATAACTAACCAGCTTGTCTTCGTGGATACAATACTGTAGGTCATCTCAACTTGTTTAGGCTCAAACTAAAAGCATTTTGGGTCATGGGCACTGTACTGGCCATGGGCATATGTACCTATATACCTCTATATTCCTTTTCCATACACAGTCTCATGATGTGTGCATCATAGAAAAGATCCACTAAGGACTTCAAGAACCAGCCAAGAGACTGGGTGCCACATTTATGTGTGTGACTTTCAGGGGAACTGGCAACCTATTCTAAAGAAAATATACTTCCTCAAGTTGTCTCCAAAAGTAAAACAGAGAAGGGTTTTACTGGAATCAGAGAGGCAAACTATTCCCTGTTCTGCTGCACTACAGATATCTCTTCACTAAGCACCAGGGATTCTACATTAACATACGATAACAATATTATTTGATGCATACGAACCCCTTCATGGAAGTTGATGTGTCCCCAAGAAACAGAGCTGAACAAACTGACTGATTAAAATGTTGTACTTTTTCCCACTAAATGCACTGTAGTTTTCAGTCTCACACCACCATGAAGCATGGCTTTCTTTTTAGTCCCATCATTACTGGCAGTGTTGAGCCCAAACAAAATCTTATCAGATATTTAATGTGAGGTGTGTAATTACAAAGATACCATATTCATGACAAATTATAACTAAGACACTGAAGGGCAGTGAGCCCCAACCAGTGGCCCCTTAAGCAACATGCTGCTCCCCAACCCCTTGGATGTTGTTCCTTATTGCTGCTTATTTTTTAAATTCCTGGCTTGGAGGAAAGTTTTAGTTGCATAAAAACCAGGTTTACCCCCAAAAAGAGCCTCCTGTAGGCTACCAGTCCTCATCAAGGCTACCATATAACAAATCACAGCACTTATTTGGCACACCAAGAACATTTTGCATGCTTGCATTGATCCCAAACTTCTTTTACATCTGAATGTTCACAGTTAAAAAAGGTTGGGAACCACTGTATTAGATATATTTTTTCAGATTGTTCAGTTTTTTATTTTATTTGTGCTTTTTATATTCAGATCTGTTAATTAAATAGTGAAATCATTAAATTCAACGTTTTAGAAAATAGAGTTCAGATGTGGTTTCAAAAAGCTGAAATACCACTAAAATTTGACCTTTAATAAATGGGCCTCCACATGAATGTATACTCACTTTCTCTTATTAGTTTGCTCATAACAGAGAGAGTCTCACATTTCATAAAAATTACAGAACAACATAGATCAACAACACACATATGCATATTATTATTATTCACAATATTATTTATGTAATAGATAAAAATGTGGAAGTGAAACAACAAGTAAGTAGTTTGCATTCCTAAAATATTCTGGGACAGATGGTCCAAGTAATGTAGGCTTTATCTCTGTATCCCTTTTTTGGTAAAAATATCTTCTGATTAAATTCAGATTTAATAAATATAGATTAACGATGACTGTTATCATTAGCATGTATTCACAGATGAGAAGTAGTTTGATTGATAGTGCAGCAAGTACCATAATTTCAGTTAACTTTTTCAAAATCAACAGAGCCAAAAAGAATGATGAGCCATAGGTATGATACAGAACTACTGGCTCAGGCAGTATAAAATTTAAAGCAAGTTATCCCTGTCTGAATCTAGACCATGATTGATATTTTGGAGTTGGATTTTTTATTTGGAGATGTTATAAGTTGGGGCCAAGGTCCCCTACTGACTTTCTGCCACTTTCTTCTGAATTGTTCAGCTGTTGGTTTTCTCAGTTGCCAGTTTACCGCTGACCATTACTCTGAGGCTCAACAGTTTGGATGGCAGATTTGCTGCACATTTATTTTATACTAGCATAAAAGGAAGAGATTATGGAAGATCTCAAGGGCAGTTAGCTGTTTCCCTAGGTGGCATTCCAACTCATTTGGAGGTTTTCTATACTATACATTTTGATCTCCATGCAAAATGCAATTCTGACATGAGTAAAAAAAGATAAACACTGAATAGTTTGTATTGTAATATCAAAAATCTAACTCTAAAACATTTCTATAACATTTCTTGCATGTTATGTAAAATCATCTTCTCACACCAAGAGCGTACATTACTATCATGCATATACAAGAAATGAAGTCCCATGGCAATACACAGAATCCCCTTTGCAACGTTATTTTTTGGACCAAGCTAGAGATATTGGAAGATGCACTTTAGCTCTGTCTCGTCAAAGATATTCCTGTAGTTTCCCCACTATTGATTGTGTGTTTCTCCAGAAAGATACCATGGCTTAGACAATGGAAGAGCACACTACTGTTCTGCACATTTGTGCTGTGATGCAATCTTGTGATTTGTCACTTAATAATAGTAAATAACCTTAGGATTTTGACATGGAATAACTAACTAGTAAGATGTAGTAGTAACTATATTACAGTCGTATAAGAAAGTAAGTACACCCCATGTAAATGGTTTTCTAACATCTGATTTATATGTGATAATCATTTACACAGTTTATAAAGATAAAACTATTGTAACTGAACAAAAAGTAAAATCAACTTTGCAAAAATTTTACATACATTTCCTTTTTGTGAAAAACGTAAACCTTTTATTAACACCTTTAGCAGCAACAACCTCAAGTGGGTATTTTTTTTAAATGTTTACCAGTCTCTGACATCTGAAATTTCTTCCCATTGCTCCATTTCTGGCATGCAGAGCTCATGCTCCCACAGTGTCTCAATTGGATTTAGACCTAGGTTTTGACTTGGCCAATCCAGCATCCTCCATTCCTTTTTTTCAGCCATTCCTTGGTGGATTTACTAGAGTATGCAGGGTACACTTTAGTCTGAGCTTCGGAATCTTTGGACTGATGGTTCTCAAATTAGATGTGTAATATAATATAATGTACATTCTGGAACATTTACCTGCTCCAATATATACAGTAAAAACCCTTCTGTACTTGTGTTTTATGTCACAGCTAAGATGACCATGAACCAAGAAGCTTGCCATTGTTAATGTGTCCACATTGAGCATTTCCTAGTCCCTTACAGACTATAGGAGGAACATGTTTAGTATAAGGTTTGTTTGTGTACTTCTCTCCTGCCCCAACACCAGCACCTGTTTGTGGTGTACTTTTCTCCTGCTCCAACACCTGTACCCGTTTGTGGTGTACTTCTCTCCTACTCCAACACCAGTACAAGTTTGTGGTGTATTTCTCTCCTGCTCCAACACCAGCACCTGTTTGTGGTGTACTTCTCTCCTGTTCCAACACCAGCATATGTTTGTGGTGTACTTCTCCACCTAGCTGGACATGCAGTTTCAGTGGCCATGTACTATGGCAACACCCCACCCTGATTGATGTTTTATCCAGAGCTGTAAAATACATTTTTGGCATGTTACAATTGTGTTATAGCATGTTTATTTATATAGCAAGAACATGTAATATTTGTTTCATTTCTGTAGCTGCTAACTGAACTCTAGTTATGCTAAATGCATTTCAAGGATGAATCCAGTGCTGTAGCTTTGGCATTAAAGTATAAATGTCTGACCATTTTTTTTCAATTTGCTGATAGATATTGTTTATAATTAGTTTTAATTATCATACTTATGAATCCTATGAATGAAATGTTGCATTTAACTTGCAAATCTTAACAGTAATGTAACTGTATTTTTGTTATGATGTGGGTAATAATGTCAGTAAAAATGACACTCATGAAATGTTTTCTCTCACACAGGGAAATATATAACTTTTATCATGGACTCGACCCAGTTCCAGTACGTCATTAAGCATGGCAAGCAACTTGACTTTCACGAGTTTGCCAATACGATGGCATCCAGAACTTTTGACTACCCACGCTTGACAGAAGCAAAGTTCCCTCATCTAAACGATAAAATGAACAGAATATACAAAATCATGCAGGGTAGGGCATTGGACAAGCTTACTGACAGCATGATGGGAAATCTCCAACGTGTATTCAAATGGAAATTCTCACAAGCAACAGATTGGAAAGCAGAAAAAATGTACCAGTTCTGCTGCTGTATTATGTTTGAAGCCAGTTTTATGACACTCTATGGAAGAGATCCTATTGCAGATGGTCACAAAGTTATTAGTGAAATCAGAGAAAAATTTACAAAATTTGATGCCAAGTTCCCCTATCTTGTCATAAACATACCAATTGCGTTGCTAGGAGCTACCAAGAAGATTCGTGAAGAACTCATACATTTCTTTTTCCCTAATAAAATGGAAAAAAGATCTGAGATGTCGGAGGTTGTCCAGGAGAGAAAAAACGTGCTGGAAGAATATGAACTCCAGGACTATGACAAAGCAGGTATAGACACGATAATTTACTACAGACCTTTGACGAAGGGGGGTGGGGGGGATACCCAATTGCGACCTTGAAATTTTTTAATGCTTCTTTTTAATTGGCTAATGATAAAATGTTTTACTCTCAAACAACCATCTATAATAATTGATTTTTTTTTAGCTGAGGTGGTAAAACATGATACTTAATGGTGATAATGAGAAAGAGATTATAACCTAGCCTCATATACTCCCCTTACTACTTCCTCCTCCCTCCTACCGACATTACATTTTAAACTATTCTCATTAAGCAGAAAATTAGACTTCAGAAGCCTATTGGTCCTCATTAGCATTCACTGATCCTTGGCTGGGTCTGTGTCCTAACATCTTTTAATTAGCACACTGCAAATCTAATCAGTGTAATAAATGCTATTAATCTTCCTTTTCACTTATTTTCTCTCAGCACATCATTTTGCCTTCCTTTGGGCCTCTGTGGGTAACACGATTCCGGCAACATTCTGGGCCATGTATTACCTTGTGAGGCACCCAGAAGCACTTGCAGCAGTGCGTGACGAAATTGACCATTTGCTGCAATCAACAGGTCAGAAGAGGGGCCCCGAATATGACATCCATATCACCAGAGAACAGTTGGACAGCATGGTCTTGCTAGGTAATTTATTTATTTTTATCAACCTCAAACAAAGTAGCAGCAAACTCCGTTTATCACACGTTTCTGTTTACGGAGAAGGTGGAGGACACAGCTGCTTAATTGACATAATAATATCCATTTACATCAATTATAAATTAGGTAGTTTATATCTGCAGATACGTTCATTGCCTGTAAACATTGCAGCTTGTGCAATTAACAATACAAGTTAAGCAAAAGGCTAAATCTGAGTTTGACGATAATGTTTTAAGAAAAAAAAGTGTATGCTCCTATTAACTTGTTTAATTCTAAACATCTGCTGCGGGAATCATTCCCTCCAAATAGATTTAAATGGTTTTCTACAGCAAATACCAAACTCTCTATCCGGTTTCAGATTCGGAAACTGTGTAGGAGATAATGATCCTGAGTTGTATGCTTAATATTACATATGATATGACATACAGGTATGGGATCTGTTATCTTGAAAGCTTGGAACTTGAGGGTTTCTGCACTCTGTAGCACAATGCCTTCACATTATATAAACTATGGAAAAGAAAATATTAGTATTATTTTGCCATCAACTGAGAGCTCTACACTAGCACAGAGGAAACGAATGGACCGCCCCAGAATCAGCTGGAATTTATGTTAACTTTATGTTAAGTTACTGGGGTTATTTACTGACACATAAGTGCAAGGATGCTAAGGGGTTCAAAAAGTTTGAGAGCATTTGCAGCTGAGATCTGGCTAGAAAAACCTTCTAGTGCAGAGCTGAAGAGCGCAGGGACCCCTCTGGTGCAAAAAGGTGAGCAGCAGCAGCAGCAAGTTGCCTCAGGCAGCAGAAGGGTCAGGGTCGCCCCTGCATGCATTACTGTATTTATTGGGCGTACACAGGTCACTGTGCTGTTTTTTTTAGTGCAGAGACCTTCTGCAAATGTCTTTCATCCAGGGCACAAAGTGCAATAACACATAGCAGATTGCACCTGTATTTTGTACCTTGCATCCAGCCATGTATGTAATGTCATATTACTGCAGTGAAAAAGAAAATCAGTCAAAAGCCATATATTCTTAATAATAGTAGTGATAGCTTCCTCCTCCATTGCCTTGCTGGGTTTCTCAGCTTTTTTTATACTAGATGCAGCAGATATCTTTCCATCAAAACTGGTCAATGGGGTTTCACAGAGTATCTGACTCCCTGCAGAATCATCAGTTGCCACTCTGGCCCACTATGTGGAAGCCAAATTGGTCACTAAATGGGTAAATGCAGTTGCCCATAGACCTTTAGTTGTGAAGTTCATTATTATGATTCAAAGTCAGTATTAATGCTAATATATCATTTTTAGGGTAAGTATATAGTAGAATTGCACACCGGTAGGGAGATATTTTGACTCACTTTGTTGTGAGTCAGATGAAACTTAAGTCTCAGGTTCTCAGTTGGGCTCAGATGAAGTCTATGGCTGGGATGCTATGGAACATCCACCTTTTAAAGCCACTCCACTGTCACTTTGGCACCTTGGGATCATTGTACTGCTGAATGATGAGCTTTTGCTCAACCTTAGTTTTTAGTATACTGAAACAGGTTGTTTCCATCCTTCTGGTTCAAAAAGATATCAAATCCTTACTGATGAAAAGCAGCTCCAAATCATGATGCTACTGTCCCCTTACTACTTACCTACTGATACGGTGTTATGTATCGGCAGTGTTAGATTTACAACTCACTTATTGCTTTGACATTAAAGGTCTGTCTTGGCCTCATCACATAACATCCCAAATGGGCCATTTTCACAAGCTCAAGGCATCTTTCACATGGTTCATTTTTTTACAGGTCATTATTATTCAGGGCACTTGGTATGGCAGACCCATACATGTATTTATTCTTCTAACACAATAAGCTATATGTAATTTTTTTTTATTATGATCAACAGTGAGTAGTAGAAATATAACCAATGTAGAGTATAATGCACGTCTTGCTGCTACCTATAAGGCAAATAGAAGCCACCAAGGGCTCTGTGACCATATAAAAGCCTGAGGCCTCACCCCCCATACCTTTATATATGTTGCGGAACTTTAAGGTCTAATGGCCTAAATTTTAGTAGTGGGTACGCTGATGCTGGTGGTTGTTAGTACTGTTGTTGGCCATAAAATGTGAGTGCTGTCAGCCCAAGTCCACCTGTTTTCTCTTTATGGTTTTGTCTACAGCCCAGAATTCATCACGCCACCCCTTCACCTGTGTGTATGTTACCCTTTATGTATGTAACCGTACACCCCTGGCCCAGTAAGGGAAGCACTGTAGATACATATTTAGGGGAACCAGCATCTTTCCTGGTAAATCTAAGCATTGTCCTTTAGTCACTTTTGTTTGTAGGTTATTCAGGAGGGGCATTTGTGTAGTGCTCCTACGTACTCTTTGTCAAGCTGGCTTTAATTTCCTTGGGAAGTGTAATCCCCCCAGCATTTATATTTTATTAAGGCTGGGGGGCTTTTTCTTCTGTTCTACTTTGCCTCTGCATTGACAGCAGGACTTATAGTGATGCTGTGTGTCTACCCCTTTAGGGCTAGTCCACATGGAAAGATTCAGGGAAAGATTCGCCAGATGACTAATCGCCACTTCCTTGGGGTGACTAATCTCCCTGATTTGCTTACCCATGTCTCGCGCCCGCTAAAATGTAAAGTTGCCTTTAGCGGGCGCGAGACATGTGTAAGCAATTCAGGGATTAGTCACCCCAAAGAAGCGGCTTTTAGTTGCCTGCCGACTAATCTCCCTGAATCTTCCCATGTGGACTAGCCCTTAAACTGTAAACAGAGTGTTCTGACTTCAGAATGTGTCATTTATAAGGATATCATTTATAGGTATGGCAATTATTAACCAGAATGCTTGAGACCTGGGGTTTCTGGAAAAGAGGTTTTTCCTTAATTTGAATCACCATACCTGACGTTGACTAAAACACATTTAATAATGCATTAAACCAAATAGAATTGTTTTGCCTTCAATAGGTATTAATTATATCTTAGTTGGGATCAAGTTCAAGGTACTGTTTTATTATTAAAGGGAAAAAGGGGAATTTTTTCAGATTTTTCAGTAATCTGATTAAAACCTTATTTATGGGAGATGGCCTTCCTGCAACCTTTCTAGATTAAGGTTTACAAATAAAAGATCTCATAACTGTGAGATAAAAACTTAAAAGTTAACCATCATATAGATCAAATGTATATCCTACATCTATATTTCCATAGAACAAACAACATTTTCTCATTAAAGAGGCTTTCTGTATTGCACAAGTATGGAGTGTTTGTTACCATCTCACCGAAACGCATTAGGGGTTTTTACCTGCAGACTGCTAAACTCAAGCCTTTTCCCAGAAGTGCCGTCCAGTAATTGAATTTTGTGATTAGTATTGTCACACACACAACCACACGGGGATACCTATTTATGAAAATTATATTTTTTTATTTTAGGGTCTTTTTGTAATAGGAATATACTTGAGTGTTTGCTTTAGTAAAAACAACATATAATCCAAAAAATAATAAAAATAAAAAAAAAGACTGGAATACATCAAAATTGTATTCTACTCGTCATTTTCAATGGAAAAATGTGAAAAACTTGAATTGAAAAAAAAAATCGCTTTCATTTGGGCTAGGACAATACCCACTGACTTCTTCACAAAGTTGCAAACTTTTAGATGGTGAAGAACACTTTAGCTAAGAAAACATCTGCCAAACAAGAAAACCAGGCAGGCTAGAGACCCAGTTTATTGTGTTTATAGGCTGCCTGTGCAGTGTATGCAAAAACTGAACAGACTTTAGCTTGAAGTTGGATGCTCCTTAGGCAGAAGGAACATGATTAAATTGGGAAGAAAATGGACCACATCAATAAAATAAAAATACAGGTACCTATTATCCAAAATATATCAATACACAGAGAGCGCTTTAACAAAGTACATAAAGGGAAAAGTATATATAGATAGAGAGAGAAGTCATTTTAAAATACTCAGGGTTCAATTCTTCTTACAATATATAGTCCGAGTAGATCCAGATCGAAGTCGACTCCTAAAAAAGTCAAACCAGGAGATTTTTATTATAATCCAGAATGCCTGGGACCTGGGGTTTTCTGGATCTTTCAATAATTTGCATCACCATACATTAAGTTAAAAATTAATCTAACCCAATAGGATTGCTTTGCCACCAATATGGACCGATTGCATCTTACTTGGGATCAAGTACATGGTATTGTTTTATTATTAGAGAGAAGGATTTTTTTTTTTTAAATTTCAATTATTTGCTTATAAGGGAGATGACCTTCAGAGCTTTCTGGATAATGGGTTTCTGGAAAAGGCATATTATGCCCTTAAAACAAAACTGTAAGAAACAAAAGAATAACCACTAGTTATGTATCAGATCTCTCTCTATATGAGTGTTTGGGTACAACCAAAAACATTGATTTTAAGCAAGCTTCTATGTGTTAAAGTTCAGGGTAGTAGGGGTTGATATTCTTTCATTTCACAGCACTTTGCATTTTACAGTAATAATACGAGAGTCAATTCAAGGTACAGTAATGCCCGCCTAACCATTTGTTTGCAAACACAACAGTATGGAGGAAGCGTTGTTAGGAAGATTAGGAAGGAACACAAAAATCAGCAT
Organism: Xenopus borealis; assembly: GCA_024363595.1. Taxonomy (NCBI): domain Eukaryota; kingdom Metazoa; phylum Chordata; class Amphibia; order Anura; family Pipidae; genus Xenopus; species Xenopus borealis. The sequence goes on along the minus strand of CM044441.1, from coordinate 121,229,066 downwards.
TTAGATTATTATGGAATCCTCAAGTAATCCTTGGCTTTGGAGCCTAATATGCTTTTAGAAAATATGAGTGTTATTTAAATAAATGCCAACAAGACCATTGCAATCATTCTCTTTGTATTCGTTATTCAGTTAATCTTTCTCCAAAATAGCGATAATTTCTGCCTTTTTTTTAACAAAGTGCTAGTCTCTGCTGCGCCAATAAAAAAAGTTATTTAATTTAACCAAAAATATATGGTGCTTATCATATTATCAAAATATATGATGTTTAATTAAAATGAACGTATGGCTACAAGCCAAATGTGGTAATGATTGGAATGACCTTTGATTACCTGCAGTGCCATGTTTTGATTGGGTGATTGACAGTTTGGTGTTTGGCTACTGTGTTGTATTTCAGCTGACA
>CM044441.1:121200238-121221061 GCA_024363595.1 Xenopus borealis | reverse complement strand
ATAAATTGCCGGAAATTAGCCATAAAATCTGTCGTGCTAGGAGCAAAAGGTGAAGGCCATTGGGAAGGCAAGGACGTTTGCTTTCCGCAGCTTTTCCGAAACAGGCCGTTTAAATGTGTGTAAATAAAAAATATTGATCAGATCGTTTTGTACCAACAATGATTACTCACAGCTGGTCTCTTTCACTTGCTACAATGTTCATTTATACCCCGTGTGAGATAAATGAAGGAAATGTCAATACTGCTGTTAATAAATCCATGTTGTGTCTAATAGGCATCTCCAAGCTAGATTTATAAGGATTACCCCTGCTGCATCATTCTCACACTTTGGTCTTTTTGCTTGTTTGCCAGTATAAAAACCTGTAGGGCAGAAACAAAAAAAAAAAAAACACATTTCGCTTTATCTATTTTGCAATGTGATTGAGGCACAAGATCGACAAAAACTCAAGAAGCCATCTTATCAATAGCAATATACCACTTAAAGGAAAACTATACCCCCCGAACAATGTAGGTCTCTATAAACAGATATTGCATAAAACAACTCATATATAAAACCCTGCTTCATGTAAATAAACCATTTTCATAATAATACACTTTTTTAGTAGCATTTGCCATTGGGTAATCATAAATAGAAAATAGCCATTTTAAAAAATAAGGACAGCCTCCTGGGATCCTAGGATCCAACGGTGCACACAAACATACCAAACAAACTATAAAGTTAGGTCACATGAGCCAATTAACAGACAGAGTTGTGTCTTTTGCTTCCACACTTCTTCCTGTTACAGTTAGAGTTGAAATATTTCTGGTCAGGTGATCTCTGAGGCAGCACACAGACCATCATGAAATGGTGGTTCAAGGCAAGAGATGTAAAAGGGCAATATTTACTTAAATATATATTCCAGTTTGATAAGATTCTTTAATATGTCACTTGATTTGATATAAACTATCTGTTGCTCAAAAATTCATTTTCGGGGTATAGTTTTCCTTTAAAAAACAGCATCTCAACGTCTGTCTTACTCTCCCTCTAATCTCTTTCCCTCAATAATAGGTAGTGCCATAAAGGAATCGTTCCGTTTGTGTGCTGCATCTATGAATATCCGTTTGGTCCAGGAGGATTTTGTTCTGGAGCTTGAGGGCAACCAGACAATCAGACTGAGGAAAGACGATTTCATAGCCTTATACCCACCAGCGCTACACATGGACCCCGAGATCTATGAAGATCCTGAGGTAAGCATCCAAATGTAACTGTGCACTCTAGGCATACTACAGCAGACATATCCATGCTAGTGCATGTTATGTTCCTCACTTGTGCTCCTTCTTCTGGAAATAATCTGCCTAGATTCTCTTGGAGTTTTCAGGACCCTGCAGGTGAAAGGCCTGGTAGCTTCAAGCTGGAAAATGGTGAAGCGTCTGAATGCTGGTCCTTTCAAAAAGATTGACAATTGCACACTGAATGCCGCCTGAATACTTCAGGCCAAATGTGCACTGTCGTTGTCACTGGATCATAACACAGCTATACAAATAAAAGAAGTTGGGTTGAGTTGCTAATAATGGGCAGCATTTATTGCAATGCCCTAAAAGCATCTCAGACCCTTTACTTATCTTTCACCATATATATAAAATATATTTACCTATTACATTTTGTTAAATTTTTTATTGATAATACTTATTTGCGAATAAATACAGGTATATGATCCATTATCCAGAATGCTGTGGTTTTTCCGAATAACGGATATTTCCATAACTTGGATCTTCATACCTTAAGTCTACTAGAAAATCATATAAACATGAAAGAAGCCAAATGGGCTGGTTTTGCTTCCAGTAAGGATTCATTATATCTTAATTTGGATCAAGAACAAGCTACTGTTTTATTATTACATAGAAAAAGGAAATTATTTTTTTTAAATGTATATTATTTTAATAAAATGTGGTATATTGGAGACAGGCATTCTGTAATTCAGAGCTATCTAGATAAGATAAGGTTTTTGTGCTGCCCCCATTAATACAATTTAAAGGGGTTTCCTGATGCCATCTTTAATGAAGGAGAATTGTTGACATCCAAGTGCCTGTAATTATGTTAATTGTATATTGCTATTAATCAAGGTTACTTGAGGAAACCCAGGAGACCCACCTGTAGGGAATCTGATTGGATCTTTGGGTCCTAGGGGTGAATTATTGGCATAAACAGGAAGTCTGGGAGAAATGCCAGGTCTTTTACTTTCTTCCTGACCTTTCGTTTTTTTTGCCCTGATTGATTATCTCATAAGATCAGATGCTGATCACTCATAACAATCGAGCTGTTACTCCAGACTACAGTTGATTGTGCATGTTTTTATTTCATGTGTTGCCAGTTTGATGCTTTACTATACAATATGTAACATTGTGCTCCCCTGAGCACTTTGTATACAATCTGCCATTGTGAAGTAAAGTAAAATATAAGGATCTGAATGTCTGCACAAACCACCCAGTCACACAGGTGATCTCTAAAATTGGACACTGGTAATGGTCTATAATAGTATAGATGTTGGATTCCCGAAGGTGAAGGAAAACAATGGGCCTTATCAGAGCCATTAGAGTGGGGAATACAGTGCCAGTGTCGCTCATTTCTTGTATAGCCTGGATGGACTCCTTGCCTTTCTACTTCTTCATGAGAAACATATAAAGTGCCTGCCTCCTCTTTTGCTGCACTGATATAGGTTCTGACCTAATATTTTGTAGTAGAATTAAAGTTGCAACGTCTTTCTTTGGAGTGCAAAGATGTGTTTAACAGTTATGTATGCAGACATCTATGATCCTAACACAGTGCTGTCCAACTGGTGACCCCCTCTTGTGTGGCCACTCACATTAAAGTCTTCCTGCTGTGACTGCTTACCTTGTGTAAATGTTATCAGTACTGTGATTAACTGGCCACTGTCCTACACCTCAAATTCCCCTCTGCATTGTTCACACCTGTATCACCTCTACTGTTCACACCCCAGACCCAGATTGAAACTACCCACATTGTTCATCTTATAAATCTTCTGTAGGGTCATCAGCATTGTGTTACTTTATTTAGCACAGTATGAATTGTTCATCTTAGAGTGGTCCTGGTTTCCCTGTCTCCTGCTGTATTCTGCCTACCCCATGTCCTATGCTCCCTGTGTATGTCATACTCTGTCTGCCCTACGTTCCTTTGTGTGTGCCATACTCTGCCTGCCCTATGCTCACAGTGTGTGCCATACTCTGCCTGCCCTATGTTTCTCTGTGTATGCCATATTGTGCCATATTCTGTGTGCCCTATGTTCCTGGCCATACTATGCCATCTCTATGCTCCCTGAGTGTGCCATACTCTGCCTGCCCTACTGTGCCTTCCTATGCTCCCTGTGTGTGCCATACTCTGCCTACCCTACGCTCACAGTGTGTGCCATACTCTGCCTGCCCTATGCTCCCTGTGTGTGCTATACCCTGCCTTCCCTATTCTTCCAGTGTGTGCCATGCTCTGCCTGCCCAAAACTCCCTGTGTGTACCATAATCTGCCTGTGCTATGCTCCCTTTGTTTGCCATGCTCTGCCTGTGAAACATAAACCTGGTAGGGTTGTTCTGGGGATTCTTAGCATTTGAAAATTATTGTTAGGTGCCACTAAGGTGTTTAACCACGTGTTGGGGGGTGTTATCCACTGGGGAGGAGGAGGCATATAGATTTAAGGTTATGTTTTAATATGAATTTTTTTAATATGCAGTTTTTCATATGTCCTTGTAATAACATGGGTGTGGTTTAAAGTGGGTGGGGTTTAAAAACAGGGAGTGGTCAACACTGGTTTCCATTATTGGCCCTCCACCACGTAGGGTACCACAGAAGTTGGTCAGCACTGTCTAAAATGTGAGGTCCAGGTGCTGTCTATAATAAGCAGGTGAGTCCTTGGTGTATTATTGTTTAGAACACATGACAGAAATGACAACTTATATATATTAAAATTGGGGAACACTTGGTACTCAGCATAATATGATACATAGGTGAATCCGGAAGGGGCCTGGAAGGGTTTGAATGGTGAAATCCCCCACAAAACATCAAAAGGGAGAATACATTTTTTTTTTGCATGACCAGTTGTAGCACAGTAAGACCACTAAAACTGATGCTTTGCAGGACAGCACTGTTTACACATGAAATCTTAGATAAAGGCCAATTATGCATCTTCTCAGATAAGAACAAAGCAAACCACAACAATTCTTATATCATACCTGGTGGCTTTTCTGCCAGTATGTTTTGAGCTCAAGGGTAATCATCCAACACCTCCACTGTTGGGTATCACTAGATCACTGGACAGCACTAATATTGGTGGTTCTTGCCAATAAATGGTGCACTAGAAGGTATTTGGGCTGAAGACCAATATTTGTGGATGTCTTGCAGTTTCTGTAGAGAAAAAAAGACCACTATGGCAGTTGCTGGAGATGGCAGTTAGGGTCTACTTGCTTTTGCACCCTCAAGAAGCGCCTACCGAACATTGCCAGAATGTGTCATAGGCAGAATACTGTATATCCCGTATGAGGAAGAGCATTTTGACTATGATAGCCAAGCATTTATTGTAATTAATCTAGGGATTCACCGAATCCACTATTTTTTCAGCTGTGAAAGATTTAGCCGAATACCGAACCGAATCCGAACCCTAATTTGCATATGCAAATTAGCAACAGGGAAGGTAAAAGACAGCTGTGCACAAAGTCCGCGGCTAAAAATATTTTTACTTCCTTGTTTTGTGATGAAAAGTCACATGATTTTTCGGATTCGGTTCGGCCAGGCACAAGGATTCGGCCGATTCCAAATCCTGCTGAAAATGGCCGAATCCTGGCCGAATACCGAATCCTGGATTCGGTGCATCCCTAAATTAATCTTTAGCAAATAACTGATTGCTAATGTGCTTAATGCAAAATCAGTTAGGAATGCTATCCTAATTACTAGAATAAAATAATTTGCATTTATGTGTTAACACATAACTTTCAGGCTAACATCTACCATATACTGTATTATTATTAGCAATAGGTATGATCATTTGTCATTAGCTTTCTATATTGTAGAGAGTTTTCTAATGGTAGGGAGAGGGAGCGAAGGGATTCTCAATGAATGCAAAAGACATTCTGTACAGCTAGAAATGTTTTGACCCTTAATTTATTCTATATGTTGAAAGAGAAGTGCATTTGTCTGTTTACCAGCTCAAGACAAGGTAGGCACACGCAAAGCTGTCTTAACAATGTTTTAATGTTGTCCGATTGCAACTAATCTGTCACAATAACCATGTTCATACAAATAAAGCAGTGGTGCTTCTCTGTATCCAGGTCATCGTGTAAATCAGAGCAGACAGATAATACTAGGACTCGACAGTATATGAAGGGCTGTGATATGATGGGAAAGATTAACATATAACGATAATGTGATGCAGCTAAAACACAAAACGTTATGAAGCACCCTCACAACTTACACCCTTGTATGGTACAACTCAAAGGTTTTCGTTTGTTCCTGTTTTATATTATGGTACCTCCCTGCCTGAAGGTGTTTTCATAGGAAGCCAATCTTGCCCATTTCCTCAGTAATACCGTTTAACCCTTCTATGGGAGTGTCATTTTCTATACAAATAAAACTACTGGCCTTACAGTTGCTTATATCTTTCTCCCTTATTCATATCATTGGCACCAAGCATTATGGTTTTTTTTACCAGCTGGGCCAGTAAAAACGAGAGACCAATATGTATTTTTTAAGGCTAGGGCTAATGCCACACTGGGCTATTTCTCAGTTTCCTGTGGAAAAACACAGGCCAAAATTCAGCTCCTAGGCTGGCATCAGCCTTCTTCCTTGCCTGCACCAGGCACCATGTGATGAATTTTAGCGTTGAAATGTATCACGTGTTTCATGTTATGTGTAAATGTTGGACTACCATCAGAGCTAGGGGGGACCAGTGGCTGAGGGACCCAACAGAAGATCATTTATGTTGAGAGATTAAATTATATGCACATTGTATGTGCACAACTGTCCACAAAGAATCCCTACTAAGTCCTGCTTGCACCCACCTCCAGGTCCAGACTGAGAATAAAAATAGGTAGACAGAGGCCCATCAGCCCACACAGAGGCCCAAACAGCCCCCATCAGCCCACTAAATACTGACTGCCCACCTCCCTACACACACACACAGATCCTGGTAAATGGTAATGGCTGAACAGGGTTTAGGGACAGTTAGTCCAGCAAGGGGATTGTTATATGTCACAAAACTGTCACAGAGATGCTGTCAGGCTATAACAGGCTATATAACACATTCCCTGTGACCTCCTTTAGTGAAGAGTTGTGTGTGTAATCCCTTATTTGTACATAGTAATCACTAAAATAGAAATCGCTTAGCAATAGCTTTTTCTATCCAAGTAATGAACCCTGAAGTATTTGTACGGTGATATTATACAGGGAGTAGTGTACCCCATATTTCTAATATATTAAGCTATTCGTTAACAAGGGGTTCTTTGGTCTGGTCATGCAACTTCAAAGTGACAGGCAGCATTGGGGGGGTACGAGGTCCACCTGCTGAAGCCGCAACCCCCTCCACCCATGGTATGCTTGAGCGGGGGGGCTGAAGCTGTCACTCCACTGCACTTTATTTTTAACATGTAATATGTTGCATGCAGTGCCCAAATGGCAGTTCCAGCCCCCGGCTCAGCGTGGGCCCCCCAGATTTTTTTTCAAGTGTTCCACTGGCCCTGTCTGACACTGCTTATGGGGATTCTACAGTAAACACAATAGGACCCTAGTGGGAAGTGAAAAAGAAATTATAATCAGGCCCGGATTTGTGGAGAGGCCATCTTGACCTGGACCTAGGGCGGCAGGATTTTAGGGGGCGGCATGCTGCCCAACCACACCCACATTGGTTCAGAAATGTAAGTTTCCTGTGTGCCAATTCCCAATGCTTTGTCCTTATGATGTAAATTTGAGCAAATAAAAGGGAGGGGACAGGGGCAACAAATAGGGTTGCCACCTTTTCTTGAAAAAAATACCGGCCTTCCTATATATTTATCTTTTTTTCCTATTAATAACATTGGGATCAACCATCAAAAATACCGGCCAGGCCGGTAAAATACCGGTCAGGTGGCAACCCTAGCGACAAATGACAGTGGGCCTAGAGGTGCCCGCTATGTAAAACCGGCCCTGCTTATAGTAAGCCTGCCAGTGAAAAAATGGCTGCTTCGGCAAGGCGGCTGAAACAGCAAGCTGAGCCAGTAGTGCCTGCATGGAACTGTGGGAAAATAATGCAAAAAAATATACCTTATCTTCTTAATAAATGCACAGGGAAAGTGAGAAATGAATGTGTAATGTTCCGTTAAGGTATCTCCGAAAATGAAAAAAAAAAATAGTATGGTGATGGACATCTGTGCCTTGCAAGAGATTCTGCCACAGCTGAAGCTTTTTCTATGAGCTAGTAGCATGAATAGGACACACTTCTCCTTCCCTGTACCACCTACTGTGTATAGAACCGACAGATATTTGGCCAATAAAAATCATAACAACAGCCTCTTGTTGTTTCCTGCCAAGGCCACAGCAACGCTACATTCTCGTGTGTTAAATCCTTTCCTCTTGCTGTGGATTTGCCAGCAGTGAATTAGTGGCTTTTATTTATGTAAATACTGCCTGAGTCACAGTTATACATTCAGGTGGGAATGCGATGAGTGCAAGCGCAATACTCGCTGCATCCCTACACTTCATATTTCTGTGTGATAAAATAAATCCGTCTACTGTACAGGGGTATATAAATAGAGATAGCAGACATCACAGCTGCTTTGGGCCCAGTAGTAAAGTAAAGAAAACAAGTATTGAACCCTGTGATCCGGTATACATGGGATTATGAGAGGTTTTTATTTACCAAACGGTGAAGTCCGAATTTCACCCATTGATAAATACACTTCTAAAAATCCCATAGGAATGAATACAAAGTTGGTGAGTTTTTCTGCTCTGCACCTTGCTATAACTACAGTGACTGGCAATGCCAGGGCATTATTCTGCATTATTCTATTCTGTTCAGTATAAAAACTGGATAAATAGGCTGTGCAAAATAAAACAATTAACTATTATAGTTAGTTAGCCAAAAATGTAATCTGGAGTGACTAGATCTCTAACATTATAGCCAGAAAACTTTGCAGCTGTCTTGGTTTCCACTGATTAGTTACAAGGCAGTTACCAATCAGTGACTTGGGGGGGAGGGGGGATATGGATCATAACTGTTGCTTTTGAATCTGAGCTGAATGTTAAGCATTAATTGCAAATTCACTGAACAGTTATGTCCCATGTGGGCCCCCTTATAGTCACTGACTAACTCAGCATTAGAGAGCTGAAAAGCAGGAAGTAGTGTTCTGTAAGACCAGGGATCCACAACCTTTTTTTTACCCGTGAGCCACATTCAAATGTAAAAAGGGTTGGGGAGCAACACAAGCATGAAAGATCCACTTGGGGTGCCAAATAAGGGCTGTGATTGGCTATTTTGTAGCCTCTATGTGGACAGGCAGCCTACAGGAGGCTCTACTTGGCACTATACTTAGTTTTTCTGCTGTTAAACCTTGCATCCAAACCAGGAATTCAAAAATAAGCACCTGTTTTGAGGACACTGAGAGCAACATCCAAGAGGTTGGAGAGCAACATGTTGCTCACGAGCTAGTTGTTGGGGATCACTGTGTTAGACATCCAGTCACTGCTGCCTTTATACATTACATTTTTGGCTAACTAACTATATTAGAAACATTTTTTATTTTGCACAGCCTATCTATCTGTCCAGTTTTTATTTTTACACTGAACTGTTCCTTTAAAGCTAGGGTATAGGCAGCATCTACTAACCTGGTGCAAAATAACCCACAATGCAGCATTGTTTCTCATAAAGCACAGTTTTGGGAAGTTCATCCACTCGTAAAGGGAAATGTGACGTTCCTGTTCTCTTTTTCAGAGGTACAAATACGATCGCTTCGTAGAAAATGGAAAAGAGAAGACTTCTTTCTACAAAAATGGCAAAAAGCTGAAAGAATACCTGATGCCGTTTGGCTCTGGCGCCAGCAAGTGTCCCGGCCGATTCTTCGCAATGAATGAGATCAAACAGTTTCTGGCTGTGTTACTGATATACATGGATATGGAATTTGTCGAACACAAGACGCTTGGTCATGATAACAGCCGGTCAGGACTTGGTATACTGTTGCCCAATTCTGATATCATGTTTCGATTTAAACCTAGAGCGCTGGAGCTGTAATATTATTAATCAGCTGTATGATGGGTTCGCGTGGTTTTGTTATTAACTAGGAGCCTAAAAGATGAGGAATGGTTGAAAAATCACAACAGTCAAGTCAAAGAAAACTTTGCTATACATAGCTGGATGTATTGGGTGCAACAGTTCATTGTAAAAATAAAAACCTGTTAAATAGATTTTTATAAATGTTTCTACTATAGTTAGTTAGCCAAACATGTAATGTATAAAGGCTGGAGGGACTGGATGTCAGAACACTACTTCCTGCTTTGCAGCTCTCTTAAGGTGGCCATGCACGGAGAGATCTGCTCAGTATGCAACATCGCCTTGAGGTGGGCGATATCAGGCTGATCCGATCGTGGGCCCTAGGGATCAATGATGGGATCACAATGGAGGAGATACGGGCGGTCGGATGCGGTGGTGATAAAACGGGAATTTTAGTCCCGTTCGATCGACATCTAGCCGACTTTCGGCCAGATATCGATCGGGAAAGCCCGTTGGAGGGTCCCATACAATAAGCTGCCGACTCCGTCTGAATTAAGTGGCCATAGACGGTACAATTACAATCTTTCTTGGAAAAGATTTTTTTCCATACACAAGTGTTGAGCTGAATCATCAGATATACATGTAGAAACAAGATAACACTACCTGTATCTGACGATTCAGCGCTAACAGTGGCCGATGTTCAGGTGCCATCAAAGGCATCCAATCAAAATTCTTCATCCAGCCCGATCAACCAGCCAACATATCCAAGTCTTCTGCCAATATCTGTCTGCTCTTTTCCCACCATACATGCACCGAATATTGTACGAAGAAATTTTTGTATGATAGTATCTGTGCATCTATGGCCACCTTTAGTCAGCGACTTGAAGGGGGGCCACGTGGGACATAATTGTTCAGTGAATCTGCAATTGATCCTCAGCATTCAGCTCAGATTCAAAAGCAACAGTTATGACCCATGTGGCCTCCCTCGAGTCACTGATTTGTTACTGCCTGGTAACCAATCAGTGGAAACCAAGAGAGCTGAAAAGCAGGAAGTAGTGTTCTGACTGTTATGTTACACATCCAGTCACTCCAGCCTTTATACATTACATTTTTGGCTAACTAACCATATTAGAAACATTTTTTAATTTGCACAGTCTATCTATTTACCCAGTTTTTATGAACTGTTCCTTTAAGCATTATTGTCACCTTTGCCTTGAGCTGTCTGATTTATAACTAAAACAGTGTTTGATTTCAGTAGGCAATAGGATTAACAATAATTGGAACATTACTGGATGTGCCTTCCTGCTGAAGGTATGCCCGACATATTTCTTTAATGTGTGACTTTAAACCAAACAGGCCGGCTTGATACTTCTGCCATTCCAGCTGAAGCACATTGACTCACAATGTACATCCCAAAAGGCATTTAGGGGTCAGTTTATCAAAGGTCGATTTTCGAATTGATGTGAATTATTTTATAATTTCGCAGCTGCCCCAAGTCACGTGACTTGTGCTCTGATAAACTTCAATCACTCTTGAGGGCTGGGACAGACAGGGAGATTAGGAGAGATTCTGTTGCCTGGCGATTAATCGCAGGCGACAATCTCCCCGAACTGCCTTCTCCCTGTCTGCTGCCTGTTAAAATGAAAAAGCGCCACATGCAGCGCAGCTATTTCCGGAATCGCCTGAAGTTTCCTCACAAAGTAACTTCAGGCGATTCCGGTAAAATCGCTGCACTGCGTGTGGATTAGCACTGGCACTTTTTCATTTTAACAGGCGGCAGACAGGGAGAAGGCAGTTCGGGGAGATTGTCGCCTGTGATTAATCGCCAGGCGACAGAATCTCCCCGAATCTCCGTCTGTCCCAGCCCTTACTGCTGTACTGCAAGTTAGAGTGATATCACCCCCTCCCTTTCCCCCACCCAGCAGCCTAACAACAGAACAATGGGAAGGTAACCAGATAACAGCTCCCTAACACAAGATAACAGCTGCCTGGTAGATCTAAGAACAGCACTCAATAGTAAATCCCATGTCCCACTGAGATTCCTTTAGTTACACTGAGTAAGATAAATAACAGCCTGCCAGAAAGCAGTTCCCTTCTTAAGTGCTGGCTCTTTCTGAAAGCACATGACCAGACAAAATGACCTGAGGTGGCGGCTACACGCCAATATTACAGCTTAAAAAAAATACACTTTTTGTTTCATGAATTGCATTTTATATTGCAAGGTTTGCAGTGTAATTTAGAAATAGAAACTACATCATGACAATCCCTTTAATAAATCTGCCCCTACAAGTCACATGTGCACTACATACTTTATTTTTCTAATTTTCTAGATTATTTTTATACATATATAGTTATAGTTAAAAAAACGTTTTTCTTTATCAGTCTCATTACTAAGTAGGGATAAAGAGTAATTTTGAAACAACAGTCAAACCTTGATTTTATGTTTTCCAGGGGATTTTTTTTTATTAAAATAGGCCAAAAGAGTGGCATAAAATGCAGGGGACACCAACTTAAAGGACACAATCCCAAAAATAATTGTTTGCCTAATAAAAGAAAACATGATTCTAGGCAACTTTGCAATAAACATTCATTATACATTTTCTATGGGTTTCAGGTTATTGTACAAGTATTGCTACTGAAAGCAGTGTTTGTCTGTCTCTTTCTATTCTCTGTTCTGGTGGCTCTGGCTTCTGAAATAATGTAACATGAGCCAACCTATTAACAGACCTGTCTTGCTGGAGGAGACTGGCTTTTGCAACATTGTTTAAAATGTAACAACCAGGAATTATGCAAATACTGCTTTCAATAGCAATTACATTTACAAATAACTTTTAAAGCACCAACAATTTTTAATACATTCATTTTGGAAAGTTGCTTATAATTGTGTTTTCTTTTATTAGGCAAAAAGTCATTTTTTGGGTTGACGTCCTTTAAAATCCAGAAATGCATTAGAGCATCACAGTGATCCCCAACCAGTGGCTCCTGAGCAACAGGTTTCTCACCAAACCCTTCAATGTTTCTCCCACTGGCCTCAAAGCAAGTGCTTATTTTTGAATTTCTGGCTTGAAGGCAAGTTTTGGTTGCATAAAAACCAAATATACTGCCAAACGGAGCCTCCTGTAAGCTGCCAGTCCAAATACAAACAGCCAATCACAGCACATATTTTATGTCACCCAGGAACACATGTTTGCATTGCATGGGTAAAAAAAGGTTGGGGGCCCTTGCATTATAACATGAAGGGATTGCAATAAAAAAACTGTACAATCTGGGAAAACCTAAAACCAAGATTTTACTGTAAAAACGAAAATCTAATTCAAGGCGTATGAGTTGAATTCTGTTTCACTTAGGGAGGTTGTAGCATATGGGATTTTGGGGACTGTTAGTGGCACATGTTTTAGAAGCCCAAGCTTTCATCTCCAGCATTAAGGTTAGATTTATCTACAATTGAATTTCGAATTCATGTGAGGGTTTTTAAAGGGCAAGGAAAGGCAAAGAAATAAAATCAAATTTTTACTTTCTTTAATGAAAAAGAAATCTATCTCCAATATACTTTAATTAAAAAATGTGTACCATTTTTATAAGAAATCTGACTGTATGCAGTGAAATTCTCCCTTCATTTAGTGCTGTGGATAGGAATTGTCAGACCGTCCCTAACTTCTGGCAGGGAACAATCATACTTATGAACAGCAGGGTGAGCTCCCGCCTTACTTACCAGCCATGCAGAACTCAAGCAGCTTTGTTTTTTTGATCATTTTGACCCCTAAGAAGCCCAGATCACACTGAGCATGTGTATGTAGTCTAGTCTTGCAAAGATGTATAACAAAGTTACAAGATGACAGCCCCCTGTGGCCAACTTTGAAAGCATAAATCATTTGTTTGATTAGGCTTGTGGTGCAGTAAGTTCATGTTTATGTTTAGTATACAAAATACAGCATTTCTAGCCTTATTCTATTTTACACTTTCCTTACCCTTTAAAACTCAGTTAAATTCGAAATTCAAGCAATCTAAATTTATTAATAAAGTCGAATTTTTTAAAACTTGAATCAACCTGAAAACTTGAACTAAATTCGATTCAGGTTTAAAAACTCGATCCAAAAAAAAAAAACCTTGAATGTCAGTAAGGCTGCAAACAACTCAAAATTGATCCCTGGACCTCTCCCATTGACTTTATTGACTTTAACAGCAATTCGGCAGGTTTTAGGTGTCAAATAGTCAAATTCGAGTTCTTAAAGGGCCAGAGTAGAATAAATCTCAAAAATCAAAAAGTTTTGACCAGAAAAAAAACGCGACCCTTGATAAATCTGCCCCCTACTGAGGCAGGATAACTTATTCCAAAACATTTCCGTTAATCTGTGACACAGGTTCAGGTGACCCTGAACTCAAAAAAATGAAAAAGAAACAAAACACTACCTTAAGCAATTAGTTCAACCCGGAAACATGACAGGGAACATGTAGGAAAAATCAACAAGAGAAAAAATCATGAGCAATGTAAAGAATGTTTCTTCACAATTCCATTTTGCACAATTTATATGTTGTCTTTTTGAACCCACAAAAGCATTAAGCAAGTTTAAGCTCATCCTGCCTAAATATTGTACTCTGCCTGAAACGTTCTGTATACATTGCATAATGAATTCATTAAAGAGGTGGTTCACCTTTGAGGTTTCATTTAGTATAATGTAGAGAGTGAAATCCAGAGACAATTTGTAATTGGTTTTCATTTTTTATTATTTGTGGGTTTTGTGTTATTTAGCTTTTTATTCACCAGCTCTCAAGTTCAGCAATTTGGTTGCTAGGGTCCAAATTACCCTAGCAACTAGCGATGCACCAAATCCACTTTTGGCATTAGGCTGAATCCCTGAATTGTTTGTGAAAGATTCGTCTTATACAGAACCTAATCCGTATCCTAATTTGCATAGGTGGGGAAAAAATGTTTTTTACTTCCTTGTTTTGTTACAAAAAGTTACGTGATTTCCCTTCCCACATCTAATTTGCACAAGGATTCAACTGACTCCAAATCCTGCTAAAAAAAAAAGGCTGAATCCTGGATTCGGTGCATCTAGGGTTGCCACCTATCTGTACTGCCGAGACTGGCAGGGGGGTGGGGGGTGGAGCTGTGCTGCATAAGGGAGTCGCTATATAAGGGGGCGGGGCGATGATGCAGCGATTGCAACATCAATCAAGGGAATCCTTCCTTATTTGAAAAACCAAGCAGTCTGGGTCAAAACCGGACAGGTGGTAACCCTAGGTGCAACCTTACTAGCAACCATACATTCATTTGAATAAGAGACTGGAATATGAATAGGAGAAGCGTGAATAGCAAGAGGAGTAGTAAAAACTAGTAATAACAATACATTTGTAGCCTTACAGAGCATTTGTTTTTAGATGGGGGGGGGTCAGTGACCCCCATTTGAAAGCTGGAAAAAGTCAGAAGGCAAATAATTCAAAAACTATAAAAATAAAAAAAAAGTAATGACGACTAATTGAAAAATTTCTTAGAATTGGCCATTCTTTGACATACTAAAAGTTAACTTAATGGTGAACCACCACTTTAATTCTTTATATACAGTTACACAGCGCTGTATTTGGCATGTTGGCCTGTGGGTTCGGCAGGTGGCTTCCATGTGCTTTGGTAGGGTAACTGGTTAAAGGAATTGTTCAGTATAAAAGTAAAAACTGGGTAAACAGATAGTCTGTACAAAATAAAACACATTTTCAATATAGTTAGTTAGGCCAAAATGTAATGTATAAAGTCTGGAGTGACTGCAAGTCTAACCTAACAGAACAGACACTACTTCTTGCTTTTCAGCTCTCTTTTGTTTACACTGACTGGTTACCCTGGTTACCAGGCAGTAACCAATCAATGACTCGAGGGAGGGCCACATGGGTCATAACTGTTGCTTTTGAATCTGAGCTGAATGCTGAGGATCAATTGCAAACTCACTGAACAGTTATGTCCCATGTGGCCCCCCTCAAGTCGCTGACTTACTCAGATTTAGAGAGATGAAAAGCAGGATGTTGTGTTGTATTCTGTTATATAAGACATCCACTCACTCCAGTCTTTATACATTACATTTTTGGCTAACTAACTATATTAGAAACATTTTTTTTTTGCACAGCCTATCTATTTACCCAGTTTTTATTTTTACCCTGAACTGTTCCTTTAAACCTAGTGTCTTTGTTAAGGCAATTAGATTGTAAGCTCCATTGGGGAACAAAGCTGACATGATGCTGTCTTCATAAAAATTAATGTGAAATATTAAATAGTTCTTCAAACTGTCAGATTTCCTTTGAATTATTAGCTGTCAGACTGGTCCACAGGGATGCCAGGAAAAATCCCAGTGGGCCCTGGTACTGATGGACCTGGGTCTCAAACTCATCACACTAACCTGCAGCAGGGGCCCTAGAGTTTGGCTTCCTAGTGGTCTAAGAGGTAGGGCAGGAATATATGATTGGCAGCCAGTTTCTTGTTACAGGACTGTTATCATGTCATATACACAATATAGACAGAGGAAGCCACAACTGTGACAGCTTTTCTTTCATGTTATATAGTTCTTGTGCATCTACAGGAGATAGATGGAGTCACAGTTATGTGGCCAATGCAATAGTGGTGTTAACAGTAGAATGAGCAATGCAGAAAACTAGGCCAACCACTAACCCCTTTCACATATACACTTGTATAGGCTCAGGAGCCAAGCCTGGAATAGCGTGGAGTGATGCTCGCTAGTAATTAACATTTGTGTTTTTATTATCCACTTGTGTAGCCCAATTGCACTGTATACAACTGGTCAGTCCATACTGTAGTGATTAGACTCCTGAATCACCAGTGCTTGCCCATCCTGTTCATTAGTGATGTGCGGGTCGGGTTTTTCCTGACTCACACCCGACCCTAACCTGCCTGCACCCGACTTCCATGTTCTATTTATAGACCTGTGCCGCCCGCCCCCAGATGATGTCACAAAAGGGGCAGGGTGAGCAGGCATGCGGCTATAAAGTTTGAAGCTGGCGGGCAGGGAAAGCACCTGCCACCCACGAAAAGGAGTGTGATGTTGGCACGAACACACCCGACCCACGGGTATAGGCTGATCCGCACATCACTATTGTGCACGAGAACTATACACTGGGAATGAAAACTTATCCAATAGTTAATCTAAATCCTAATAACCTTATCACATACACACCAGTAAATATTGCTATTTAACTTCATTTCCCCATTGTGTGATGTTCTGTGTGTCACTCACTGATCACCTGTATCACTCAGTATCACCTGATTCACTCAGTATCACCTGTATCACTCAGTATCACCTGTATCACTCAGTATCACCTGATTCACTCAGTATCACCTGTATCACTCAGTATCACCTGATTCACTCAGTATCACCTGTATCGCTCAGTATCACCTGTATCGCTCAGTATCACCTGTATCGCTCAGTATCACCTGTATCGCTCAGTATCACCTGTATCGCTCAGTATCACCTGTATCGCTCAGTATCACCTGTATCGCTCAGTATCACCTGTATCGCTCAGTATCACCTGTATCACTCAGTATCACCTGTATCGCTCAGTATCACCTGTATCACTCAGTATCTGTTTCCTTTACAAGTTCCACTTTCTCCTATTGGATTGTAAGCTCTAATGAGCAGGGTCCTCTTCCCTTCCTTGATCAGTCAGTATTTGCATGTAATCTGTATGTTCCATGTATACGCCCGTCTCCTTCTAGACCCTGTTCCCCCTGTATGGCTCTGTATTTATACATAATCTGTAGCCTGATGGTGCTCCCCACTATTGTACAACACTGTAGAATATATTGGCACTTTATAAATACTTGTTAATAAAATCTTTTCGCTATTAATGATGTGTTTATATCATGAAGTCATTAAGGCCTCTGGAGCAAAACCTACTCCATTTCTTTGTATCATGAATCTTGGTCTATTTAAAGGATGGATTTTTCCATCCATTCAAGGATGGATTTTTATTCCCACACTATTCCCATGGTCGAATTCAAGGGTTTCAATTCAACCCTTAGTAAATCTGCACCTAAGGGGACTTATTTTAAAACTATTTGTTCTATAGAATCCATAAAATATCAACTGGGGGGCATATTATTAAAAATGTGGTACACCTTTAAGTTAACTGTCAGTGTGTTATAGAATGGCCAATTCTTTTTTATTGTTTTTTTTATTAATTATTTGCCTTTTTCTTATGACTCTTTCCAACTTTCAAATGAGATTCGCTGACCCCATCTAAAAAACAAATGCTCTGCAAAGCTACAAATATTTTGTTATTGCTACTTTTTATTACCCATTTCTTTCTATTCTTGCCCTCTCCTGTTGAATATTCCAGTCTCTCATTAAACTCAAAGCATGGTTGCTAGGGTTATTTGGACCCTAGCAACCATATTGCTGAAACTGAAAATTGGAGGTGCGAAATAAAAACCAAATCGCTCAAAAGCTACAAATAATTAACCACAGAAACCAAAAATATTACTCTCTATATCCTACTAAAAGTTAATTAAAAAATTAGCAACCCCTTAAATGTAAAAACAATATGCAGATATTTCTCTAGTTATAACCCCAGCATCTCTGGACTATCAGCCCCACTCCTCTACTTGCTGGAAAAGTTATTAAATACAGTATACAGAGTATAAGTTGATACTTTAAAGAGAAGGAAAGGCTAAAATGAATCAAGCTTTATAAGAAAGATCCATATAAAAATACCTGAAGACCCTCAAAGTAATGCTGCTCTGAGTCCTCTGTCAAAAGAAACACTGCATTTCCTTCTATTGTGTACACATGGGCTTCTGTATCAGACTTCCTATTTCAGCATAAACCTCCAGGGCTAGGGCTTGAGCATGCTCAGTTTGATCCTCTCTCCCCCTCACCCCTGCTGTAATATGAGCTATGAGTGAGCAGGGAGAGACTCAGGCAGGAAGTGATGTCACACCAAGCTAATATGGCAGATGCTATCCTAAAGAAACAGAGAAATGTTCTAGAGCTGTTTACTCAGTTATGGTAAAGCATTCTGCAGAATAAATATAATGTTATAGCTTGCACTATTTTCACTTTTATCTATGGCAATAAATTGCTTTGGTAGCTTTCGATCCCAGGAGGCTTTCCTTATTTTTTAAAATGTCAATTTTCTATTTATGATTACCCAATGGCACATGCTACTAAAAAAGTATATTATTATGAACATGGTTTATTTACATGAAGCAGGATTTTACAAATAAGCTGTTTTATGTAATATCTTTTTAGAGAGACCTACATTGTTGTGGGGTATAGTTTTCCTTTAAGAGCTTGGCTGTCAAACTGAGGGCAGCAATGGATTTCTAAGTCTCCAGCCTGCCCAAGAGTTCCATAAATATCTCTGAAAAGCTGTGCAAAAGTCTCACATACAACAGAAAATCCAGAGCAAGTACTATTAGTTTGTATATTCTCATGGAAGGAAACATTGATCTGACTGTATCCCCCAGGCTTGGAGCCCGTCATTTTTATTTGGAGGGTAGAGATGCAAAGCAGAGCTGTCTCCATTTGTCTCCATCTAACCCTATGTGTGTGTAGATATATATATATATATATATATATATATATATATATATATATAAATTTAGGTGCCAGGCACAACAACATATAGTACAGCAATGGCAATGTAATGCTGAAACCTGCTAACGTGCACCAGCATCAATGCTGAAGTTATTTACAGGATATATTATACATTCTAGTATTGCTATTATTAGGAGAACAATGTTATTCCAATATCACAATAACCACATGAAGTGTTTGGCTGTGATTTCTACAGCTGGAGAAATACTGCTTGGTGCTTGCTAACAACACTGCCGCTAATTATTCCTTAACAACAAAACCCACAAAACTAAACGACAAGATGTTCTGGAAATATTACTGGTTAGGAATCAAGGGGGCTGCCATACGGCATGTGTGGAGATCACTAGCAGACACCTTTATATCAGTGGGGATTTACGGTAAATCTTTTGGCACTTCACTCCTTTCATTGTAGCCCTTTATTTAAAAAAAATATATGTATCAAAAACAAGCAGATGAAATATATCTATACATTGGGTTGCTTTGCAACTTAATACTACATCCTACTAATGTGCAACAGATAAACCGCCATCTATGAGCAATGAGTATAGTAATAAGGACAATAACAATTAAATAATAAAGAGAAATATGATAATCCTGCAAAATTACTGCATCCTTTTCTGCAATAAATCAGAAACAGAAACCAGAACTAGTGGGCACCTGCCTATATACCATGCCCATTGTCAGCTTTGTCTGTGCCCACTTTAGCTCCTGGATATTCAGACCACAGACAACTATAATATATGCCACCACATAGTCTATTACCATGTCATACCTAGACAGAGAGAGACATAGATAGATAGATAGATAGATAGATAGATAGATAGATAGATAGATAGATAGATAGATGATAGAGAGAAAGAAAAAAGACAGATAGAGAGAAAGAAAAAAGACAGATAGAGAGGTATAGAGAAGAGAAAGAGATGATAGATACAGATAGATTGATTGATTGATAGAAAAAAGAGAGAGAGAGAGAGAATGATATAAAGAATAAAGAGAGAAAGAGATAGATGACAGATAGATAGAGATTTGGAAGATAGGTAGAAAAAAGAGTGATACAGAGAGAGAGCGATATAAAGAGAGAAAGAGACGATAAATAGATAAATAGAAAGATAGAGAGAGATTTTGAAGATAGATAGAGAGAGACAGAGGAGAGAGAGAGAGATGTTGAAGATAGATAGATAGATAGATAGATAGATAGATAGATAGATAGATAGATAGATAGAAAACAGACAGATACAGAGAGAGAGTGATATAAAGAATAGAGAGATAGATAGAAAGATAGAGAGAGAGAGATTTTGAAGATAGATAGAGAGAGAGAGAGAGATGGAGAGAGAGAGACAGAGGAGAGAGATTTTGAAGATAGCTAGAAAACAGATAGATACAGAGAGAGCAATATAAAGAATAGAGATAGATAGCAAAAAGATAGATACAGAGAGAGAGAGAGTGTATAGATAGATAGATAGATAGATAGATAGATAGATAGATAGATAGAAAACAAATGATACAGAGAGAGAGAGAGATATCAAGAATAGAGAGATAGATAGACAGACAGGCAGCTAGATAGATAGAGATTTGGGAGATAGATCAATATATAGATGGAGAGAGATTTGGAAGATAGCTTGATAGATAGAAAGAAAAAAGATAGATACAGAGATATAAGTGATATAAAGAGACATAGATAGATAGATAGATAGATAGATAGATAGATAGATAGATAGTTGATAGAAAAAAGATAGATACAGAGAGATATATAGATGGATAGATAGATTAGATAGATTAGATAGATAGATAGATAGATAGATAGATAGATGATAGAAAAAAGATAGATACAGAGAGATATATAGATAGATAGATAGATAGATAGATAGATAGATAGATAGATAGATAGATAGATAGTTGATAGAAAAAAGATAGATACAGAGAGATATATAGATGGATAGATAGATTAGATAGATTAGATAGATAGATAGATAGATAGATAGATAGATAGATAGATAGATAGATAGA